>JNFW01000003.1:1393497-1756761 GCA_002564245.1 Saccharomycopsis fermentans
CTTGTTGTTTGTGGAGCAGATGTTGAACTTGTTGTTTGTGGAGCAGATGTTGAACTTGTTGTTTGTGGAGCAGATGTTGAGCTTGTTGTTTGTGGAGCAGATGTTGTGCTTGTTGTTTTTTGTTCAGAAGTAGAGCTTGTTGTTTGTGGAGCAGATGTTGAGCTTGTTTTTTGTTCAGAAGTAGAGCTTGTTGTTTGTGGAGCAGATGTTGAGCTTGTTGTTTTTTGTTCAGATGTTGAGCTTGTTGTTTGTGGAGCAGATGTTGAGCTTGTTGTTTTTTGTTCAGATGTTAAGCTTGTTGTTTGTGGAGCAGATGTTGAGCTTGTTGTTTTTTGTTCAGATGTTGAGCTTGTTGTTTGTGGAACAGATGTTGAACTTGTTGTATGTGGAGCAGATGTTGAGCTTGTTGTTTTTTGTTCAGATGACGAACTAGTTGTTTGTGGAGTAGTTGAGCTTGTTGTCTTCTGTTCGGAAGTAGAACCTGTGGTTTTTTGTTCTGCACTAGAACTGGAACTTATAATACTTGAGCTGGTTGAGCTCTGTACTATGGCAGAAGTCTGAACGGTATTAGATGAAGTAGCTTTGGCATCAGAAGTGACTTCAGCTGCCAAAGCAAATGACATTAGATATAGGAGTATAATCTTGGTATTCATCGTTGATATTTGAATTGGGATTAATGGATCAATGAAGAAAACAATTCTTAAATCTAATACTTTGCAAACGTTTGGTTTCAAGAAAAGATAGTAAGGAGTATCTTTACGAAGTGGGATTTGGTTTTCTTATATACTAAGATATAAAACAGTATGTATATTTAGACATGTTTAAAAAGAGAGTTTCATGTCGAGGATTTGCATGGTCTGCTTTCTTTATATGGTAACAAATATATGCGCATGCATGCATGAAAACAAAACATTTTTTTTTAGCACAGAAGCACACTTGTTTGTGGGTCCAAACTAGATGATAAAAAAAAGCAGAACAGTTTTACTTAATCTGCATAATCAAGGTACTGGACAATGGTACCTGATTGGAACATGAATACTATTTCGGGAGAAATACATCAGCTTAACCATTAGAATTGAAGAACATAGCACCTATAAACGAAGATAAAGAGGAAAGCGTCAGTAGTTCAAATGAATTTAAATTGGGATGATGCAATTGTAATGTCAATGCAAGACTAGTAGAGGAATCCTAAAAAGTAACACTATTTTTATGTAGTGAGACATTAACGTTTTACCCCTTGAAAGATATATTAGTATAGCATAACAGAGAGACCATAGAGAAGATAGTATAAATGTCTACAAGAGTGTAACCAGAGTTTGACCACTTGATAGTCTATTTGAGATAGTCCTTTAATGTGCTGTAGAGTAACGTGCGTTTTTTTATCTCTTGTCAGCGTGATAGATTATACACAATAAGAATAAATACACTACAATTGTGAATAAAACCAACAAAATAGTGAAAGGGTTAACTCATATCTAAATCCAGTCCTTCAAGAGATTATTGTATCTAAGGAAAAAGAAGACAGTCAACTTTTGGGCCGAGGTGAGAAAATAGTTGCGCATGAACAATAGTTTTGACAACAAAGAACAATTAAAAAACTACGTTACTTTTGTTTTCGACGTAAACTATGCTTTTAGTAATATCAAAAACCGTAATGCGATAGCCAGCAGGTGGGACAAAGGCAGGTCATGAAAGTTTAAATTATTTGAAGAGAAAGAGGTATATATGAACGCAACTAAATATACATATCTTCCAAATTGTGGATATGGAGAAGGTCTTTTTTTTTTTCCCTCTTATTCCTAACACAGTTCAGGTTGAAGTTAAAAATAGCTACTCTGTGCGTGTAATACATTACATTATTACAGTTTATAGATTATTTTAGTGAAACAGCATTAACGAAGCATAAAGATGCAGGTGCTCCAAAGCAGATTTCCAAAAAGGAAACAAGGATATCTACAGAAAGGGAAAAAAGGATTGTTTACCACCTGCGTTAACATGCATACGTAGGAATTATTGTTCTAAACGAAGATCCGCACACTCTTCTGTGTACAAATAACCTTTTTAGGTGAATAACTCACGCAGGCCTCGCAAACTATAAGCTCAACACAGGAGAACTTAGTGAAGACAACATTTAAAGCGACCTCTGTGACCTGAGTAAATTCTAATAGTTGGAGAAACTAGAAGCATACAACCCAGAAAAAGGAAAAAAGTAAGAAAAAAGAAAAGCCAATCTTTTGTTCTTTTGAGAATGTAAAGATTTATCCAAATACACTATTGTCTGTTGTTCTAGCCAACACACAATCCGGACCTGTATATCTATACAACAATAGCGACGCATGAAAATCACTTATCGGAAGTGAATCACCAAAAATCAATTTCAATAGCGAGCATACAGGTTTTGGGAAGCATATGCTGAGCGATCAAAAACAATCGTGTTACTGTAAAGCAACTTTACTTGATGTTTATGCGTATACTGGTTTCTACTTTAGGAAAGCCTCGAGGAGGGGTTCTTCTTCAACAGGTAACGGATTTAACCGCGACTGTCGTTTTTGACAACAGGAAAATAGCAAAAACATATAATAGGTGCTCAAAGAAACTGATCAACAGCATTCAATAGCCAGAGAAATCATGGATACCTCTTTGTCTGAAAAACTAGGTTCTTTAAAAGAACAATAAATAATAGATGTTTCATCCTCTGCAACTAATGCGGTCTCTATTACTCTATGTTTTTCAAAAGTAGCTACGAGCATTAACTTGCGCAATTTGATCTTGAAAGAAAGAAGATACCACAGCTGGCTCTTTTGAAGCTGCTAGTAGTTTGAAGATCGAGCCGAGAGGTACTAGTGAAACAAGCGTGCGTTTGTAACATGATAAAACAATTTCGAAACATTTGTGGATAGTGCAGAAAGATGTATTTTGCAGGATTACTTCTGATTAACGCATGCTGCAAAAAAAAATAAAAACAACCGCCGTGCAGTTTTGCATCTTTACATTTGAGCATCCACATCGAGTATATATGCGGAAATCATAATCAACATTCCCCCCTCCCTACGGTTGATGCACATCTCTAACCATAGGGCCCCTAACCGGTTCATTTATGGTTTCTGACATGGGTTAATCCGTATCTCTTTTATTCCTAGCATCTATACTCTCTAACATCTGGCTTTTGTTAGATCTTAGAAAATCTTTAAATTGTTTAACATTAAGCTTTCTGGGCCCATACATTCCTGGCGAAGTTTGAGGCCCTGGTACATAGAACAATTTGTTATATATTTTTTTTATATATGAGCACTTACTTGGGAATAATCCGGGGCGGATACCCGCCAATTGATGTACAACAAATTTTTTTCTCACTTTAAAATGTTACATTTTAGGGGTTGTTTTTTTCTCAAATGGAAATGCTTTTTTCTTCTTCAAACATATGATTCTCACAAATGAAGTAAAATCTAACAGATTTGCAATAAATAGGGAAAAAAAAAAAAAAAAAAAAAAAAAAAAAAAGAAACACACAGAACCGCACACACACTTACAAAAAACTTCAAAAATAAAGAGCAAAAACAATAAAAAAAAAGTATGCTTTTTGATAGATTATATGAGATCTGATGTCCTTAACTTTCGAATGCAAATTTGTAAAATCAATGTTTTCAAATTTCATAAATTTCAACCGCATACATAATATAAACCATCTTAAAATCATATAGAAGAAAATAGAAGTATACTGAGATTTTTGGATAAGTAGAATGAAGGTGCTTGTGCTATTTTTAGTATGCTTCGTTTCGGGTTTGCTAGCAGATGATAGCTCAGTTACTTGTAACGAAACCCAGAAATGCCCCGAAAGCATGCCTTGCTGTTCACAATATGGTATCTGTGGTATCGGATCATATTGCTTAGGCTCATGCGATCCAAGATATTCCTATAATTTAAGTGCTTGTATGCCTTCACCAATATGCAAAAATGTCAAAACACTGTTTTCAAGCGTAGACCAGTTAACAAAAATCGAGAAGTTCTATGGTGATGCAAGTAAGGCAGACTGGGTCTATGATGGGAATGTGCTCGAATATGATAATAGTGTGATTCTTGCAATGCCTAAAAACTCGGGTGGTACTGTTATTTCTTCTGCAAGATATCTTTGGTACGGCAGCGTTGAAATAAAGCTTAAAACTTCTCATTTAGCGGGTGTTGTCACTGCCTTCATTCTTTTCAGTAATGTTCAGGATGAAATTGATTACGAAAACGTTGGTGTTGATCTTTACAAATTTCAAACAAATTATTATTACAAAGGTATATTGGATTATCATCATTCTGCAAACATATCTTTCAATGATAACTCCTTTGAAAACTACCACACATTAAAGATTGACTGGACTCAAGAGCACATAGAATGGCTGATTAATGGTCAAGTTGGTCGTACTTTGTATAAAAACTCCACTTGGAATGAGACTTTACAAACTTATGCCTTCCCACAAACCCCCGCAAGAGTTCAAATTTCTTTGTGGCCTGCTGGTGCATCTTCTGCAGCAGGTACTAGAGATTGGGCTGGTGGTGCCATTGATTGGAATGCCCCTGATATTTCTAACCCAGGTTATTATTATGCATTCATTCTGGAGGCCTCTATAACTTGTTATGATCCTCCAAGTGGTATCACTATTAACGGAAATAATTCATATGTGTACAAAGGTGTGAACGGAAACGAAACTGACGTTGAAATCAGCAATGCTGGTACTGTTTTGAAGTCTTTTGCCAACACAGGTTTCGACCCATTAAATTCGACTTCAGGGAATAATACCAGTTTGAATTCAAATAACACAATACCTTCGGGAGTTGGCACTGGTATCAATGGAGGCGAATCTGGAGAGGACACTTCATCATCAGCAAGCATCACTTACACAAAGGCTGGTTTCCAACAGTATGCTACCTCTGCTTTGACTAAAACAGCCCAGGGTATTGCTATTAGAGCAACAAGTGTCAGTATTATGAGTTTAATTACATGTTTTGGAGCATGCTTCGCCTCATTTTTATTAACCAAAGTTATTTCTTAAAAAAATCTATAGTTCTGGCATCCAAAAGAGAATATAGAAACATTTTTGTAGCATACGTTTAACTAGAATGTAATCTTGTAAATAAATTCTAGACTGATCAATTCATCTTTGTTTGATTTTCGTATAATACATCTACCTTCTTAATAGTAATAAGTAAATTTAATCTTGATATTGTACCAAATTTTGACGATTCTATATGACATATATTAACAGTTGATCGCAGATGGGTTACGCGCACTTGAATATTTTTGGTATTGTTTAACCAGTAGAGACTAGACATATATACAGATAGAGATGTCTGAGGGTTCATTGAGAGTGAATAGACAGTCCACAGGTATCCTTATTTCAACATTAACTAAAAGCATCTTGAGTCAACCTCCTATTAGAAGTTCATCCTTTTTTAAAATAATTTCCTCGATAAACTATTCAGAGTATTTATGATGTTAACCATAATAATATGATGTTTGACGCGTCTCAAAATACAAATTATAAAACTCCACTTCCGTATAATTCCATAAACAATTCATACAATATACAAATCTCGCTATTTCGAAGTCTAGATAGAGATTCGCAGCGGCTTCTTAAATCTTTGCTTAAACTTTTGATAGAACAGTCCAATCACAATATATTCTGGTATGATATCATTTTCCAAATTATCACCAACATACCAATTCCTCAGAAATCCTTTTTGAAAGATAAAGTTTTGATTAATACTGCGGCAAATCTATACAATCAAATTCTGTTAGATATAGATGTTAATAAGTGTTTAGATAAGAATTTTTGTATTATTGGCGCGACACTAGAGACCAGACTAACTGGCTTGGTTTTGGAACACGCCAGATTGGGTTATCCCAAGATTTTATTATTGGATTTACCCATTACCCGATCTCCAACATCAATCTACGATTACGGTATTTCTATTTTCAGTAACTTCAATAAAAATGAAAGTTTTATAAACAGAATCATATCTTTGGATCCACAAATTTTAATAAGTGTGAAACCAATGGATGAAGACCTTTCGCAACACCTTTTGAAATCAGGAATAATTGCTTTATCTGATGTTTCGCTTCCCAAAGTAAAATTATTATCTAAATACTTACAATGCGAAATAATTAGTAGGAAGCACCAATTGCAAAGCGATAAAATGGCTACATGCAAATCATTAGAAATACAATTTACTCATAATGATATGTATATGTTCACTTTTGGCGGATTCAAAGATTTATTCGTTTCGACGCTATATTTAACAGAAACAAATGCAAAAGAATGGGCACAAGTCCAAAAGGTATTCCAAAGAATAATATCTTTTTTAGAATATGTCAATTTTGAAGCTAGTTTCGTAAATGATTACGGAGTGAAATGCTCATCAACACTTTCAAGAAAAAAAATTTTAGATTTTGACAAAGCATTCTTGGAAAAGTTTTATGCAAATGAGTATTCGTTATCGCCCTATGTTAATATGGAACTACCATTTCCGCTCAATGAATGTATAAAGTCTTGGAACCTTCATGTTAGTCTTGCCGTTCAACAATTCAACGCAATGACAAACAAAGATCAGCATAAAATTCTATTGAAAGATAAAAAGGTTAAGATGCATGAGGATTTCCCCGAAGAATATGTGTCGAAAATAGCGGACTTTTTAATTAACCAAATATCAAAGGATCAAAAGAATCAGTTAGATAATTTGCAAAGTGCTTGGGAGAATTTTAAGCTTAATAAGCCGAATTTGTTGAGCAAATTTCCTCTTTTAGAAACATGTTTTCTATACTATACTCACTACATTGATCATGGCAAAGTCCTCTCAAACAACTTTTGTCAAAATCCAATTATATTGCTGCTAGAATATTATTCTCCTGCAAACGACTTATCTATCGAGGATTTTATCAACCAAGAAGTAAAATACTTTAGTAAAATTTGTGAAAACTGCAATCAAAGATTTTCAAACCATCAAAAGTCATATATAAGAAATAATTCAAAACTTACAATTATCGTAAAAAAAAATGTTGCCGAATGGTTTGATAATATTCATGTATGGAATAAGCAGTATACAGGTAAAACCTCGGAGCGAAAAAAATTATCGAACAATTCAAAACTTTTTTCTTTTGCTAAGCTTCTTGATCTTATGTTGCTGCCAAAAAGTTGTTTAAAATTTGAAAACATAACTTTCAATCATCATCCTTTCGAACGCTCGATTCTCTGCTTTGGATTACGTGATAGAACAGTGGAAATTCAACTGTCAATGGTCAAAATCTACAGCATTGATAATAATTTGGATAAGTGTGACGACAAGGTTATCTGTATTAATAACAAAAATGAAGGATATATTAGTATTCGAGATAGAGTTGAAAATATGTTCAGTAGTATCTATGAACGCATTTGGAGTATGGGAGTGTTTCACAAGAGAATTCTTGGTGGAAATACTCAAATGGAAATAGAAATAAAAGCAGCATTAAATTTTATTGAATTGGACAAACAGAAATGTCTTGATGAACTTCTCAATGTATTTATCAATACTCATGTTACAGATAGTGTGTCGATGAATCCTATCATTTTCAAATTACAGCAATTGTGTGCTAAATGGAATAAAAGCATCCAGGAAATCGAATCAAAGCTTAGTAATCTAGATACAGGCAAGAGTTTCGAAGATAGCATCAAAGATATTCCACCTTTTAAGTTGTTAACTTATCTATACATGAATAGCGGCCGAGAAAATGACCATTATGAATTGGAAAATTATGAGACTTCAATGGGGGATGATTTAACAGTGGAAACATTTTCATCAGATGATGTTGATTACAGTTTTAGTACAGAGCTAGAAGCACATAGAGAGATTTCCTCCGAGTTATGTGAGCTAGCTCTGACTGGTTTGCCGGAACAGTACGTAAGCAAAGTTTCAATGGTACCTAAATTGAAAGTTAAAACCAATGCAGTAAAAGAAAAGATTTCTCAAATGGAAGCATTAATTTCTGGGAAAAGTGCGTTTTCTAACCCCAAATCCCCTTCATTGAAAAGTCCTTTGAGTGATGTCTCCTCGAGCTCCTTTAATAAAGATTTGATTGAAAATAAAGCGAAGGTTGCAGAATTGAAAATTTACTTTGATGATTTACAAAATAAATTCACTGCCCAATTAGAAGAGAAAAAAAAAAAGGAGAAGAAGCTTAGAAATAATAAGAGGGCGCTAGGAATATTTAGGGATCATTCTCCTAGCTTAAGAAGTAGTAACCATGAAAATTCAGATTTGAGATCCTTAAACTCTAGAATCGTTGATTATGCTGACCAAATAAAATCTTTGGAAAGATTTTCTAATTTTTCAGCTTGCGGTGAAATAAGTTTTAATGATACTGCCGATGAAACTATATGCACTGAATGTGATAGTGATATAGGTTATGAAGACTTTAATGAAACAGCACCCAATATTATCAAAGAGAGAACCCGCAAAAATGTAACCAAAAAATTCGAAAGTAAAAAGAGAGGATCCGCGGCAGTTCTGAAAGGAAAAGACTTTGATGACAAAAATTTAATCTTAGATTTATTCAAAAAATTTATGAGGAACAAATATATGTTTTTAAATCCCATAGAATCTCCCTTGGATTTCTCAGAACATATTTCACCTGGCTCATGTATTTTATTACATGATGATCAACCAAGTTCATTCATATCATTTACTCTATTAGATACTCGATATTTGCATCAACTATCAGATTCATGGGAGGCCAAGAATCATTATTCTTCCCAAAGTGAGTTTTTGATAGCACGTTTGTTCGAGTCAACAATCAAAGATTGCAATTTCGGTTTTTCAATCAAGGATGGACTCGATTTTTCTTGTAAAGTTTATTTTGTTGAGCAATTTGAAGCTTTCAGAGAAAAATGTGGTATTGATGGTTCTATTTTTGCTTACAGCTTATCACTGTGTGTCAAATTTAATGAAACCCAATGGAAGACCAAAGATTGTAAATATTATCTAACTGAATTATCAAAAGATAAGGTTCAATTTCTACTCTCTGTGCTCTCAGAATATTTTTCCTATTTTGCTGAAATATTATTCAATGGAGCCCCGAGTTTTTTATCCAAAATATTTGGTATTTACACCGTTGAAACTACAAATAATATCACCGGTGAGAAGTATGAAAAGCATTTGGTGGTTACAGAAAATATAACCCAAATTGACTGTGAAACTACTAAGTTGAGCAATACTTTGCTTGAGGAAGTTGCGTTTAGTTCTAGTGATTCCCCAATATTTATGAGATATAAAAGTTCGAAGTTGTTTAAGTCTTCTTTGCTTAACGATATCGCTTTTTTCGAATCAATTAATATTTGCGGCATTAGCTTAGAGATTCAAAAAAAAGATTCTGAAACAAGGATTCTTTGTGCTACAAATTTATTGGATGCCATATCTGCAAAGCACACAACAGAAAAAATTGTTGCAACAGAATTCTTAAGAGAAACAGTCAACAAAATAGATCATGAAAATGAGAAAATTGAAAATACCACCAGTAAAGATTTTATCAAATTTATTGAAAATCTTATCCTTGCAGTTCCTGATGAATGGCATTTATGAAATTATGACCAATGTACTATAATAATTATTATCATTTGAATTTTTTTTTCCCAAATTTTCAGTCTCTTTACAAAAAATTGCTGCTTTTTATATTAGATGTAATAGAAACATTCAGTTTTCGATTAGAATCCTACGTGAAAACTAGTTTTTGTTGAGATATTTGAGAAATAGCATAATTTTAAAGTGCTGATGCTGACAATTTTTTTCTTTTTTTGTGGGGTAAAGTCTCTCTCGACGCGTGTGGAAAAGAGTATATATATATACTGTTGATTAAATTCATCATTTGTATTCTATAAATATTTGATCAAACTTTCGCAAGCTGTTTTGTATAATTATCGAATTGAATTGAAACAGTCTATTTTTGAGATTTATTAATGTGTTTGAAATTAAATGATTCTCATTTCTATCAATAACCGTAAATATCTTTGAGGAAAAAAAAATTGTAGAATGTAGGAAATTAAATGTAACATTAAATGTAACATTAAATGAATATAAATCTAAAATAACGAAGTCTTTGACACGTCCAAGCATAAAAATATTGTATCCAAATATCCTATTGATATCTTAGCTGTTTTAACCACCAATTCATTAAACTTTTTTGTTTAAAATTTTATTTTTTGATGTGGAAGTATTTTTTCTTTTTTTAAAAAAAAAAGATAAAAAATAAGAGATTACTTTGACTTTTTATTTCACGAGAAGATTGTGATTTTCAATTGTGATGAATTGATTCACAAGCTGTATTAATTCATTATAATATTAAAATTTTAAATTTCTCTTTGTTCAAGCTTGTAGAATCTTGAATGCCGGTTTTCAATTCTAAAATAAAATCGAATTCGCAATTACAACAATCTTTTTTTTTAAATCTTGAAATACTGTATATATAAAAAGCAAGATATTTGATAGTATAAAATGTTATTGTTTTCTCCAGATTATTGTACTTTTCTTTGATAAAAACAATTTCCCTTACATTATATAGAATAAATATGACTGTATCTAGAATTCACTAAAATTGCATTTATATAAACATCTATATACACCAAGCTTTTGGATATTTGAAGCAATGCAAATATTATGAAAAAGTTTTTAAAAATATAATAAAATAATGTTTTTATAATGGATTATTATCTTTTTGATGTTTTGGTAAAGTATATGTATCACCAGGTGAATCATATCTTACAAAGTTCTTTGAGTAGCATGTATTTAACCTCGGAGACGGATGAATATTGGACTTTGCTGTTGTGGTTATTCTTTTTCTTTTTGGGTATATCGTTGTTTAATGACTTTACTAGCAAAAAATCCTGGTTTTCAAGAGCAGCGGAAAGAGCATTGACAAATCGCTGATTAGGGTTACTGTTAGAATTATTCATTTTCACGAATCTGTATCAATTATAAAACCAAAGGGATGTGGGATACTATTTGGAATGTTTTATATCAAGTATCATTGCAAAAATACCAATATTGGATGGAAAGGAATATTTGAAACACAAAAATTTGTGTTTTTGCCTAAAAATTTGACATGTGGAGAGAGTGTACATATTATAGATTTTGGTGCTCAAACAGAATTTGGTAGAATATAACTTATCTGGAGAAAAAAAAAATCAGAAAGTAGCAAATTGTTCACGAGCAGCGTAACCCCGGATGAAAGGAGATAGCTAGATATGCCCTGGAAATGTGATCAACCACCATCCATTATAAAATGTAAGCTAAATAAATTTGTTTTTACTGTTCTTTATTTTGATGTTCCTTGATATTATACAGAAGATTTTATGGATCAGGTTGGCTAACCTAGAAGAAAATTATCGAGCATCTGACCATTGAACATTGAGGCGAGCAATCTTGATATTGTTGTTGAACTCTGGGTTGGAATCCAAAACGCCTTTAACTCTAATGTTTTTTCAAGTTATTGTTCAAAATGTTTCACAGTTGAAAAATGCATTCAGTTTAAAAAATATTTCGTGTTGAGGTGAGGAACTGCGAGAAGTTTGCAATAAAGCATTTGGAAAAATAGAAACTCCTTACAGCGAAAGCAAGGCATTAATGTGAATTTTTTTTTTTTTCAACATGCATAAAAAATCTAAGTAATTTTGCATAGCCATTTGCAGTAAGCCTGAAGAAATTTCAAAATTTACTCGGATTCTAGAGTTTTTTTATCTAAAAATCAGGCTGAAATTGTCTACACAGAACTTCCCAAAAATTTATATTCTAATAACCTTCCAATCATGGGTCTTTCGTTAGCAAAGTTTTAACTTGTTCGGAAACTCAGAGAGATACGGCAACTGATATTTTACATGATATATTTGTTATCCAACGATGAAACGAACCAAACTATATTGGGTATTAAACGGACTAGATATTGATACTTAACTTAATCTTCAGGCGGAATATTTTACATATATATGTGTATATGTATAATGATTTTGAAGCCTCATGATGCTCCTTAGTGAGCTAAATAGATGCACGGGTATGGTCTGTGTATATTTATCGTTAATATAGCGCGTGAAACTTTTTTTTTTTTTTTTTTTTTTTGTAATTTAGTACTGAAAAATGGAGATAACGCTACAAAATTTCATTTCACAAATCTGTATATTATTATGGTAATTTTTTTTTTAAAGCAATTTCTCGTCATTGAGTTATAAATAACCTAAGGAATCCATATAGCTTTCTCATCTGCTGTCTTTTTCTTCTACTTTAATTTTTTATTTATTTTCTTTTTCCTGATGAAAAGATTTATCAAACCATTAATATTTAAAAGAATGACTTCTCAATTGTTTGCTGATCAAAAACCACCAATTGTTTCTTTCAATGCCAAAAAGCATTTTGAGAATTTGACTACTAAAGAACAAAAATATGCTTATTATTTGTATAAGGCAAGTCACTTGGGCTCTAGAGCTGTCTTGAAATCTGTCAGTAATGAATCCAACTCTATTTTTGATTTAGTACTCTCTGTTCATAGATCCTTAAACGGTGATTACGAAACTATCAAGAAAGAAGTTGGTGAGGAAGATGTTACTGCATACTTAGAATACGCTTCTCAGTTTTTATCCAACTTAGGTAATTTCAAGTCATTTGGTGATGTAAAGTTTATTCCAAGAATCTCCAAAGAAAGCTTTTCCAAGATCATTGAAGCAACTAAAGATAGCAAAATTGTGGACTTATACAATTCTGTAAGTGCTAAAATTTATTCTGCTACCGAAAACGAAGTTTTGTTAGGATTAAACAAAGACAAAGTATCTATCAATTCTGCATATTATGTTGGTGTTCCAGCCACTGATTCAGAAATCAAAACTGTGAACCGAATTTTGATTCAAAACAAGATTTTACCTGAAAACACTAGAGTCGAAAAAGTATCCAATTCTCAATTCAACTTATTGATAGCTTCTGGTGAAACCACCAACACTATTCCAGAAGAATATCCAGCAGAGCCAATCAAGTTCACAATTGATGGAGCAGATGCCACACTCTCTATGAAGTTTGGTGACCACAGTGAACAATTTGCCAAAATCGCAAAATATTTTGCAGCCGCACAAGAATTTGCAGCCAACGAAACTCAAAAAGAAATGTTGATGGCATATGAAAGATCTTTCAAGACAGGTTCTTTGGAAGCACATAAAGAATCTCAAAGAAAATGGGTTAAGGATATCGGTCCTAGTGTCGAATCTAATATTGGTTTCATTGAAACTTACAGAGACCCTTATGGTGTTAGAGGTGAATGGGAAGGTTTAGTGAGTACAGTTAATAAGGAACGTACCGAGAAATTTGGAAACTTAGTTGCCAATGCTGAAAAATTCATCAAAGAATTACCTTGGGATAAAGAATTTGAAAAAGATAAATTCACTCCTCCAGATTTCACTTCCTTAGAAGTTATTACTTTCGCTGGCTCCGGTATTCCAGCAGGTATCAATATCCCAAATTATGACGATATCAGAATCAACATTGGTTTCAAAAATGTCAGCTTGGGAAATATTTTGAATGCCAAAGATTCTTCTGAAAAACCAGTTAGTTTCATTCCAGAATCTTTGAACGAGTTATTCAAAGCAACCCAAGGTGAAGCCTTTGAAGTCCAAGTTGGCATTCATGAATTGTTAGGTCATGGTTCTGGTAAACTTTTAATTCAAGAATCAGACGATAAATACAATTTTGATCACGAAAACCCTCCAATCGGATTGGACAATACTCCTGTTAAGACTTTTTACAAGAAAAACACCACATGGGGTTCAGTATTTGGTCAATTAGCTGGCCCTTATGAGGAATGTCGTGCTGAATGTGTGGCCATGTATTTAATTACTAACCGTGAATTGTTGAACATCTTTGGAATCACAGACAAAAAGAAGCAAGACGAAATTATACATATTGGTTACTTATTAATGGCCAGAGCCGGTTTGATTGCTCTAGAATTTTGGGACCCAAATACAACAAAATGGGGTCAAGCACATATGCAAGCTAGATTCTCTATTTTGAAGACCTTTTTGGATGCTGGTGAAGACTTCGTCAAATTTGAATACACTGATAAGGAAAACTTTTCAGATTTGAAGATAATCTTGGATGCCTCGAAAATAGAGACCGTTGGCCAACCAGCTGTCGGTGAATACTTGAAGAGCTTGCATATTTACAAGTGCAGTGCAGATGTTGAAGGAGGGTCTAAATTATTCTTGGGAAAGAGTAGTGTTCCAGAAGAAATCGCAAAATTCAGGGATGCTGTTTTGAGCAGAAAATTACCAAGAAAGCAATTTGTTCAACCAAATATTGTATTAAAGGAAGATGGCGATCTTGAATACAAAGAATATCCACTTACTACCGAGGGTATGATTCAAAGTTTTATAGAAAGAGAAGTTTAATTCAACTAGACCATTCTTTTCAGTTTTTTTCTATAGCACTATATGTATATCTTTACACATTTATGGAAATCTGTAAATGTTTACCTTGTGTAATAATAATATATTTTAATGATTAGTTTTGAACAATCGGTTTTGCTATATTGATAGATAATTTGAATTTAGTATTTGCTCCAGATTTCTTGAATATCATGTATAGTGAGTGACTGGTACTCGGAGATCTTCAATGGCCGATCAACGCACTTCTCTTTTTTTTTTTTTTACGATAGTTATCATGTATACGAATAATTTTTTCATTTTTTTTCATTTTGTTAGTATCAAACAAAGAAAACGAAATATAGAGAAGGAATAACAAACAATTAGCTTTTAGAGTCCTATACGAATAAGATATAGATAAAGGTATACGAGAAATGAAATAATATTGTCAGGATTGTGATATAAATTGATAGAACCTTCGAAGAAATTAAGGCTCTGGTTTTTTGTTAATTTTTGATATTGTTTGTCATTTAATTTAATCTTATTTGAAACGTTCGATTTATAAATCACAATAGATAGGGTTAGTCGAGAAAATATCTCAGATGCAAACAAATTTCAGTCATCCATTATGAACCATTCTCCATCAGATAGTACGAGTGAAGTCGAGTTAAACGATCGCTCTGAGAAATCAGAGAAGTTGAACAAAAATGTGCTGTCTAATTCGCGTACAGGATCTGAGCACTCACCACGTTTGAAATCTCCAAGTTTGAATCCAGGTCCAGCTGTTGCAGCTTTAGCAAATGGTACAGAAAGTGAACCTAAAAAAGAAAAGCAGTCAATGAAGGGTATAGTGGCGGCTGCAGCTTTGGCCGCAGCTTTCCAAGCCCCAATGCCTTTACATAAGAGCAGAGATAGTGATGAAGCTGATTCTGGCGAAAAACTTAGTGAGAAAATTGTAGATAGATATGAAAGGTCAAAGGATTCGTCTATAACAAATAGCGAGACTCCAAACGATAATGAGCATCTTGATACTAAAGACAGGGAAAAGCATGAAAATGCACTTCATACTGACAACGAGGATATTGGAAATGATCGAGATATCTTGCCTTCTTACGCAGTTGATCCTGATGCAGGAATCATTGATTGCATATGCCAAATTAACGAAGATGATGGATTCACTATTCAGTGTGATAAATGCTTCAGATGGCAGCATGCCTCTTGTTTCAACATTATGACAAACGATGCTGTTCCTGACATATATTTATGTGAAAGATGTGACCCTGATAGTTTTAAAGAAAAGTCTATAGATATTGACAAGATGAGAGAACAACAGCTACAGTTATTAGATAATCTGGTCAGTGATAATGGGGAGACAAACAGCAAGGAACGGGAATTACCACAGATCAAAAGAAAACAATCTCACGATGATGAAGGTAATGCTAATAACAATAAACTAGATGAGCCTCAGAGAAAAAGAAAAAGGAGTAGCACAAGAGATCGAAATTCTGCAAATACTGACAGCAAGGACACTTCTGCCATCGAGCAAAAACCCGAAAAAGAAACAGAGAGAAAACAGAGCAGGAAAAAGAAAAAGGAAGAATTTGATGATAATACGAACGAGGAATTAATCACGAGAATTGAATCTGCAAAGGGAGAATATTTTCGCGCTGTCTACTACAATTCTGAACATATAAAATATCGCAGCGAGAAGGTGGAAACATACGTTACTAAGCACTACCCAAAAATCTTGGAGGCGAAATCAAACGAAAAATATTTGAATTTTTTGAAGATTACAAAGAATGAATATGCAAATTTGCGTAAACCACAAGTAATTGTTCGAAACATATTACTAAACGAAACTACTGGAGCAGTTTCTTCAAATTATAAGTTTAGCGGTCTTTCTAATATGGGACTATTCCTAAAAAAATCTTCATGCTCTAAAGGCGATCTTATTGATGAAATGTTGGGTGAGGTTGATTTTCAAATCAACTACTTCAAAAATAGCATCAATCAATTCAGTGAGTGGGGCTTGCCGAAAAATTACTACTTTTTTATAAGTGCTTTCAGTGATGATCTTGACTCAATAGAAAAGGACTCAAAAGTAATATCTACTAGAGATTATAAGACTAATTTAGCTGTATCTCTTGAGCTGTACCTTTCTGATAAAAAGAATAATATTAATGATAAAGACGTGCTAGTACCATTATATATAGATTGTAAAACTCTAGGAAATGTTACAAGGTTTGTGAGAAAGGGGTGTTATCCTAATTGCAGAGTTCTTCCCGTAATGGTAGGTCACGAAATGAAGTTTTTCCTACAAGCCATCAGGGACATACCAAAGGATGCAGAACTTATCGTTGGTTGGGAATTTGATTTCAATCCCATTTTTAAAAGGCTTTTGTCAACGGAGAATGTCAATACAGATAAGTATACAGATATAATGAAGTACAACTTTAACAACAATTTTTCGCATCAGGAAAAGGTGGAGTTAATCAGTCATGTCGAGTTTGTTCTCAGCCATTCTAAATGTGGATGCTATTCTGCTGTTGGGAGTTCAAATGTGATCAAGTGCAGATTTTTAAAAATTAAGAAGATGGGAAGCTACTTTTTCAGGTCTTTAAGAAAAGGATCAAAATTAAACAGAAGTTCTACCGAAGCTGCGAAAGTTACATATGGCAATCATGAAATTGACAAGAAATCCATTCTTGGAAGACTTAGGAATCGTGATATAGTCCTCGAGAACCAGCTAAAGGCTCTGTCTGAAATTGACGTTTCTGATAAGCCAAATGCGAAGGAGAAATATCAAAACTCTAATAATTCTTTGAGGCCTTCCACAGATGGTAATGAGGATGAATTCTTTCAGCATACTATTAAAAGTTCTTCCGAAGTCTCCAGAAAAAAGGCTTATCCTAAGATTTCAGAGTATAAGTTATTGAATAGTAGAGTGCAGCTAGCGAAAGCAATTATTGCTAATTGCTTGTCAATTCCTGTTTCAAGCAAATTTATTATAGTAAAGGATGAACCTAAGCCAGCGTTGGCATTGACACAGAACACAACTTCTAATCATCAAACTCCAAATGAATCGTCCAATGACAAATTAATAAACAAACCAACCCCTAGATTAACATCAGAAGGAAAAAGAGTCAAGAAAATGAGTCTAACAGACTTTTTAAAACACAAGTCAAATTAATATTAGAGAATACTGAATATCATTATTTAATTAGGAACTACCGTTTTTTAATTTTTTTTTCTGGTTTTAATTACTACGCTCGAATTGACATATATAAATTGATAATATATATCCTAATGTTATATGAATTGATTAAAACTATATGGATTTCCAAAAATTTTTCTCCAAATATTCAGATTTTTTTCTCCCAGTACTTTCTTTTAGTATTCCGACGTATTGTAAATCTGCCAAAGATTGAATGAAAAACGTCATACATATTTTTTCCCAAGATGATTCGTCATATGAACTCTCAAAGAATCTAATCAATTCGTTCCTATTATCTTCATTACTAAAATAAGAATTCGATATATCTTCTTCTAAAATTTTGGAGAATAGTTTTGAATATTTCTCTTTGTCAAGCTTCAATTTAAACGCCTGGAAATAGTCAGCAACATTTATGTATAAGGGAGCTTCTCGGTACAATCTGAACATTTCTACCATAAATGGCTTGTTGAGATTTTGAAGTTCCATCACCATAGAATCAAATTTCTTACTGATATTGGAATCAATAGGCGAAGACGAGCCTTTAATTTTCTTTGAGGACGTATTAATGAAAGTATGTAAGCTTTTTCTTTTCTTGCTATGCTCTAGAAGCTGGAAGTTATTGTAAAATGAGACTGGCTCATAGCATTTAGGATCTGAAAGCGCATTTTCGATATACTTCCTAGAATCTGGATATAAAGCAACAGATGCGGCTTCATTTGCAACCATGAAAATCTCACTAAGAGGCAAGTATTTGAATCTAGAGAACTCTACTGATATTTCTTGAGTTAATTTAATGTACTCGAACGCATAATCAACCTCATTTAGTTTCTTTGCGTTAGAAGAGTTCAATCCAATGTCAACATTATCTAATGCAGTTGTGGTGATTGATTGTTTCAAAGACTTTGTTTGAAAAAAAATTTCTGAAATACTATCTACAAAGTCATCTTGGAGTTTTTCAAACAAAATTTTCCCGCGCAAAGCTATATTTCTTAGACCATCATTATTTTTGTCAATCCCAAATTTACCAATATTATCTAAGTCATAATAAAATTCGCCATCTTTAGAAAATCTATTGACGTCTTCTTGAATACAAATCAACAGGCTCTCAAGTCTTTTGAATAATGTCGGCACTTTATATTTATTCAAACGTAGATTTGCGATGAACTCCATAATTTTATTGAACAACTTTACAAAACAAAAAGGTAAAATAGTTTTCAATCCTTGAACAATATTTCTTGTGAACTGAATGTACTTTGGCTGCCCATACTTAGTTTCATCTAACACCATGCAGTAAAGGTCAACTTTACGAATTTTTGAATAATTGAGAAACCTTTCATTACTGATTGAAGAAGAAATACCATTTTTCTGTATTAACGCATTATTGAAAATGATACCATTCTGGAGAAAATTCATAAATTCCAAAAAACACCATAGGTTGTGTAACGTGTTCTTATATAAGGAGCTTGCAAATGGGATAAAGCGATGGCTCAAGTACTCGGAAAATATGAGTTCAGGAGTGTCTTGATTACTAAAATGCAGTGCTAGGGTTATCAACTCACGCGCTGGAATTTTTCCCGAAGAGTCATCAATCAATTTTTCTATGAAATTTTGAATCGAGGGTAACTGTCTTATATACATTTGATATTGCAGTGTAATTTCTGATTGTTTTTCAGTATGATCATTTTCAAAAATCAAAATATTTCTCTCACTAGTCTCAGAAAAATCATCAAAAAAACGCATCATAGGATTTGAGTAGAAATGTGTCATTATTGAATATTTCAAACCATGCACAAAGGAACCAATTGTGGGCAAGCTATGATTAAATCGTTGCAAAAGTGATTTACAAAGATCAGGTCCGATGAGAATAGGAAAAACATTTGAATCATACTGCTCGTTATTCAATAAAGGATTTGACAATACTACTTCCATTATATTGTCGATAAGAATGTGTGAATTATTCTCAACCTTTATTATGGTATTCTGAATAATTTTTTTTGTTGAACTGAGTAAAATTGAATCATAGAAATCTGTTGAGAAAGATGGAATATTGAAAATTAACTTCAAAGGAACTTTACTAGAACTTTTCTGTAAAATAGAAATTACTTTGTACAATACCTGCTGGTTGAAAGTACCAATATTCTTTATTAGTAAAACAATACGTAATTTGGTTTTTTCCAAAGTAGAATTTTCTGCAACCATATGATTATAACAATAGTCATCTATAAGATCAAAATCAAGCTCGGGAACTTTCATCCCATTTTCTTGAAATTGATACAAACTTAGAAGTATAGTTCTTAATGTACTCTTCACATCAACACAAATTTTCGAATCCAATTGAATTAATCGAACATCTTTATAGGTATCATTGGAATGTATCATACTATCTAAACCCTCAAAAATCTCCAAGTGATAACCCATGTTGGTTCCAGAAAATAACAAAATAGTAGGAATTTTTCTGAAATTTGAATTTAAGTTACTTTTCAAAGCATTGGATGGATCAGAAGAAATGATTCTTTCAAGAATGTTTTTAAGTAACGGAGAACTATATTTTTCTATGGTCTTATTAATTCTTGACTCACAGGTTTTCCAATATTTTTGAAAAGCTTTATGTCTTGCTTTGATACATTCGATCAGTTCATCTCCATCTAGCAATGGCTCAAAGGGTAGTTGTCCAAATGAAGTGGACTTCACAATTTGTTTCTGATAAGTCACCACTGGATCCACCATAGATTTGCTTGCAAATTTCTTTGAAGGATACTTGACATATGTTGTCATTTGAAAATTCTCTATCTCCTCATTACTCATTATCTATCATATATACAGGCGCATTACTATATTTTTCAATTCCGGTTCTTTAAATGAAAGTTCGAATATATGAAGTCTTGATGAGTAGAGTTTAAATATAGGACAAGTTTTAATGAAAGATACTTACTTCACTTCCAAAATATTGAGTGTATATGCACAAATAAAAAAAAAAACATGATCAGTATTATAGAATTTCAGTGCCATATCAACATGATAGAAATGATATATTTGAGTTTATTTCAAAGATAAAAAATTGAACAGAGAATACTAGTAATAAATTTTGAATAAATATGAAAGAAGGTAAAAATTTGCGGAAATATCTATCTCATTGCCTTCCTAAAGGTATTAAATTCGAAGTTTTGCATCTACAATCCTTTCCTAGAAAGTCTTCTAATATAATCAGATCACCGAATCACCTAACAATAAAAACATTGCATTTTGTAACTATTTCGCATGATAGTATCATAATTTGTGGATTAGAAGTTTACGTATATTTTATAATCAATCAAGAAAATGATTTTGACAACAATGATCCAATAAGAAAAATCGTATATATTAGTAAAGTTGATTCTACTGGGTTATCAACTGGAGAGACGAAAATTAAATTGACGCCTGTTATTCAACAAATTTTGAAATATATTTTTTCCATTGAGACAAACAACTACTTAGATTTTTTTGTCGATCCAACGTCCAACCTGCTCAAAAGTAAAGAAATTAGTACAAGCCAAAGAATCAGATGGCTTTTGGAATCTATTGATACGCCTAATGATGAAGCTAGTGATAATTATTTTACTATAGGTTCTTTAGCTTACACCAAGCCTTTAATTGGAAGAAAAATCGATACAGAAATTTTACTTTTTACGAGGGCTGAAAAACAATATTTATTTCCTGGTTCATATAATAATAAAGGAAAACATGTATTATCAGATAGAAACTTATTAAGCTGGTGGCTTATTTTGCTAAATAACTTGATAACAGATCATGAGGCTTTCAGTGACATCAATTATTGTAAGTTGGCTATTCCTGGCGAAGAAAGAGGCACTATTTTGAACTTTATTAAAAATTTAGGTTCTAACAAGTGGTCCCTCGGTGGAGTATTTGATAAGAATGGGGAATCCAATGACATTTTGGCGGTAGATACTATTCCTTTGCTTCCTGATGATCCCAAAGGCAGATTCTTAGAACATTTGGTAGTTGAAGGGAGAATCAAAAAGCTTAAGACAAAGAGATTCTGGAAAGAATTGGCGATTAGACAGGAGTTCAGGTTGGCCAATATAGTGGGATTAATTAGTATCAAAGGTTTAAGTGCAAACGATCGTACTTATACACCAAAAAGTAAATATGATACTGAAGGATATGATGTTAAAAATGTTAATGGAAAAAATATATTGAGATTAACCAAAAATGATCTCAAAAATTTAGATATAAAGTTGAATAATTTTGATGACAAAGATACGATTATATTGACAAACAAAAGATTAAAGTTTTTGAAAGGTTTTATTATTGGTGAAGATTACAGCAGTATTGATGCTTCTAAGAACGCTTATGAAAACGTGAATTATTTATTAACCAGAAACTTGAATAATTTATACAAAACAGAGAAACAGAATTCCAACATTGAGACTACCAATGGATTTCAGGAGGTTATAGGGAAACTAGACTATGCAACTTTGATAAAGAAAACAGAAAATGCTTCGAAATTAGATAATAGGACTATACAGGTTTTAACTGTTAAGAAAGTAGGTAACAAAAAGAAAAGAGTTTCCCTAATCTAGAAATAATTAGTGGAATGATTGAATTAGTTTTATACAACGTTTATTGAAAAATCAAAAACAAATATATTTTCGAAATCAGATCATAAGTAAAACAAATGTTAATAAAATTCAATACGTATTGGTGAGAATGCCAACTAAAAGAATAAAAACCTTCCTAATTTACCATAGATTATCAAAGAGCAAAAGAAGAAACTAGCTATGAATAATACAGAAGCTAACTGATCTTTATCGGTTAATAATTTATGATAATCTAAAATCTGCGATAACTCATTCATTTGTTCACTTCTATCGAAAACAAGAACCAGAGTAGTTGCGACAAAGGCAAAAATTGTACAACTTATGAAACCAGTAATGGTACTATCAAGTAATAACCAAACACATGGATTTAAAAAACTAAAAGCCAATGATGCTTGGTAGGTAGATTCCCAGTCGACATGTCTCAACCCGAAAGAGATACCTAATAACACGATTGTTGATCTAATTATAGTAGAGAATTCAATGTTATTTTCTGATTTAGATGATTTGAAGTTGAATAATTTAGTAGTGAAAATTTCTGGAGAAACAAAATCTAATAAAGGTTGGAAAACACCCAACACCACGCCCCATATGAAACCTGTATATGTATTCAATAGTTCCGGATGATGATTACCTAAAACAGAGGAGATGAATTTGGATGTAACCGCAAAAGGACGTAAAATAATTTCAGAGGTGAAGTTGTTACTATTATCACGTATGTTATCACTCAATTTCACAAACAAGACGCCAGAGATACCTAAAATCACAAGATTTCCAATTAAATGAGAGATAGTCTTTTTAGTTCTCCAGTATCTGTGTTTGACAGAATCATTTGCTATACGAAGCCTTTCGATCTCTGATTGAAGGTTCAGATAGACATCGTTGTTTTTGTCGTTTTCATCCATCAAACTCTTGCTATCAAAGATGGAGTTTAAACTTGACATAGTCATCATAGTATCCTTGGATTGGGAATCTTTTGAGCTGCTCATTTTTTTTTTCGTTTGTTTCTTGTTTCACGAATATCTTTTTTCGTCGAAATAGTTGAAAAAGGTTGATTGGGTTAATAAAGAAGCCACCTCCAGAAGCTGCAAGAAGATCAAAAGCGTAGGCGTTAATAAAAAGAGCAAACCTCCAAGTTTTTGCAGTGGAAAATTTTCAATTCAATTGTTGCTAGCTGGTTAAAGAACCAAATGGTGTTGATGTTTCAAAAGTAAGTGAGTACGAATGTCCAGAATGTTTCCAAGAGACGATAAACGAAAGGAAAACAAGGAATTATCGTTTGAAATTCATCGTTTGAAATATGGTCTATAATATAAGGGTGTATTGAACCTTTATTTTTCCTTTGCCGCATATACTATGCCATAAAAAATGGTTGTGGATGGGAAAAGGTTAAGAAGTGTATGAGTGTTTGAAATGTGGAGATGCAGCTGCTTTTCTGTGAATGTATGATTTTTTTTCCCTCTTTTGTTCCTTACTTCGTTTTTTTCCCTTTTTATGTATATATATATGGAAGGCAAATGAATAGTGTAGTATGGTAAAAGTATGATGAACTTCAGAGAAGGTTGAGCATCATAAGCAAATCACAAAATTTAACTGATATAATAACAAAAGGAATATTAGTGAGCTGTTTAATTTGAAAAGATTTGAGTGTTGTTTTCATCGAAGTCTGCGGCTTTTGACATCTCAAAGACTATTACTCATTATATCTAAAATCTCTTGCTTCCGAGAATGCTACAGATATACCTGAAGCGGAGATTTGCAAACTCTTTTGTCCGTAGACTGCCATTCACAGGCTCGGCTAATTTTTCAAGTAGCCGTAAAGTGTTGGATGGTCCTATAGTAACAAATGACTCGAAACTTCTGAAAGCATTAAAACTAGCGGAGGAGGAGAAAGAGAAACAAAGCAAGACAGATAAAGATAGCAACTGTGCCAAAAACAACAGTACTGCTGTGTTAAAGGCCACTAGCAAAATAGAAAGTTTCATCAAGGCCTCACATGGTCGTAAATCAAGCCCGAAGAACGGAATAGGTTCTACAGAGAAAATAGACAAAAAGATAACAGATTACTCATGGCTTCCTAAAGCGCCTAAATTGAGATCTGCAAACGCAAGAAATGTTCGTCTTGAATCGTTATATAGTGGCTATAGACCTTTATTTTTGGCGTACAAAAACATCAATAACGCTGACTTACATAAGCCGTTAGACGGTAGATTATTGTTGGAAGCATTGGAAGAAGAGGAGGTCAGTATTTGGTCTTATTCTGCTACAGAAGCTGAGTTTTTTCCAGAATGGAATAACGTTCCAGTACATATAGCTAATAATTTGAAACCGTTCGACAAAAGCTGTCTTAAACCACAAGAAAACTCTACAAAAGATGATGATACGAACACTTTGACTGAAAAATCAAAACAGAAGGAAAGCCAAGAATCTGGGGAGTTTGAGAAAGATGTTAGTGCTGCTGCTCCAATTATTTCGAAGGGAAGAAAGCGTTATTTGCCAGGAAAATATATACAGGACGTGAAGCTCAGACAGGCAAAAAAACTTGAGTTGCAAAGATTATTGAGTAAGAAAAGCAAGAAGACTTCCTAAATCCTACAAAAATGTTTTTCTTATGTCTTAATATCATTTAAAATATAATTTTGGGTTATGAAATACACCAAACGAAGAGAAAATATGCCCAATTCGATGTTGGTAATTTTCCACAGCTTTAGGAGGGAAATATATTACAACAGAATTTCGGATGATAGAGCTTTTCAAAACCTTGAACACGCCTAAATAGACATTGTATCTTCTTGTATATACTTAGTTAAAGAATTTTCCGGTTATGCTAAAATAAGTTCGAACTTGCACCTAATAATAGTAGATTTAAACTAAATGTAAAGCTAGATATCTTGAAAGAGGATTCTCTAAAATGGGGTTTGAAGCCCTGAAACATATGTTGATATTTGGCTAAATACCAGGAACAATACATCTATATCATTTTTCATCAATTGCTTCCAGGTCAGAGTAAACAATAACTATGTACAGAGTTTATGTATTTTCGTTTTTTATTGAATCAACCAATAATCCAAATTGATACTACATTAACAGTATCTTGGTTTGAAACTTCAAAGCTCTGTAGGCGCAAGCCTGGAAAAATAAGAATCTTTGGAGAACATGTCCGAAATACCACAGCTAACCAAGGAATCTCTTAGTAATGATGAGATTGCGCTATATGATCGACAGATTAGACTATGGGGTCTTGATGGACAAAGAAAAATTAAGACAGCAAACATATTACTCATAAATTTGAGTGCTGTGGGTACTGAGATTTCGAAAAATCTTGTACTTGGTGGTATTGGCTCTTTGTTCATCATTGATAATCATGATATTACAGATGCTGATTTTGAGGCTCAATTCTACATTCGTGAAGAAGACAAGGGCCTTAAAAGAGTAATTAGTGCCAAGGAAAAAATACAAGATTTGAATCCTCGAGTTAAATTACAGATAAGTGAGGAAGATTTTCATGACAAATCTAAGGCATGGTTTTCTCAATTCAATTTAGTGATTGCAACAGAACTTTCAAAAAATGATATCATTTACGTAAATAATATGACAAGAACATTGAACATTCCATTTTATGCCACGGGATTGCATGGATTGTTTGGTTATGCATTCATTGATTTAATCAACCATAAACATAACGATACTAAGGATCGTACAGTGTCCAATGTAACCTCGAAACCTGGAAAAGTCACAAGCTTTTATGAGATTTTGGAAATTGAGAATTTAATGGAGAATAACAAAAAACTCGAAAAATTGAAAATAGAAAGCAAATATAATAGCTTCGTCGATTTCTTGAATAATGCAAAAAGCTCTAATTTAACAACGATTAAAGAGATTTTCAATACTAATAGAAGGTTAAAAAGAATCACACCAGTGCTACCATTGACATTAGCTTCTTTCGAATACTCGCATGAATTATCTAATAATAAAACGAAGCCATCGGTTGAAGATTTCACTAACTTAGCAATGGGTTATTGCAAATCATTGGATATTCCGTTAACTATACTTGAAAACAAAGAAAATCTAGTAAAGAATTTTATTGACCAGCTAAATAGAGAGTTTGCGCCAGTAAGTGCTATATTTGGAGGTGTAGTTGCGCAAGATGTGATAAACGCATTGGGGGAAAAGGGAACCAAAATCAACAATTTTACAGTTTTGGATGGGACAACGGGAAGCTTTCCTGTTTTCCATATTTGATATATTAGTTATGTATATATGTGTTGAACATGCA
This sequence comes from Saccharomycopsis fermentans, assembly GCA_002564245.1. Lineage (NCBI taxonomy): Eukaryota > Fungi > Ascomycota > Saccharomycetes > Ascoideales > Saccharomycopsidaceae > Saccharomycopsis > Saccharomycopsis fermentans. The sequence continues at coordinate 1,419,988 of JNFW01000003.1, forward strand.
GATATTTTCAAGTAAACTTGAATACTTCTTTAGTATTCTTACAGTTGTACATAATATAAATTAGAAACTTTTAACAAAAGGAGAAACCTAAGTTTTCATTAATCCATTAATAGTACATATATGTATATATAATAAGCTTTAAAATAAAATATAACACAATTTAATATTGAGCCATGACTGTGTAAAAATGAGAAAAATTAACTTAGATGTTGGATGGGTAGAGGAAAATTCTGACAGAAGCACCGAAGGTCTTGGCTGGCAAGTTTTTCTTGAAGTTAGCACGAACGACACCAGAGTTACCGTGAGTTCTGGTAACTTTACCCCAGATGACTCTAATCTTAGAACCCTTGACTTCCTTGGAAGCTTTGTAAACGTAAGCAATTCTCTTACCTAAGTAGAACTTAGCATCTTCTGGATTAGCAACACCTTCAATCTTGATCAAGGAGACGTTTGGGTTATTGACACTCTTACTTCTTTGGTAAGAAAGGTGCTTTCCTTTAACGTATACTATAAAGAGATATGTTAGTAAACTTGCCTCGAACCGATACTTGAGTCAACAAATAATTAAACTGAAAGCATGAAGGAAGAGACTTCGGCGATGTCGCGATTTCGTAACTTTGCATTATATATTGTCATAGATTGATGTTATTGTTTATTCTGGTCTCCATTTATTATAACCCTTATATCACACACTTTCCCACTGTTTTGCGAACATTGAGTTCAAAATCCTTGCTAAGTTTTTCAGTTTCTTTTGTTTCAATGAAACTTTATTCATTTTTGCGGAGAACAGTATCACATGTTTGTGATAAAATATTGGAGATCTTTGAAATGCAAGTTGATACTCTTCTGGTCTTGAGTTTCCAAATATTTCGTAACTGACTTGAAGGACTAGTTGTTTGGTATAATTTTTTCACCAACAGTTCCTTTTCAAATATTTTCGACTCATCCTGTTTACAAAGACAGTATTGACTATTTTTCTTTTTAAGTAAATGAAATTCCTGCCATTTTTTTCATGCCCTATATCTTTTGGATTGGTCTTGGATCCCCGAATCTCCTCATTCATGCTGCCATGTTTCTTATATTCCTTGCTATTTCTCAATTATAACTATATAACATACATCTTGTTTGTTCAGCCATTGTTAATGTTATTGATATGGAAGTTTTATACTATTTGATCAAGGTAAGATAGTAGAACTGTGATAGTATAGGTAACCTTTGAGATAGAATATTGATATTGAATATTTTCTTTTTTTTTTTTTTTTTTTTTTTCTACTGTACTAATTATGTTTCGTTCTACACTGTGCTTGGGGGCTTTCTGAAATTTTGAAGCGCTGAAGAAGAAGTATCTTTTATTTTTTTCTTTTAGCCATATCTGATGTAAAGGTTTGGTTAGCTTTAATAAAATTTGAAATAATATGCATTTGGGTTGAGGTAGGTTGAAAATGAAATTATTATAATAGATTTAGCGCACGCTGATGAATTCAAGGGAATGGTGTTGATAAAAGCAACATTTCGCAGTTTGGCAAAACTTTGAACTTTTACGAAAAATTTGAAAATTGAAAATTCTTTTGCTTTTCTTTCTCTGAGAGAAAATCGCGAGAAGGAAAATGAATGGCACGTGCAATATCTTATGCCCTGAAACATCTCACGTGAATGCTAGAATATAGTTTCAATCTACATTTTTTTTTTTTTTTGCAAGCAACAGAGACTCAGTCAATATATAACTTATTACTGCATATCGTACTTTTTCCATTTCGGGTGAAAGTTGAATCGCACATGATGTCACCACAACTTCCTATTTATATGACCCAGCTACAGCTGCAATCATAAGAAAGTTATGGTTCTCGGAGTATTAGATTATTTAGTGAGGATATATTATTGGTGAAGTGAAATTGTAAATATGGATCCATATATAAAGAAAGGTATGTAAACGAGGAATTGCTTGCATATGGATAAGCGACTATCCATCACGAATAGGGAATAATTTACACAATTTATCAAATAACAATATCCTTTTCCTTCAGAAGAGCCTCTGGATTAAACACCCAGTGAACAGCAGTATTGTTTCCACTGCTACTTTCCTTATCAGTAAAGCTTCCGCTAGGGAGATTCTTGGTAGAAAAACCACCCAACTTACACAACAGAGTGAATTTACTATTTTTTTCTTCAGTATCATCGGCTTTATCAAACCAACGTGTCTTCCAATGATTACCAGATTCTGTTTCTCTTTTTCTTTGTTCTCTTTGTGCATTTTCCAACTTCGATTTGGTTTCATTGATCAATTCAAAAGATCCCTGTTTAATAGCATCAGCCACTTCAAGCCATGCCTTTCTACTCTCTAAGTCGTGCTGCTCCTCAATAGGTTTCACGACTAATCGCTCAGGAACTGATTCATGTGCATTGTAAAATGGCTTAGCATTCTTAGAGGAATTGTATGTCAATGTAGAATTTCCTGACCATTGTCCACTAATAATACATAATGGTGCAGAGCCATCTTTGATACTTTTTTTGTTCTTGAAAATCTTTGCTTTGAATGAATTTTTCTTTCCGCTAACCCACCCTTTACCCGAGTATTCAATTACTGTAATCATACCATTTGAAGCTTGAATATAGGATTTCCCGTTCAATTCCACATATGGAGAAGCCATCAATAATCCTTCAATATGCAAACCAGGCAAAGTGATCAAATAATCTTCATTTAAATTTCTATATTCTAAAATGGCATGCCCGTATTGTTTGACATTTAAAGTTAATGAAGTGGTATAAATCTGAGTTTTAACTTCGTTATATCCTGATAAATAAGTATTATTTTGACCATTCATTATCGCATAGGCGGTTACTGGAGGATGATGACTGACTTGTTCGGATACTAACGCTGTATCACCAACCTTGTTTTTACTATCAGCTTCGCTTTTGTCTACCCATTTTCCTGCAAATACTTCTCCTAAAAATGGATTCAATGGTTTTTTTTCAGTACCCAAGCTTTCATTTCTAGAAGCATATTGAGATCTTAAAGTAGCAAGGAACCATTTGGTAACCGCTATTTGTCTATCGAGCGCAATATTTCTAGAGTTTTCCTCAGTGATAAAGTTAGGGGCAACAAAGAGATTTGGATGCTCACACCAGAACTTAGAATATTCAACCAAAGAAACTGGTGAAAGAATGAACGGTGGAGCGGTTAGTGAATATAGATCCCCATTGAAACAAGCAATAGTTTTCAAAAAATCCTTCCATGAAGAAGAGGAAGAAGAGGACATTTTTTTTGTTTGAATTAAGAGTATCCTTTTCGTAGAAAAGATGAAATACACCAATATAGGTAAACCAGTATGTCTTATTGTATAGGCTGCTAACAGAAGCAAGTCTTTTGTTATATAACTTGATAAGAATTGATTATTTGATAACTAAATCCAATGACAGTGTGTTAATCTGAAAGAACTCTAGATTCGAACAAGTACGTCGTAGCTATTCTTAAGAGATCAATTTTACCCGACTATACAGGTGGAAGTTATAAAACCACTGTCGTTCAACGTCGTTCAACGTCATTCAAGCTGCTTTTCTAAAGTTTTTTTTTTACGTGACTTTTTTTTAGGTGCAGGCGATTCTTAATTAAATATTATGAGCAATCTAAGCCATCACAATCATGGAAGAGAATATTGGAATCAACATTTTTCTCTCTTTTTCTCTTTTAATTCAACATTCCTCTATTATAAGCGCCGTCATTCATAAAATATTGAGGAAAAGGAAAGTAATAATATCATATCGAAGACAGTATGTTGAAAGTTCAAAAATTTGTGCAGTATACATAATTGCGCCAAAATTTGGCTGCTCGCAAATGATTTCTTTAACTACTGAATATCTCAAAAGTCCAATCAATTTTACACAAGGGCATCAGTAGCTTAAATGAAAATCTGAACTAAACTATATATTACGTTGCCCAATTGCAGTTGAAGCCATGATTAGCAAAAATAAGGTACTTTAATTCCCAGTTCCAATCAGTTTTGTAATATTAAGAATTGTGCTTCCGAAACCAATATAGTTTTTAATGATGTTCTACTCATGCATAAACTATCGTGATATTGAAAAGGTACGGTGTATCCGTATCTGAAGTGCTCATCTATGAAAATTACTTTATTCTTTGCGAGAGAGGGAGATGAGATAAAAATACATTATTTTTCAGGTTAGAAAAAAAAAAAAAAATAAAATGGTTAGAAAATGCAGATTGAATAAATCCATCCGATTTCACCTTGTAGAGCAGTAACGATCTTCTTGGTTTTATATTTACGTTGCGAAGATTTCCAGCACACTTTCTAATAGTTTATTTGGAAATTTATTCTTGATCAGAGTGAGCTGTTTTTGTTCGCATAAAGTCGTTTTAATCTTGGTGTAATTTGTGAACAAATTTCCAGTTTAAAATTTAAGCTCCATTATGAAATCTAATTTTCAATTCTCGAATTTACTCGGGACTGTGTATAGAAATGCCAATGTGGTCTACACAGCCGATGGGAAAACATTGTTGTCTCCAGTTGGAAATAGAATTTCTGTTTTTGATTTAATCAATAATACTTCCTTCACTTTCGAATACCAGCATCGCAAAAACATCCAGAGAATTGCATTGAACTCCCAAAATACATTATTACTATCTGTTGACACAGATGGAAGAGCAATTTTGGTCAATTTTAAATCAAAACAAGTCCTACATTATTTCAATTTCAAATGTAAAGAAATTCATGACATCCAATTCTCTCCAGATGGAAAATTTTTTGCTGTAGCCGCAGGAAGATTCCTTCAAATATGGAAATTGTCCTCATTCTCAGAAGCATCGTCAAATGATATTGATGAAGATGACACCACAAGTGCAATAAACTACAATGATCGTCAATTTTCTCCTTTCGTCAAATTTAGAAACCTATCGGGTCATTTCAACGATATTATTTCCATCACTTGGTCTAAAGATTCAAGATTTCTTTTGACAACTTCAAAAGATATGACCACAAGAATTTGGTCCCTCTCGTCTAAAGAAATAAATGCAAAGACTTCATTATCAGGTCACAGAGATTATGTGCTAAATGCTTTTTTCAACTCTACTCAAAATGTAATTTATACAATAAGTAAAGATGGTGCTTTGCTTCAATGGGAATATTCTATTAAAAAACATTCAGAAGACCTGGATGATGAAGAAGAAGTAAATAAGTCCGAAGATTTGACTAAGTTAGCCTGGAGAATCACTCAGAAAAACTATTTTTTTGCAGAGGACCATTCTACTGTCAGATCAGCAACTTTCCACGCCCCTTCGAATCTTCTTGTTGTTGGCTTTTCTAATGGTGAGTTTCGCTTATATGAGCTTCCATCCTTTACGATGCTACAACTGCTTTCCCTTGGGCAAAACCCTATAAATGCAGTTGAAATAAATTCCTCTGGTGAGTGGCTTGCTTTTGGATCATCAAAACTTGGTCAATTACTAGTTTACGAATGGCAGTCAGAATCTTATATTTTGAAGCAACAAGGTCATTTTGATTCTATGAATGGACTTGCATATTCACCCGATGGCTCAAGGATTGCTACCGGCAGTGATGACGGCAAAATCAAAATTTGGGATATTGCTTCTGGATTTTGCCTTGCTACACTCAGTTCAGCTTCAACAGGCGCTGCTTCAATAACAGATGTCGTATTTTCAAACAGAGGAAATGTTTTGTTTTCTTCTTCATTAGACGGCACTGTAAGAGCATGGGATTTAATAAGATATAGAAATTTCAGAACATTTACAGCCACTACTAGCAGGATTCAGTTCAATAGTTTGGCAGTAGATCCTAGTGGGGAGATTGTAGTTGCTTCTTCTTTATCTTCTTTTGAGATATTTGTTTGGTCTGTTCAAACTGGTCAACTTTTAGACAGTTTATCTGGGCACGAGGCACCTGTACCTTATTTGGCATTTGGTAATGATAATGAGAATAATGGTAAAGCAATTTTAGTCAGTGCTTCATGGGATAAGACAGTGAGAATTTGGGATATTTTCAGTAGATCGCAATATCATGAACCTATTCAAATGTATTCAGATGTTCTTGCTCTCGCAGTTAGACCAGATTCCAAGCAAATGGCGGTAGCATCTTTAGATGGTCAGGTATCTTTTTGGGATATTGAAAATGCCAAGCAGGTAGGAAATATCGATGCTCGCAAAGATATTCTTTCTGGTAGATATCTCAATGATGCTTTTACTTCCGATAACTCCAAAAGATCAAAGTTTTTTAATACTATCAACTATAGTTTCGATGGTGCAGCGTTAATATGTGCTGGAAAAAACAACTCCATTTGCCTTTATGATATTAAAAATGAGGTGCTACTTAGAAAATTTATTGTGTCTGAAAATATGTCAATCGATGGTACTTTGAGTAAGTTGAATAGTAGTAGGATTACTCAAGAAGGAGTGAATTTGGATCTTATAGATAATGATGGGGAATTGTCCGATTTGGAAGACAGAATTGACAATTCTTTACCTGGCTCTAGTAGAGGTAGTGATCCTTCATTGAGAAAAAATATGAGACCAGAAATTAGGGTGACAGACATTTCTTTCTCTCCGACCGCAAATTCTTTCGCCGCAGCTTCGACCGAGGGTCTTCTAATATATTCTATTTATTCAGATTTGGTTTTTGATCCCTTAGACTTGGACGTTGATGTTACCCCTGAAACCATCATGGAACAACTTACTCAAGGAAATTACTTAATTGCTTTAATCATGAGTTTCAGAATCAACGAGAAATACTTAATTTTGAAGGCTTTTGAATCAATTCCTGTAAAAGATATACGTTTAATTTTGTCTGAATTCCCCGAGGTATATTTACCTCATTTTCTTGAGTTTCTTGGTGATTTCATGCTCAAATCTCAACATTTTGAATTTAATTTGATCTGGCTCAAGGAGATTTTAAACAAATATGGTGATTCTATTCGCAAAGATCGTCGCGCTAAGTACACAAATTCGTTAAGACTAATTCTGAGATTTATTAACAGAATAGCTAAAGAAATCATCAAGGTGTCTAAAAATAATTCCTATCTATATACGTACTTGAATAATACTTCTCATCTTAACTATGAAAATCATGTTTTAGATGTTGAAAATCCAGACATTGATAGTATTTTGATGAAAGTTGATAATGATGAAAGTCTAGATGATGATGATGATGATGATGATGAGGATGAATGGTTAGGTGTTGATGAGATCAAAGGAAAAAGTATAGAGTTCAAGGGATTTGATACAGAAGATGATGAAGAAGGAAAATGAAGAGATGCTCGAATAATGAGTAAAAATAACAGATTAATTCATAGAATTTATATTTATATTATATATTGAAAAACAAATTTACCTAAGAATAATTTGTAAACCGTATTTTCACAATAAACTGAATGAATCTATTTGTACGTATTAGCCACGATATGTTTCTCCCTTTCAGACTTGAAAGGCTTGCTGCCCTTTTTGCTATGTAATCTTTCGTTATTTTCCTTTCTTTTGATGCTTTGTATTTGTACATTTCTCTTATTAGTATCTTTTTTGATTCCAATAGGCAAGTGTCTGTGTTTTGATATTCTTCTTATTTCTGGCATGTACTTAAACTTTTCTTTTAATTTAGCATCGTATTCTAATTTATTTCTTTCTCTAGTTGATTTTACATTAGTTCTTTCCCAAGCGACAGCTCTCCATATTCTAACATTGCAGTCATCTGACCCACTAAATATAAATTTAGAGTCCAAAGAGTATTTCACGCAGTCTATTTGTTGCATTCTCTTTGTGTGGTAAACTTCTCTGGAATGACCTTCATTGACGTTGAAAATCCTGATAGTCTTATCGAATGAACCAGAAACAATTTCTTTTCCAGTAGGTGAAAAATCTACATCTAGAACGGCAGATACGTGGTCTTTATAAACATTCATACTCTTGGTCATATTTCGCATATCGTAAGCATAAATATTACTATCCTCAGAGGCACAAACAAAATTATAAGCCGACATAGGATTGAATCTTATACTGTTTGTTCTCAAAGTAGTAACCAATTTTTGTGTTGGAGAATTTGTTCTAACATCGTATAAAATCACAGAATTATCGCTACCTGCAGATGCCAAAATTGATGTCTCCACATTGTTAAACCTTACTGAAGTAATATTATCAGCACCCCATGTTAGATTTGAGACAGCCTTAGATCTATTGGAATCCCATAATTCAATTTCCGCACCACCAGTTACAAACATATCTTTGTTAAAATGATGATCCAAACAATCGTAGGCATGCTCACCTAAATATGTTTTGATCAAACCATCGCTAGAATCGATTTCATTTTCATTCATAAAAGCGTCATCACCAATTTCATTTTCATTATCACTATCGCTGTCTGATTCATCAGACTCAATCTCACTATCAGATTCATCTTCAAGTTTTTTCAATTTTTTATTCTTTGATTTGAAATCTTCGGTATTGACAGACCACATTTTGATAGTTTTATCATGACCACAACTTAACAATTTTCCGTTCGGAGTAACTATTAATCCACCCACCTTCCCGTAATGAGCCTTGAAACTTACGTACTCTTTGCGTGTTTTTAAATTCCAGTATTTGATAACACCATCACCACTACCTGTTGCGATTTTATTTAGCGACTCGAAATTACTGGCAATTGAATAAACTGCATCTCTATGTCCGTCACCTAATTGTCCAACAAATGGCTGAGCAAACATTCTTTCCATTTTTGTGGCAGTCAATGCTTTGCTGTATTCTCTAGCTCTTTCGAAAGGATGAAGAGCTGGGTCCAAATTTCTAGACATTCTTGATTCATCGGTATTCCTTTCAGGAATATATGTATCGCTTGATCTCGATATAGTTTTTATTTTCATTTTGTGGTTTCTTTTCTTATGTCAGAAATATATATCTCTGAGCCCCTAGAGTCACAAAATGTAAATAACCCAGACTTTACTGTTTTTTGAGAGAAATATGTCAAAGAGTAAAACCTCTTAATTTCGATGAGATGCCTTTGATTTGTATAGATCGCAAAATCTCAAATTGTAGCAGCATGCAGGAAAATTTTTTTATTTAGTAAGTAATATTATTACTTTCTCATCACGTGATGCATACATTATATTACATAAATGAACAGAAAATGGCAGTAATAACAAAACATTGTACATAGATCAAATATTCGAATCAGAGGTGTAACTATAAGTGATAACAGGAAAGAACTTTTTGAAATTTTATATTAATCTATTTTATATGTATATCAAATACTAAACGAGCTTTTGCTTGACAAAAAAGGTTCTCAAGTGTTGCATTTGCCAGAAACAAGTACCACCCAAGGTAAAAAATTGAATGATGGACCATTTAATGACATTAGAATTAACAGATTCTGATAAATCTCTAAACTGGGCCTCTCTCTCTCTATGCAAAAGTTGTTCTCTTTTGATTTCATTTACTTTGGAGGCTAAGTTGCGCACTTTACTGTTCAAAGAACTTACAACCTCTTCGTTTTTAGAGTCCAAAGCCGTCGATTCACCTACAGTAAAGTCAATGTTAACCTTGACTTTCATCTTTGCTAACCAACCGCCAGATTGAGGTTGAAAGCAAATTCTATGTTCCCCAGATTCAATAGCGGTGAAAGTAAATTCACTATTTCCTGAACCTTTTTGGTGCACAACTCTTTGATCATCATCAAAGGTTTCTTCGACATCAATAATTATTCCTAAGTCATCATTTCTTGTATAACCGTTAAGACTGCTATCAAACGATTCAACGTTGTATCTGCCGATTAATAGAGTACCTTGTGATAATTCTTTGTAAAAGCATTTTCTTTCTGCACCATTAACATAGAAATAGAATGCCTGAGTGGTGCAAAAGCATGCCATCAAAGAGAGTAAATATACCAAATTATACTTCATGTTGGCTATTTTGATTCTATTGTTATTGATACTTTATTTCTCAGAGACTAGTTATCTGATAGTTCAAAATCAACTCAGTATTGAAGGTTTCAAAATATGAATTCACTCTTTTTTTTTTTATTTCTTCCACGAGTTTTCTTATGTATCTGTTATTTTCTACTACGCAAATGCGGTAAAACAAAAAATTTTTCCTTTTGAAATGTGATCCATAGTCTTCATTTATATATATCACGTGATATTCACATGTCATAAATATTAATGGCTAATGTATACGGCAAATTCTACAGTTTATAAAAAAGTAGTAAATACAATATAATTGATTTAGCATGGTCTCCGGAATTTGACTTGAGTCTCACGTATTGCTATCACTACCATATTTTGGAGGTGGACGACGAACATAGTTTATACTTCCACTAGTGTTTGACATATCAAGACCATCGACACTACCTTTATCTGGTGACCTACCAGGAAACAGCATTTCTGGGACTTTAATATAAGGCTGAGACCCAGATGACTTGAGGCTACTTGTCGAAGTTTTTCTGGAAGAACTACGCTCTAATGATTCGATGCTTGGGTGATCCTCGGAGGAGGTTGTTTCTAAACCAGTGGCATGATTTTCACTCTTATTATGGTTCATATGTTTGATTCTTCTTCTAGAAGAAATCATTTTAGGGCTTCTGTAAATTAAATTCCCGTCGTCTTCTCTTACCATACCACTCGCAGTAAAATCATTAGATATGTCGATAAGGTGACCAGTTCCTTGTATTTCAGTTTCTTCGTGTTTATAAAAATCAGAGTCATTAGCCTTTCCCATCTTCAGCGAAGCTACTTTAGTAACACTTCTAAAAGTATTTGCAGCTTTGGCCCTGAGATCTTTATTTTTAAAATTGAAAACCGAGCTGCTTGAGGAATAGCTAGCTTCTAGTGGTGGGGCTTCTACAAAAACTCTAGGAACACCTGCGTATTCAGTATTTGGTACTAAGGTTTGCTTTGAAATTTCTTGGTTCAAAACACTAGTATTTACTTCATCATTTGAATTTTGTTTCTCTAACTTAGCTGATTTTGTAGATCTATCATCTTCGCTATCTCTCAGTTCCATGCTTTGCATGAAGTCAGGCATATTACCATCTTGCATAATTCCACTATATTTTTGCTCTGAGAAAGATCTTCTGTTCCCTTTGTTCCAAATTCCTCCCCTAAATAATTCTTCTGTTGTTGAAGAAAATGCAATATCATCCATCGACGGATAAACTAAGCTCTCTTTAATTGATGCTTTTAATCTGTTTTCTATAGTTCGTGTTATCATGCCAGTAGTTATTTGTCGAGAACTGACAACAGGTTCTACTTCAATGTCCATATCTGGCATTTCTGAGAAGCACCACCATAGTCTGTTTGAGGGTGGTTTTTTAATTTGAAATTTAACTATTCCTTTGATAGTTTTAACTGTAACCGCCAATAATATGCTTATATCCCGCTGTTTAAACCTTGTTCCCAAATTAATATTGACCTTGGTAGATACTTCAAAAGAGATTCCACCATTATACATTATTGATGTTTCTACATCTAATTGGCCATCTGGTGTTAAACTAACTAACTTAGGAGAACCGAATAAAGGAGCACCACGCCCAACAAAAACAGTCTCAATCTTAAATTCTTCCAAAAATCCTGGCTTATTTATTTTTTGCAATTTATCCAATAACTTGTTTTTAATAGCATTTTCAAATTTTTCTGTTTTATACACGGCTAGAAAAACCCTTCCTATTATTGAGTTGAACCAACGAGTATTCAATTGACCTTCCGAAGAATATAAATTCTGGATCAAACTTATTACGTCTGCAGTTCTAGGATGTAGAGTCTCGGCGAAAATAGATGGATTCAAGAGAAATTCTTCATCCAACATGCTTTTATGAGTTGAACAATCTAGCTTGGTCGCTCTAATCAAATCGAAATACCAATCTTCTTTGTCATAATTTCTGTCTGGATAAATAAAAAATGATGTGTTTTTTGGCGGCACAATTCCTTTCTCAAGAACATCGAATATTGATAGAGATGGCTTCATGTCATTATTGCTATTACTAGTGCTTAAACTGTCGGAATCTGTCGTATATGCTGATATATTTTTTCTAATAAGACAAATAGCACTGATCTTACTGAAAAGTTGCCCATCTGGTATGTTTCTAGGCCAAATAGATATCACGTAATTTGAAAGAACTATCACATGCAAAACATCCTCTAAGATTTCGTCCTTGTATAAAAATAAATTGCCATGACGAAGCACCGCAAAGTATCTATTCTTTCTTGGTTTCTTCCCGCTTATACTTCCCAGATTATTTGATTTTTCTGAATCATGTTCTTCAGTCTCGCTTCCCTCATTCAGCTTAAATGCCTTGTTTTTGACCAAATTATAAAGCGCGCTAGTAGAAGAATTAGATAAATTTAACTGAATTGATCTTTCTGAGCTAGTGTTTGATGGTAATTGTAAATATTCTGAAGTTACCGTTAGCCACCCACTTTTATATACATTCACACCTTCATTTTGTTTTTCTTCAATTTCAGTGGCCCTCAATGTTTTATACTTTTCGGTCAATTCATTATCTGAGAATGGTGATAAATCATCATTTTTGATCTTCTCTTCTAGTCCAGGATACAATGGCAAGTAGCATTTTAGGAAAAAAAAACCAATAAAAATACAAATAGGAATAAACGTTATACCCCCAAATAAGTAAACCAAAAAATATCCAACAATTCCCATCATATCATATGTCTGTTAGGTTTTTCCAATCTATTGATATTTATTACTGTTCATTCTCAACTAGTTATAGCTTCAAGAAAATGTGTTTGGAAGTAAAGAATCTGAGTTCCTAAAAACTATTTCATGTATTTAACAATAATAATTATTCTAGGGCTATGCGCAGACAGACATGTATAGATATATATGTCAAAGATATTTTTTGCATCAATCAAATAATAGGAAAATAAATAATAATAAACCAGAAGAAGAAAAAAAAGGATTTATCTAGCTAAATTGTATGATAACATTCCGTAACATTAATAAATATTATTGGTTTCTCGAACAATTTTGAAAACTTTGAAACTTTGAAAATTTGAGTTGAACTTCTCTTTCGTAAATATTAACACCATCAAGTTGATTTCCAATAGCTAAAAGGTTTTATATGTTAGTGTTGAAATAATTGAATTTTATTCTGATTGTTTTTGCTTAAACTTACTAAACCACCCTGGACGCGTATTATGTTGACGCCCAAAAATCTCAAGTTTTCGTGTAGATTTACCTACCAACCTTTCAATCATTCCGTAAAGCTAATAATGTTAGTATCATGAATTTCTGATTATAGTATAAATGAAATCATATTATATACTTACTTGATCAGGTTTTCTGCTAGCTTCTCTAGCAGTTGCCACAATCAAGTCGACATCAACACTTTTATTTATCCATTTAGGGTTTCCTTTGATGCTAGAATCATTCTGTTAGTAAGTTTGAAAGAAAATACGTTTTGATGATTGTAAAATCACAACTTACCCAACCAATAAATGCTCTTTCGAATGATTCAACCAGTGACCTGTCATTCCTGTTCTATATTTGCTCGAGTTAGTATTCTGATCATCTAAAATTATCCAGAGTGTTCAAAATGAAGTAAAACTATTAGTACATACGTAATGGTTCTATTTAATTGATTCGTTTTTATCCAGACGATTTCATTCATGTATCTATATCCCCATTTTCCCAAACACTTTTTTCCCTGTTCAATTGCCCTTCCTGTAACCCAAAGGAATATAATTCCTTCATCTTGTAATTTATGAATATCAAGCGTAAGAAGCATTCTATCTATGTTAGTATATTAGTTTTAAGAGTGATGAATTGTAAAGTGGAAATAATCGACAAAAAACAAACTTACTCATCATTTGCATTGCTATTCGAAGGAATCTTTGTTTTCTAAATACTTTGTTAGTTTTTGTTGATCGAATTATTATTGTTTTGTCGTCAGTATTTGGAATAACTTACATCCATATGGATATTCCAAGCAGCTTGAATTAGACTAATTGTTAGTATTTTCAGTGTTTTAAATATCGATGAATGAATACTTACGGTCTGCAATGATTGCCGAAAACTTCCCTAGAACATCATAATCTATCAAGGAAATATCACAGTTTATCCATTGAGGCGGTAATTCTTTTTGGAGACATCTTCCTAAAGGCTCTCTCCAATCGTAAACACTGTTTTTCATATTTTCATCTGTTTTACTGTTAAAATCGATACATTCTTGAATATCGTTATTTAACTTGTCCAAAGGTAAAAGAGTGAAATAATGAGTGTATCGACAAGATTCCCATTTGTAACATGTGTCCAAATAAGAGCAATCACCCATACTAAAATCATAATTTTTATTGTGAAGAGAATGTTGTGCCTGTCCATAAAATTGGCACATTGTATTATTTATTGTATGAGGAACATTATTGAGAGTTGATTTGGTCAATTTCTTTCCTCTATTATTTTTATTTATAGGAATAAAATGAATCTTGTTTGACATGCATATCCTAATTTCATCCTTTAGCTTTAAATATGGCTTTTTGTCAATAAGCATTGTAATGTTATTCATTGAGTTGAGAGGATCCTTGTACTGTTTTTCAACTTTTGTTTTTTCAAAAAACGAGACTTGTGAAATATGAAAAGCATGATTTGAATCATTGCAGACCGTCAAAAATGGCTTTTTTCCAGTATTCCAGTAGATTTTTTCTGATGTTAACAACTTTGAAAAATTTTGATACTCCAATACATCCAAATAATATCTCTCATTTGAGCATCTTTGCAACACAAGGCTATTGCTTTCTTGCAATCTTTCTAAATTTTCATAAAATACGTTGTCATAGGTTTGAGTTTTTGGAGTAAGCTTCTCTTTATTTCTCGGAATTTCTAAAAGCGACATGGCTATATCTAGATCATTATTGAGATGTTTTTCTACAAGTTTTGTGCCCTCAGAATCGAAAGTTTTAGTCTTTTCACCTTCATAGGCGCCTACACTTTGAAATTTAGCCACCAAACTTTTAAGAATAGTTGAATCTATACTTCTGATTATAAGTCGTTTCTGATCATTTGAAACACTTTCAATTGTGGATGTTAAAGAGTGCGGTCTCTTCTCAAATACGACTGCATTGAAAATAGAAGCGAGTACGCCTGAAATATCTGAAAATACCCCCCAATCCAAAAGGTTCAATCTTGGATCTTCTTCCTCCTTATAAAGTAAGAATGTTTGATAAAGAGAGGAGTTATAGTTTTGTAATATATTCTCTTTGAAATAAATTAGAAATTTAGCTATTGATACAATAAATTCTTCATTCATTGTCATTTTCTTTGTTTGAGTTCAAAATTGAGTAAAAACTGAGTTACAATTAAAACGAATAATAAATGAAGTAAAAAAAAGAAGATGAGATATAAACTACTTTAATAGTCAAATAAATAGGAATAAAACGAATTCATCAAATTTTCGAATTTGGAAAAGAAATTGATACATCTCAAAAACTTCAAATTTGTCATTCCCGCATATGCCTGCATACTATTTTCAAGATGACATTTTCAAGAAAAAAAAATTTCTATTAACTATACAGTTTGACTGTAAATTGAAATCTATACTATACACTAATAACACGATGACATATAGTGCGATTGGATCGCCACATATATAGAACAAAATTCCATCAGTATTCACCGCTGGATACATCTAGTATTTCAATTTCATCATCTGAGTAATCTATACTTTTTATATTATCATCGGGTTTTTTTGAATATTCCAGTTCCAATTTTTGTAATATTAGTCTTAAATATTTTCTGTACTTATCTCTTTCCTCCTTGTCAAAAATGATACCCAAAATTTTGTTAATTTTTCGGTTTGGACTGTTGTTCTTCATCCATAATTCTAAACATTCGGTTGGTTGTTGAATAAACTTCTTAATATTGTATATGACATGAATACCACAATCATTAAAATTGTTTTGTTTAGGAACAATAGCACGCCTTAACTGAAACATTTCCTCAGTCAACTCGACGTTTAAAACGTCTTCGGCATATCCCATCAAACAATTGATAATAGGATTTTTTATATTTTCGTGTTTTTGAGACAAAGAATCGAAATAATAAATGAAACAATGTACGTATTTCTCTTCAGATATATCATCATCAATTGATGCTACTGTAACATTCTTGCGGTTCTTGACAGCACTTATTAGCGCTGCAAAATTGCATATTACAGCACAATACCAATGTAACGACTCGTTTATAGGCATAACAATATAATTATACTGGTGTAAGCGGGATTTAGCTAACCACCTTTTCATTTTATTATAGTAAGGATATTCTGCTTCTTCTTGTATACTGGAACAAGATATATCTACTTTGGACACGTTTGATTCACTTGTGGTGTTTGTTTCTAAGCACAGTGTATCAGAATTTGTGGAAATATTGTCTTTAGAAGCGGTATTTAATTTTTCCTTAAACAAATCATTTTGCTTGACTTCAAAATCGTCTATATCACTGACTTTGTTATTTAGTTTAATTCGACTTTCTCGGTTTGCATTACTCGAATCATTTTCTTTAGCACTTTTCTGCCTTTTTCCATTTATATTTTTTGAAATTTTACTAGTTAATTTCGAAAAAAAGTAAGTAGTAAGAACGTATATATCATCCTTTAAAATTCCAATTTTATTGTTCTGCACAATATATTTTAGAAAAAAATCGATAACACTATCATTTATCCACTGGTTATCATAAAGACAAGAATAATCTGAAGCAGTGAGAGTCATAAGACTACCATTGTTAAATTTATAATCGAGACGCTTAAAGCTGTCAACATGTTTCCCAAGTCTGTACTCACCTTCATCTTTTAGATCCAATGATAATTCTTTTTTAATTCGTTTGTGAGAGTTGTTTCTTGTTTTAGTAGTTATTAACCTGCCGTCAACAGGAGTATCTAAAGTAGCTTTCTTTGTTGCTGTGTAAAAATCATGAGGACTGGTGGGTCTATCAATTTTTAAACCTTTAGATTTCTTTTTCTGGTTTTTCGATAAAGACTTCAAGTTTTTGTTGAGGAATTTGTCTGCAATTTTGGATGAAAATGTTCGATTCTTCGAGAATTTATCTGCAGGTGGTACATTTGATGTAATATCGAAAGATTTCTTCAGGATTTCTTTATGATTTTCATCATTCAAAACATAATTCCTAGAGTTTTGAATCACAGATTTTGTGAATGTCTTATTATTTGACTTGTCTATACTTGGTATAGAATTTGATAATTCACTAACATCCACAGTATAAGGGCCCAAGTCAAAAGTTCCATACTTGGAGGAAGAAGCAGGTGCAACGATCTTTGATTCGCGCTCACCCTTGAAATGCCTCAGTGTAGACATATCTTTCGATCCGCAATTATTCGTATTATACAGCCGTAATGTTGATTTATTATTCACCTCTGTTTTAATATCAGATCTCTTTCCTGAGGAAGTCTCGTTTCGTTCCATAAAACTACTAGGGTGTTGTAGTGAGTCCACTTTGCTTTCCAAAAATTTTGAGGAGTCATCAGCTGCTGATCTATTCAAATCTTGTTAGTTCTGGCCAATCGCCACCTTTTTACTTATTCTAAGAAATTTTCAAACATACGCTAAAGAATTCATAGGCTGCACACCAGCCAGCAACCTGGTTTTGGATTTGTGTGCCATTCATAAAGATTTGGAATTCTTTATGTTATGCGAAGCTAACAACTTTGTTAGTTATTTCTCAATAGGTAAGAACAAATTTTATATATAACTGATTTTGAAATCATGAACAGATACACTCTACCTACGAACCATTGTTGAAAGGAAAAGAACATCAGAATCATAATGAGCAGAGCGATCATCACACAAAATATATATCTCACTTTAATCCATCTATTACACACAAGAAAAAAAAAGAAGGGCCGAGCTGGGAATTGAACCCAGGGCCTCTCGCATACTTCAGTGGAAAACCCGGTTAAATACAGGCTCGCTACCCAAAGCGAGAATCATACCACTAGACCACACGGCCATCTTTAAAGCTGGTGGATAAAAGACCATTAGATCCTAAGATCCAAACAGACCTGTAATCACATGGAAAGCACGTGAAATGGAAGTGTCGCTCTGAATGTCGCTCTGAATATTTATCGCACATGATATTCACGTGATAATTATTATGAATATTTGATGCACATGATATTCACGTGCTAATACTCGAATCATCTAACCATAACTTAGTCATCCAACCATAACTTAGTCATTCATTCTTGATAACGAACGATTCACAATTGAATGACACGATCATTATATCCGATTATAACAACCACATTTAAAAGTCCATTTGAAGAACTATATAAAGGAAACAAAATCCTATTAATTTCAATATTCTATTATCTCATTTTATTATTTACTTGGTTTATTTTAAACTAAGGATTTTACTCAACTAATATTACACTAAAGAGTTTTATATATTTTAATACATTATTTGTTTTCTCTTTATCTATTGAAAGTAGCTAAATCATTTTTGATCCTTCAGTGATTACTTTTCAATATTATTATTTAGTTGCTAGAAACATTCTAAAACAACTACAGTAATTCCTATAATTCCTCTATTTCTTCTTCAATCTGTATTCTTTTCAATTCTCTCAAATCAGGATATCTGATCTAATTTATACCATTCTATTAGTTAACTGATGTTCACCTCATAGAGGTGTCATTAGACGTTATCCTTGATTTATTGAATAACTGGCATTCTTAATTAGTGATCTATTCTTGACAATGTGTTGTTCATCCCTAAATTTGACTATATTCCGTCATACAAATGAATGCATCATTTCGTCCTACTCCTTTATACTATTCTCATACAACACAATATTAATCCAGATACTAACTAAAATGAAAGTGAAACAAAATACGAATAACTATTTTTATTATGATACAAAGCAATGATACAATCAGAGTTAGTGTTTTAAATATGTTGTGTTATTATTTATTAGATTTTATGGTTGATATGGTATTTGTAAAAACGTTTTATTTAGACGCGAATTTTATCTACATCTAAATACTGTAAAAAGAAAATATTTTCGTGTTTGGATGTAACATTCTGATTTTCTGAGTAGCAACAGTTTGAAAACTTGAAAACATAAAGAAAAAAATATATATCCCTGCTGAGGTTCGAACTCAGGACCTTTTGCGTGTGAAGCAAACGCATTAAACCACTATGCCACAGGGATATTTCAAACACGAGAAGGTAAGAGATGAGACAAATAAAGACAAAGGAAGTTAGAAAACGTGAATATCACGTGGCAGAAGGTACGTCACTCAAAAGAATAAAGAAGATGAAGAAGCTTGGCATGTAACTGTGAAGAAAAATTGTGAAGAAAAATGGGGTTTCTCGATGAATTTGGTAGCTTCATCAGCGGTAGCATCAGTAGCTTGAATGTCATTTAATGACTTGTCAGCTAAAGAAGAAACATCATGATTTCTTGCATCAAATTCAGAATTACCTAATTTCAAAGCACCGAGTAATTCGAATACTTTATTCAATCCTTCTTTAACTTCCTTCATATCATCAGAAATGGAATGAATTTTGTTGTTAACAGAATTAAATCTATCGTTGGCAGATTGCTTAAATGATTTGGTTGATTCAAAACTCTCAACGTCGGACACGTTAGAATTGGAATTGTCCTTAATATAATCAACGGAGATAATTGCGATGGTTGATTGGATAATTGAATAATTAGAAAATGTTGAGCCAGTAACACATACTGACTCAATGTTATAACGAGATCCATCATAGTACAACTATTATTCATGTATGATAAATCACTTATTTTGATAAGTTAGAATTGGAAAGAGTATCTAATATAAATGGAAGGGAACTTCCGTTGTAAAGAAGGAACTGAAATAGAGTAGAATAGAAGAAAGACAGAATAATCAACTAATTAATATACAACTTAATTATCTCTCTCGAATCAACTATGTCAGTTAACGTAGATAGTGATTTTGATAACAAGGAAATCTCTCTGTTTAACAAGCAAGATAGATTGTCTCGACAATAACTCTACTCTTCATTACTTCTTTTAGTTATCCTTACAACAATGAATATTGAAAAGTATCTTTACAAAAACTATTGAGAGTTGCTGAAAATGTAAACATATAATAGTAAATATTGTTCAAAATACAATCCATCACGTGTAATCACGCGACACAAGCGTGATTTTCTTAGAAAGTGTAACGAAAACCCTCACTTCAAAAGTTCTAGTCCTATGTGTGTCTTGATGACTCAATATTTCATGTGACCCTGTTTAACGCAAATTAGTTGTCATGATAAAGTTCAAAAATATCGAATTTTAAGATTCAATACTGATAAACAAGAATAAATTTGAATAATCATCTGTATGTATGGGGCTCCGAAGTCAAACCATTTCACACTTGGCTTTTTGGTCATTTTTTTCGTATTTTTCATCTTCATAATAAAAGCCAAATATTTGCCATCGATCAACATTTCTAGATTGAGAATCGTTAATGACAATCAATTTTTGGAAGAGAACTGTTGTACTCTGGTTGTGAAAATGATGAATTTTTTAATAAAAACTATTTAACAATTAAAAAACAAATAGGTTTGTTGCTGTAATATAAAAATAGAGAGGAAAAAAAGAATCAGTTTCCAATGAAATGATCGTAGTTTTAATATTTTTATCACGCAATGAACTTACAATTTACCCAATATTTAGCTCTGTAAGAGTTTAGTATATAAGTATTGACATATTAATAAATATTTCTACGAGTCTCTGAAGTTTTCAAAAAATTTAGGTCGAATGGGGAAGAATATTGAATTTTTTTTACCTTTTTTTTTTGTGCAAGAATAGATACCAAATACAAGAAAGATCACATGCTGAGAGGAATTTATTTATATATATATATGAGGTCACTAATCAGAGAGATCCAAACACATTCAGAACTGAGCGTTTTGAAGTAGAAAATTTCTAATATGTGTATAACGAAGACCAGCAAATGAAATCTGAAGAAAACCCTACGCATATTCCTAAAAAGCGAAAAATTGTCTCTTGTCAGTCTTGTCGAAAGTTAAAGACAAGATGTGATAAAGTTGATAATATAAAAAGTTGTTATAGATGCTCCAAATTGAAAATATATTGTTCCCTTGAGGGTACCCCTAATGTTGAATCTATAGACAGGGAGTCACATTTGAATGCATTTGCTAAAAGAACTGTCACTGAGCAAGTCAAAAGAAATGAAACCACTAAGGTTGACGCCACACCTGGTGATTTACCACTTATGGAATCGAGTATTGAGCGAATCATATCAAAATTAGAAAAACTAGAAAAATCGATAAAGGAATTGAATAATAAAATCGAAAATGTCAAGAAAGAGAGGAAAGAATCAAGCGAATCTGAAAATAGTTCTCTTTTGGTAAATAATCTAGATCTTCAACAAAGAAGGATGAATATGGTAATGAATAATTCAATAAGTGATAGAATAGATAGCATTCAGCTAGATTTTTATGTTTCGTCTGCACCTATGAGTATGACAAAACAGATTGACCAGATTGTTTTGCAAAAACGAGACAATGAATATGAGTCTTTCAGAGAATGTTGTAACGAATTCATAAGCCTATTCAACGCTAACAGGAAATTATATTTAAATATGGGAAAATTTTTCCTTAAGATTAGCCATTTTTGGATCATACCTGGTGGCATAAAGAAAATCAATACTAGGTATGTCATGCAACATCCGTTCATTTCTTGTATATTTGTATTGATAGGTATGTGTTTTGATCAATCGGACAGTCACGTCAATCATCAAAGAATATTATTCGATCTTGCTGTAAAATTATTGGGTAAAGCATTATTAGTGAATAAGTTGACAGATCATGATATTGAGGCTATGCTTTATATAACTCTTTTCAACATTACCAGAAAGTATGATTCGACACAATTCAAATTGAATAAATGGCTGGTTACAACATTTGCGTTTAATCACACAGTTCTCACTTTCAACTTTCATGAAATGTTTGAAAGAGTGTTGATACAAAAAAAGTTTGACAAAGATACACTTTATCATTTGAGAATTTATGGTGCCACATTAGTTCTGTTTTTGCAGGCATCTTTAGATTGTAGCAGGCCTATATTTGTAACCTCGGACTATATGAATTTTGCAAAAATTATTTTGAGGTTTCCAGAGGATATGCTATTAATAGGTGATAAAATAACAGTATCTAGATTGGAGCTATTACTCAAAGTTATAAATCTTGTAAACAACGAAGATTATTCACTTTCAATTTTAGAAGATTTATCTGTGAATGACAAGTGTTCCAAATTTATTGAAAATAATGGCGAATATTTGATCTTGGAAGAGTTAAAGTCTTGGAAACAAGATAATAGAAAATTTATTAAAAGTGACATAGCGAAGATACTATTGAATTCTTATTACTACTACTATATCTACTTATGTCAAAGAATACTAAAGGATATTGAGATTAGAATCAAAGTTTTTATGCCTTTACAGAACAAGTCTTTGCCATCTTCATATGAAAAATCATTGAAAGTATTAAAGAGAGCGTGTTTCAAGACAATGATCAAATATTGCTTCAAGGTTATTGACAACTTTCTCAAGTTGAATGCATTTTTTATAAAAGGCTCCCCTGTGTTACAAAATGACCAAATAGTATATGCTTGCTTGATTCTTTTGAATTCTTTAGCTATGATGTCTTCGAAGGGAAACAAGAAAACTGCAATTGAGTTAATAGGAAAAGTATACTGGAGATTAAACAAAATGGGAATACGAAAGAATGATGCTACAGACACATTAGAAAAAGTTTTAAAGTTGATTGTTGATATTGCAATTAAAGATCACAATATCAATCTATCTGATGGGGATGATGATATGAAAAATGAGAAAAAAGATTTGGATGAGAACGGAATGGGCGAGTCCCATATTGATATAAATGAATGCATTCTGGAAGATAATGACTTAGATGTTTTTCCGGACATCATGGAAGCATTTGGATTTATCAATAATGAAAGTGATAATGAAGGTGAATCTATTAATTATGATGAATTTATTATGAATAATGGTTTTGATAGCCCAGAAACAGGGAGCACTGGTGATATGGATTCAAAGACAGCTAGCTTTAACAATCCCATTGAAAAAACATCAGGACTCAACACTTTTAAGAAAGATAGATTTCATTTAACGGAGAGTTCAGTTATTGTGGATAGCAATTTGCCTGAGAAAAGTATGACAAATCCTATAATGAGTTCTAAAACTAGATCTTTTAGTGATGTTGGAGAAGTATATTCCATACAAAGAGAAAAAATTCTAGCTAATCATAAAAATCTTTTTAATTTGATGAGTGGATCTGAGAAAAAACAAGATCACAATAGCCATATGCTTTCAAGAAACAATAGTAGTATTGTATCTCCGCTGAATACAGATATTTCAATAGTAGAGCCAAAATATTCCACAGAAGAAAACGATATGTTCGGATACCATAATAATTTCGATAGTGCTGTTTTTGAAAACATATTGCTACCGGATACCTCAGATTATGATAATTTTATTGATTTTTATAAAGCAATGTTCTTGGAAAACGAAAACCAGCCAAATTTATAAAAGCTGACATTTTTCTTCAGTGCGATGCTGAACTAAATAACTACCTTAAGTTTAGTTCATGAATGATATTTGTAGAGTAAGGAAACAATATTAATAAGAAATATGATCAATAGCAAGTATACTTGAGACTTAATAGACGAGATAGGGACAGAAATACCTAAAAGAAAAAAATTTATCAACAATAGCTTGTAATCCCATAGTATTGTAGATAATTGGGATTGTTTAACGTAAAAATTATGATTGTAATAGTAGGAAATAAATAACATTATCACTTTGCAATGCATGAGAAAAATTCCAGATTTAATAGCTATCGACAGAAAAAAAATGTTTTTCAGTAAAATCAGGCTGAGACAATGGTTTTGATGGATTGAATATGAACTTTTGGATATCGAGGATTCAAATGGAATGAGGGATGTTTCTGAATTATTTGAGAGCCTATTATTTAAAATTTGCGTGATCTCTTTCTCACCTATTTCAACATCTGAATCATAATCTATATGCTTATTTTGATCTGATATATTGAATGATTTTCCATTTTCATTTCTACTATTGTCACGTAAAACAGTGGATATTAATTTTTCCAACTCGAATAGAAGTTCATCCGATAACATTCTTTCCTCAGGAACTTCTGTTAAAAGTTTCAGTAAAAGCGTATATATCTTTTGCGGCAACTCATTTCGTTTGAGATTTTGTTCAAAATACTGCGAATTCAAATAATTCTCTATATTGAAATCACGTATTTGCTGCTTTAAATTAGAATAATCATTGTCCTCAATGCTATTAGAATTTTCATATGGCAATTTCCCGAAACACAAGAAAAATAAAATCATTCCTAAACCGAACATGTCGGTATACTTTGTAAAGTCATTCAAAACTTGATCATTCAGCGAAGACGCTTGTTTGAATTTGAGCAATTCAGGCGCAACAAATTCTAATGTCCCTGTTGCACCAGTAGAATTTCTTGATAAGCCCTCAAATTGGGATTCTCCGAAATCAGAAATGAGCACCTTAGGAAGGGAGTTGAGCAACTCAAGATTGTGCTGGTAGTTACTTTGCTTCTCTAAACTTATATGACTAGAATATTTGGCGGATAATAAACAATTCGAAGGTTTCAAATCTCTATGTATAATATGATTAGAGTGTAGAGCGAATACGCCTGATGTTATGTCTTTGAAAAACTTCAAAATTTCTACTAAAGACAACATACTTTCGTTACTTTCTTTCTCAGTATTCAAAGAATTTAAAGATATTGAAGCTCGCTTTTTTCTACGTTGTGCAATTTTAGCTCTCACATTGTCAGAATTGCAAGTATTCATGTCGTTAATCAATTCTTCCAAATTACCACCATCACAATACTCAGTTAATATGAAGGCACAAGGAATTTCTGGCCCGAAATCACCAACACTGCTTATCTCTAACCAAACATGATTATATTTCACTAGGTTATTATTTTCCGAGCTTAAAATACACAATAATTCCACTTCTCTTAATATCTTATTTAATCCTTTACTATCATCACCGATTGGGATTTTCTTCAAAGCGAAATATCCCAAAGAAAAATCTCTAATAAAATGTTCCACTTTATAAACAGAAGCATTCGAGCCTCTTCCAATAAGTTTTATTGTTTTAAAAAATTTGTTGAAATACCCCTGAGTAAATAAATCTGTAGGTAAACTTTCATAAGCAGATTCCAATTCTGCAGAATTTTCATCATTCATTAGAGTATTTGATTGAGCAGTCACAGATAGCAATTTGAAATACTTGCTATCAACGTGATCACTGAAGCCGGTATCAGCACTATAAATTAGATTATCATTATAATCAGGCAATGCGGGGAGTTGCAAATTTGAGCTCAATGGATCATTTTGATTCGCTGAAGACCCATCAATGTTGCCTGGACGATCAAAATTTTCACTACTATATTTATTGGTTTTGCCCTCGCTTTTCGAATATCGAGAAAAATGAATATTTGGAATGCTGTTAGAGCGAGAATGCTTTTGATTATTATCATCGCTGTTACTACTTTGAATATCTATTTGGAAACCGCAATTGGGACATACTATATTCATATGCCCTGAGCTATTTTCGAAAGGATTCTCCGAGTATGAACTAATATCTGCAATCAACTGAGAGTTGTCAAATTTGTTGCCTTCGGAAGATAATTGAATCAATTGGAAGTCGTTTTTAGTTCTATCATGCAATATTAAAAGATCCCTCTTAGGATCACATAGTACAATTCTTAGCTCATTGTTATAGGTTATCAAAGACATTTTACCAACATAATAGTTTTGAGTTTCTGTATCGAAGGGAACTAATCTTCAATAGGTAAGAGAACAAGAAATGTGGAATAATTTAGAGAAAAATAAAATTCAAATATGGTTTATGTTTAATTTTTTTTCTATATTCACTATGTATCACGTCAAAAAAAAAAAAAAAAAAGTGAATCAATATTTGTTTTCATAAAAGCTAATAGCATAAGAACATCCCTACTAACGTAAGTGTTTTCAATATCATCATCAATTGTGTACTGAGGTATTGAAGAAACGTATCAGATATCAGTTAGCATAAGATTAATAAAACACAAATTTTGATCAAGTTGAGGTATGTGATAATATCTAATACTTTGCCTTTCCCAAAACTAGTTTGAACCAAGCAGTATAAACCTTTATGTTTTATGTGTTAACTCAAGACTACAATTTGGTATGAATTATGCGTAAACGCGTGTCTGTCTATTAGATAAGAGTAAATAGTAAAAATTTTTAAGAAACTCAAACACTTTAGAGAATATTCGAAAACTTTTTGCGAAACAGAGATTCAAAGTACCTTAATAATTTGTCTTCTTCCATTCTCTATCTTTAACGTCTATTGTGGCGATGATTTTTATTACGGTTGTTTTTGTAAACTCTATTGTTTTTATTAACAACGGTTGGTTTAGAAGGCTTGGAAGCTCCAATTGCAATAGCTAATTCTGTACCTAATTCAACCCCAAATCTTTCAACTCTCTTGAGTTGTCTTTTGATATCTTCGGTGTCGGTGCCAAATTTTTCGGCACGTTTCAATTTTGCTTTCAATAACTCAATGGCTTTAGATTTTCTTTCATCAGCACTCATTTCTTTTGGTTGCTCCTTTTCGATTTTTTCTTCTTTTTTGGTCTCTGGCTTAGCAGAGGTTTCAGCAGCGGTTTCGACAGCCGATTCATCCTTTTCAGTCTCCACTATGACTGATTCATTGGAAGCAACAGGCTCTTCTGTAGTTGAAGAAGGAGCATCTGCAGGCTTTTCTGGTGCTGTCTTTTCTTCTTCGACGTTCTCTTCGACTACCACAGGTGCTTTGCTGTCAGCAGCCTCAAGACGCGCAATCAACTCGCTTTTCACACCAGTAGTCGATAAACCTTTAGATTTGAGTATTTCCTTTAATTTGGAAACTGTACTTGAAGAATAAACGGACATAGTGCAAGAATTGTTCCTTTTATATATTCAACAGTCAAGAAGTAGTCTTTTTATTTTAGAGAGAACAAAGAATGAACAATCCAACAGGCCCAAATTATTAAACCAGCAAGAAACTCTGTAACTACACCAAATCTAGAAGTTTATATGGATAATTACCAAGGGATACTATGTTATTTACCTTGTTTTATAATATTTGATCTTAACATGTTTATGTATTATTTGTCTCTTTGTTATTTTGTCGCTCAAATTTGTATTTTTGTCAATTTTTTTTTTCCAGTTTTTCATTTTTTTACTAACACCAAATGTGTGACAATTCAGCTATAAGCAGATGAATTGCGAGCCCATAAATGTGTATTGCAGAAAACCTGCTTTACAAATGTCAATTTTGTCTAAAAATAGATAATATATTGTTTAACAATTGATTGAAATTTGATATTGATGAATACTGAGGCTACTTAGAAATAGTGTTTATTCTAAAAAGGTTGGCAGCATTGCTTTGTTTTGGGAAAAAAATTTGTATGTAAGAATTGTATTTATAGGCTGTGAATTTATATATGTTCTGTATATGATTTATAGAACAAAAAAAATAATGACAAACAGATTGGAAAATGACAATTGCAGGTCAGTAAAGGCAAAGTGTATATATAGAGGTTAATTCAAAATGCTTTGTTTTCCAATATTTCTTTATGGTGTTTCTAGCACTAAAGATATAACTGAGAATTGAACTTGTTGGCAAACTTGACTAATCTCGAATACTTTGAAGTGAATTCCGTGATCAAAAGATTTTCAGGCAATTTTTTATTTACTAAGCAGATAACATAGGAAATCAATAGTAAGTCGACTTCTGAGAGTGAAGTGGATGTGTCTACAGAATATTCGACATTATTTTTCGCCACAGCTTGATCCTGGGATTCTTGAGACTGTTCGGAGTCCAATTTAGGGCTGGATCCACTATTATTGTAGTCGTTTAGCAGGGACAATAACACACTATTTGAGGTCTGAATATGTAGTCTGCCCATGTATTGACGTGTCAAATTGATTATTCTATGGTTCACAGTAAGTTTTTTCAATTCTTTCAAAGACTTCTTGGCGGACTTGTTAAGTTCTGAATGAAGCTTGGATAATGCAAGTTCTTCGTTTGCAGTATCTGCAAAATCAGAATAACCTCCGATAACTTCGGACTCTTGTTTGATCTGCTTTCTTAATGAACTTGAAATATAGTGCGATAAAACAAAAGGTAGATATTGCTTGAATAATCCAAGAGTGTAACCGAAATAATTTGATTCATTCAAGAAGTAGCAGTAATAATTCAAAAGCTTGAATTCGTTTGTCATGAAACTAATCAATGCATGATTTATCAATGATTCGTCCTCTGGAGTTTCTAACAGCAGCAGAACTATTTTATCTCCGTTCTCGTCTTTTCTGTTTAAGAATCTGATAATTCTGTAATAACCCTGTGTGATACATGCATCTCCATTACTATTTTCACTGATCAAAAACGGGAATTTATTGGAACACGCAAGTCTGATTTCTGTATTGTATGAGGAAACTATTTGGATCTTTTTCTGTGGATCGTTCAACTTGAGATATATGAAGAGAGCAATTGATTCAGGATCAAACTTACCCACTTCATTCTGGGAGCCCCATATGTATAATTTCATTTCAGGAAACAAAAGGAACGGTTTTTTTTTGTTTCTTAGAAAAACTTGGCTTTATGTTTTGAGACACAAAAAAAAATCAGCAGGAAAGTCGGCGAGAAGATATGATCAACGAAACGATCAGCAAATGATGGGTTAGATGACTGAAGGTTTGTATGACAAGAAAGCAGTTTTGGAGATAGTCTTTTGAAGTGCCGATCAATGCCAATATTTGGCAATCTTATGAACCAGGGCTCAAAACTCTAGACGATGAGTTGGGTTCCATCTAGAAGGGGGGCAGGCATCACCACAGCTGTGAAAGACTGGAGAAATTGAGCTTACAGGGTATATATGTGTGTATGTGTATATGATCTGTTCCATATTGTACGATGCTAAACGAAAATACGGCTCTTCAGCGTCAAACACAACTTTTCTGTTTGATATGCTCCCTGGCTCCGCAAAGCTAAGATACAACACTAAACGACTGTGAGCAGTACAGATTTTTCTGGAAACATATCTAATTCTAGAAAACATTTAGTCGGTAATACTACAGAACAAACAGTTTATAGTAGTACCGAGCATGTAATCTATAGTGTTACAGAACATCTGTTATACTATTACGGAACATGAATGTAATAGCAGATTCGTCTAAAGTGCAGCGAAGTGAGAGCTGTGTTGGAGCGCAAAACCGCAGTGCCGCAACAACATGGAATTTCTGCCAGTCCGGCAAGACGGATATTCAGGCTGATACATTTCCATGGTGATTCCATGGTGTTTCTGCAGTTCAAGATTTGAATACTCTCTGATAAGCAGGGAAATTCATTTTTCGGCTGATGTAGTCCGCTTGTATCTTCTCATAAGCAAGTTTCCGTAAATAATTGAATGATGTTGATTTGCGGTGATATTAATTATTGGTACTGCCTATCAATACTTTATTTCTGCTTTATACTGTTGTTTATTATATAATCTACTGGTGCTGCTACTGTCTGGTAGTGATGTAACTAATGGGGCATATGAACCGACAAGCAGCAAGAAACTATCCGCCTACTTTCGCTTATTTAGGCAAATTTTCAATTCTTCAAAATTTTTTCTATTCTTTCAATTTTCGGGTTTTTCAAATTTCAAAAATTTTTTTTTTTTTTTCTGCTCTCTATATGAAGCCAGACTCAGACTCTTCATCCATATATAATTTGTTTTTTTGTTAGTTTCTTTGTATACTATTGAGTGAGTGAGTGCGTACTAAAATAGATTAAAAGGTTCTATCGGTCCAATTTAAGCAGTATTTTTGGAACGAGCACAATTAATGTATGAGAGGAAACAAAATCTGCAACAACTTCAAAAAACCCTATACAAGAAAGTCCCTGTGTTTGACTTTGTGAGTTTATTATTTCCAAGTGTGAACTTTCAGTTTCTGAATCTTTTGTCTCAGAGTCCTTCGAGGTTTTGCTTCTGATCTAGTCTTGTCTTTTTTTAAAAGTGTTCAGGTCTCGTTGTTGTTTGAAAGAAGAAGCAACCCCCAGAGAAAACGCTTTGAAAACGTTTGAAAGAAGTTTTGCATTACTCGCCAAATAGCCAAGTCAGCAAATTGATACTCGATTGTCGTAAGATCACAACAAGACATTGCCATCCAGCACTAGCTAGCAGAAACTTTTCTCGCACTGGAAGAAATATAAAGCGTTGAGATCTAAACCGCCAGCCAGCCACGACATCAATCGAACGTGCTAGCGAAAACTCAGGTGCCAAGTATCTGCCCAACCGTCGAATAACAAAAAAAAAAGTTCAACATCACAAGGGAAACAAATAATAGTGGCAACTGACCCAAGAACATATCCAAGTCGTTTTTGAGCCCTTCTCAAGAACCGCATTTACCAGAAACACTTTCAGATTCTAGAAACCTAGCACTGCTGTTTCAATTATTCTGAAAAATTTGTTTTGTATCAAGAACATCACATCAATCAGCTTAGTTTTTGTATCTTTGACATCAAATAGCTAGAACTCACCCATTTTTTTTTTTGGCATTTTTTCATTTTTAATTTTTTTTAGCATTTTTGAATTAAAAGCAGAATAGCTCCTTCATCATGAGTGACGATTACGAGGCTTTACCTGATCACATACCGTTTTCAAACCATTTGGTCGCCGGCGCAATGGCAGGTATCATGGAACATTCTTTGATGTACCCAATAGATAATATTAAAACCAGAATCCAGGCAGCTATTCATCATACTGCCTCAACCAAGCCTAATAATTCTTTGGTTGCTAGTATAAAACACATATCTTCTAGTGAAGGATTGAAATCGTTATGGAAAGGAATCTCTGCCGTTATAATTGGTGCTGGTCCTGCACATGCTGTGTATTTTGGTGTTTACGAATTTTTCAAAAATAATCTAATCGACAACCACAACCACAATTTTACAAATAAGTTTGATTCTCTTTTATACTACGGAAAAATCGCTCTTGCTGGCTCTATAGCAACAGCCTCCTCTGAAGCTTTGATGAATCCATTCGATACAATTAAGCAAAGAATGCAAATCAACTCTTCTTTGAAAGCTAATTGCAGACTTTTCAACCCTAGTTACAATTCAATATGGTCTACTATGTCTTACATCTTCAAAAAAGAAGGCTTCAAATCTTTTTATTTCAGTTATCCAACAACATTGCTAATGACAATTCCATTCCATTCCACCAATTTCTTGGTTTATGAGTCAATGACCTCTTTTTTAAATCCAGACAATCATTATAATCCACTAGTGCATTGCGTCTCTGGTGGTTTAGCTGGTGGACTTGCGAGTGCAATTACTACGCCTTTTGATTGTATAAAGACCGTTTTACAGACTCATAATTTCACAAAAAATCTAGAGTCAAACGAAATCATCATAGAGGAACCTATAAAGAAACACCAACCCCCAGGAATAATCGGTGCAAACGATAAAGATAGTCTGTCGTCATCATCTCCCCCAAAGAATAGTAGCAAATTAAACATGGCATCTCCTCGCAGCTTTCATACCTCACTGAAGATATCTCATTTTGAAGATTTCTCCATAATAAATAGTAGCGGTGCTCCATCAAAGAACAATACATCAGTAGATAGTTTTTTCAGTGCTGCTAAACATGTATATAATCGTCACGGAGGCTTAATTGGATTCACTAAAGGTATGAAAGCTAGAGTCATCAGTAATATTCCTGCTACAGCTATTCTGTGGACCAGTTATGAAATGGCCAAATTTTATTTGAATAAGAGATATATAGAGGACGAAAAGGAATCACGGGTTTTGAAGTAAACTAACAGTGATTTTTCTTCTTCTCAGCCATTTCCACCTTCGTCGTGGCTATGTTTATTTATGTATAATTACAGATATCTCCTTATCCGCCAGTATTTGCCGTTATCCTACTTTTATTTTCTTCCTTGGATACAACTGATCACTTCTTTCGCTTTGTTGTTCCTTTATAGATATTAATTTCGTTTTATTTTTCTTTTTTCACCCCTTATATATATATATCTTGTATATATTAGCTAATGCCATCTTGTTGAACAATCAGTAAAGGAACAATAACATTGAGAACAATTAGCTTTATTCGAGGAGTTATTCTTGAATTAAAAAAAAAGAAACATCAATCAGGAACATATGAGTTTTTGATCGAAAAATGCACGCTGGTTTTCAGAAATGAGACAAGTAAGTACTTATATTGAACCAGACTTGGGGTTTGTTTCCTGAATTACAATGCAAACTTCTTGTTAAATATCTTCTGAATAATCTTTTAAAAAAGAAACAATATACGTTCGACATTATGCTGGTGTACACTTCATCAGATTTGGATTTTTGAATAGGGAAACTACAATTTTCAATCAAAGTTTAGTAGAAGCTTTTATAGTCTTTGTACGTCACGCGTATTACATATATAGGTGGAAGAAAAAAAATAAACTTTCTATACTAAGCCACTTGGAGAATCTATCCGCGTGACGTCAAATGAAAAAATTAATAGTGAAACCCCAGACTTAGTAGCTTATAGCAACATAAATCATAATAGAATGGCCCGTTAAAGGAATGCAAGAATAATGCGGAGTTTAAGGAAAAATTATTTACGTCCACACTTAGTCAAACAGATAATAAATATTCGTACGTTTTTTTCTTCTTCTTTGTCTATGTTGTAGATATATAAAAGAAGCCATAACCAGTGTTTTTACTTTTCTTTTTCCTTTTTAAGCTACTCTTAAGCATTCTTCGGAGCACCAATCTTTTTTTTTTACATATATACATTCAATTATTCGAATTGTGTTCTGTTACTGCGAAGCTTTTGATCTTCCATAGCTTGCTTACTGTTGCTGTATATATTGCTGAACAAAAGAAAAATTACCAAAATGTCACTCGAAGTAATTGAAGACATCCAAGAAAGAAGAGCGATCGAGAGAACGCTTTCTCAGTTCGACATCTCCAAAGAGACAATCCAAAAGGGAGTAGCCTACTTCATAAAACAAATGGAAGAAGGGCTTTCTGCCAAAACCTATAGCAATGACTTCATGCCAATGATTCCTTCTTTCATCACACATATCCCTGACGGAACAGAGACAGGATTGTCTTTGGCAGCTGATTTAGGGGGTACCAACTTTCGTATTTGTTCCGTTAATTTGAATGGGGACCATACTTTTGATATGGAGCAATTCAAGAAAAAGGTGGATACAACCTTAATGAATGGTGAAGATGCTACTTCAAAGGAATTTTTTGCTTATTTGGCACGCCAGGTTCGTTATTTTTTGAACAAGCACCACAAGTTCTATTTGGAAAATAGTGAAAGGGATTTATCAAAAAATCCAATCAAAATGAGTTTCACCTTCTCTTTTCCTATCAATCAAATCTCGCTTAACAGGGGAACTTTGATTCGCTGGACCAAGGGATATGATATCCCCGATGCTGTCGGCAAAGATATTGTGACTTTGTTCCAGCACGCATTAGACGAAGCAAAATTACCAGTGAAGCTTGTTGCTATCACAAATGACACTGTTGGAACGCTTTTAGCAAACTCTTACTCGACCCTTACCAAATCAAAGACGGTTTTGGGTGCTATTTTTGGTACTGGTACTAACGGTGCCTACCCAGAAAAACTAGAAAATATCAAAAAGTTGGATCCAAAGATAAGAGCTCATTTGGAATCCAAAGGTGTTAAGGATATGATCATTAATACCGAATGGGGTTCTTTTGATAATAAATTGGCATTTTTGCCTACTACTATTTATGACGAAACTGTTGATTCTGAAACCAGTAATGTTGGTGTCCATGTGTTTGAAAAAAGAATCTCTGGTATGTTTTTGGGTGAGATTGTCCGTTTGGTCATTTTAGATTTGCATAGAAGAAAATTGATTCTCAATAATTATGAATCTGGCGAGGATACATTGAGAAACATATCAGGTCCAGGATCTCTTAGAAGAAGTGATAGTAGTACTACTTTGATAAGTCTTACCAATTATCCAAGAAGACCAAATACTAAGAGATTTTCTCATCTTGTCTATACTGAATGGAGTTTAACTACGGAAAATTTGAGTAGAATACAGGTGGATGACTCTTCTGAGTTGAGTGTAACAGAATTAGTGTTAGAGGAATCTCTACACATAAAAACTACCTATGTGGATCGTTTGATAATTAAAAAAATTACAAACGCAGTTTCACGGAGAGCTGCTCTTCTAGCATCCATAGCAATCACTGCTGTTGTTTTGAAAACAGGAAGAATAGGTGTCACACTATCAGGTGATGGCCAATTAGTCAAAACCAAACACAAAGATGATGCTGTTGAGGTTGGTGTGGATGGTGCCGTGGTTGAATTTTACCCCGGATTCAAGAAGACAATCATAGAAGGGCTAAAGTTAACCCAATTGGGTGAACAATATTCTTCTAAGATAGAAATTGTTATAGCAAAAGACGGTAGTGGTGTCGGGGCTGCTTTATGCACCAAATCTTATATAGAATAATCTGGACATTCTTAGTTGACATGAATAAACGTCGCAATATGCTTACTTTATGTTTGAATAATTGAATCTAGACAGTAGCATCCTTTTAATTTTGCTGAAATCTTATTGATCTAAGTTAGGAAGCATGTGACTTTCGACAATACAACATAGTTCATAACCCGATTTTCTATTGTTCTGCTCACACTGAAAATATAAGCAAAAATTAAAAAAAAATAAAAATTTTCTATCTCATCTCTTCTCGTCGTTTTCTTCATAGAGAAATTACTAAAAAAAAAAAAAATCTAAGCTTTACTTTGCACAACCATCCATTTATTTCTTGAGGTTTTATCTCTAAATTAGATACAATTTTAATTTTTGTTCGAATCAAATAGCTTCTTGAAGAATATTGTTCCGAATCGACAGGTCAAGATGGGTGTTCACAAAAAGGAAAGTTCTAGAAGAACAAGAGAATCTAAAAATGATCCAAGTAATAGTAAATTTGGAAATATTCGTGTGAAGGGAGAGAATTTTTACCATGACGCTAAACAGGCTAAAAAACTAAAGATGTACAATCAGGGAGCTTCAGTATTACAAAGTAAAGAAATACCAACTGCGCGTGTTGATCCTAACAGAAGATGGTTCAATAATTCCAGAGTAATATCTCAGGATGCTTTGGAGCATTTCCGTACTGCTGTTGGTGAGAGTCAAACAAATTCATACAACGTCATTTTGAAAAGAAATAAGTTACCAATGTCTCTTTTGGAGGAATCTAAAAACAAGTTGAGTGAAGATGGACCTCAAATCACATCAAAAGCAGTTGTTCAGTTAGAGTCGTACCAAACCACCTTCGGCCCAAAAGCCCAGCGTAAAAAACAATCCAAAGGACATACTTCCTTTGACGAATTGATATCTAGTGCTGATAGTGATTTAAATCTGTTTGAAGACAAACAAGCGTTGGCTACAACCTTAGGGTTAATGAATACCACAGATACAGATGGATGGAATCAAGCTGCCAAAGATGCAATTTTCCATAAGGGTCAATCTAAAAGAATTTGGAATGAATTATATAAAGTAATTGATTCCTCTGATGTAATTATTCAGGTTTTAGATGCCAGAGATCCAATGGGAACAAGATGTGAAAAGATTGAACAATTCATGAAAAAAGAAACTCCTCACAAGCATATGATTTTTGTCTTAAACAAATGTGATTTGGTACCGACGTGGGTTGCCGTATGTATAAAATTTATTTTCAAGATATTGGGGAAAAGAATATAAGGTCAACTTTTATCTTTTTATTATTATTATTATTATTATTATTATTTATCCCAAGGCTCAAGTCAGGTCGTGTTTTTGACCTTCATGGTTCTCATCAATAAAGCATGACTGTTACTGCGTTGGAAGATCAACCTTTAAATCGCTTAGCTCTAATCCGTTTTGGATTGGTAGTTATTTGGAAAATGATAACGTTCTGTTATCGCCCAACAGATTTTAAAATGATTTTTTATTTAATGAGTTGAACCATATGCTTTCATGACTCAAATCATAATGCTTTTCTACTTATGGTTCATAGTGAAAAAATCGACATTCATAAACCTTTATTTTTTTTTAATTTGATCGAACATCAATGATAAAAGTCCTCTATATTCTGTTCAAGACTTTTTTTTTTGAAACCTTACTAACCAAGCTTTCTAGGCTGCATGGGTTAAACATCTTTCCAAGGATTATCCTACACTAGCATTTCATGCTTCTATAAAAAACTCATTTGGAAAAGGTTCTCTTATTCAACTTTTACGTCAATTCAAGAAATTGAAATCGGACAAGCCTCAAATATCTGTGGGTTTTATTGGATACCCAAACGTGGGTAAATCGTCCGTCATCAATTGTCTTAAGGCTAAGAAAGTTGCCAATGTTGCGCCTATACCGGGTGAAACCAAGGTCTGGCAATATATTGCTTTATTGAAGTCTATTTTCCTCATTGATTGTCCAGGTGTGGTGCCACCATCGAAGAGTGATTCTGAAGCAGATATTCTTTTTAAGGGTGCTGTAAGAGTTGAAAACGTTTCTAATCCAGAGCAGTACATCGATGTAATTTTGAACAAAGTAAAAAAGAATTATTTGGAGCGTACCTATGAGATATCAGGATGGAATAATTACGTTGAATTTTTGGAGTTGATCGCCAAAAAACAAGGTAAATTACTAAAAGGTGGAGAAGCCAACTTACCTGGTGTTGCTAAGCAAGTCATTAATGATTTTAATAGAGGAAAGATTCCTTGGTTTGTTTCGCCTCCAAGGGATGAAGATGAGAAATGTAAAGACGAAAAGACGGAGAAGAATGAATCAACAGACGAAGTGGAATCCGGTGTCGCTAAGAATGACTCAAAAAGTACAGCTGACGAAACAACAGACGATCAGCGATAAGGATCATTTCAAACAACAATTTTTTCAATTTCATTTATTTTATAATTCTAAATATAATTCTATAGAAATTTATAGAGGTTTTGTTCATACTTTGGGACTCTTTTCTTGGTAGATGAATATTATTTGTGATTTTTGTGAGGATATTGCTGTGTTCATAGATGGTTTGAGCACGCGCATATAGGATATCCAGATAATTTTTTTCCTTTGTAATATCAATTTTTCAATCATAAATGACTATCAAAAACAATAATCAGAAAACTACCATCCCTGGTTGATATATTTGTAAAGTGAATAACTGAACATATCTTCAAACCATAAATTCAAACCGAAAACTCGAAGAAGAATATTAACAAATATATCAAAAATGGGTCAAGTTCTTTCTATTTGTTTCGGAAGTGATAACAGTCAGAATGAGCATGAAACAGATCCCCTATTGATTGATTCTAATATTAATGGATATGGATGTACAACTCAAAGAGCTGAGTTATTGATGCGCAAAAGAAAGGAGAAGCTTGATAAAGTAGTCAATGAATCTATTTCACAATTTATCGACGTTACAGTGTTCTCTGATGTGAGGAAATCGCTTCCTCCTCTTAAATTAGTAGAGAAGTCGCAAAAAGAGGACTTTCAGTTTGGAAATGGAATGGTGAATATGTATTTCTCCGACGATTCTGCAAAATATATAGAGATAATAAGTGATGGTGTTGTCCGGGAAGACATGAAGGAAAAGTTAGAAGAATGTTTGGATAGGTTAGATAAACAGATACTAGAAAGCATAATTGCACCAATTACAAATGTTGAGTTAACAGGTAAAGTGTACGGTAAAATGTGATTCAACTGTCACTTCTCGAAAAGATACAAAAAAAAATCTCTATTTCTATATATATGTTTAAATAGAATCAGATTTGAATATACATGATTTCTAGAAGCATTCGATGAACCTTTTTTGAGCTCTGTTCCGTTGTTATTGCATTTATTTTTTGTTCATGCTACTGGAAAAACAGGAACTTGCAATATCAGATATCATTGCTATTCATATTGCATCTGATCAAATCTATTTGAAGATTAATATATTAAAAGCTTAGATATTAGTAGATTGATGATTATATATTTTATCTAATTTAATTTTATCCTCTTTTGGCAACACATCGGTGAACATTACATCTCTATCGCCAGTAATGATTTTTTTTTCAAATTCTGATCGAGGCCCATCCTTGAATTGACCTCCTGCATTACTAAGTGACCAAATTAGTTCTTCTTCTCCTATATTTGACGCATTTTTCCAATAATCACTGCCTTTATATGCTATATTAGCAACCTCTGTTAATATGTTAGCTGTTAAACCCCATACATTTCTATCATTTGGACCTATACGGAGCTTTTTGGCTTCTTTATAATGCTCATCTTTTTGTAATTCAGAGTCACTTATATCAGATAAATCTAATATTTCATTTATCCATTTTGCTTCGAAATCCTCATTTTCTTTTGGAAATATCAAACTTCTTTTGAACCATTTAATACCTGCCCAATTTAGTGCAACCGATGTTTTATTCAAATATTCAATTCTTTTGGATGAATTTAATTTATTGGAAGATGATATGCGTTTAAAAATACGCTGGTCCATGAAGTCATGTAGAGGAACAGAAAATAAACTGGAACTTTCACCTGGATTTAGCTTCAATTTTACAAATTTATCATCGATAGAGTATTGATTTATCATAGAAGAATTAGAACTACTAAAGTTTTTCAAAATTCCCACGCATGGCTTAACCGCTAATATAGTTCTCGCAATAAAGCATGGTAATTTTGTCAATTTTTCAACCTGAAATCCCAACTTTTGTAGATCGCGATCCAATGGTAGTCCAATTTCTTCAAAAGCCTCACGTCGTGCAGTCATCCACGGGGACTCTAGCCCATTATCCGCTTTACCACCAGGAAAGGCAACATGACCACCAAAATTTCTCAATGATCTTGATCGCTTTGTAAGTACCACTCTGAGCTCTCCTGATCTTCCGAGAAAAAGCAAGACTAAAACACTTGACCGACGAGAGATGGGGAGTTTGTTCCATACACTGACAGCTACATTGCCGTTGTAGTACTTTGGCTGGAAATTTCTAAGATTATTCAAAAAAATAGTTTCATTAGTCATCTGCCACGAACTATTGTGAATGAGATTTCATATAACAAGTGAATGAGCAGATATTGAGCAAAGCAAACTATGGCAACCTGGCAAATGAATCAATTATGGCGATTGCTAAACTGATAGAACCTTGATCCACTTCGAATAGACCATTTATTTACACATCTACACAGGTGGTTCTTTGGCTCCAACATCTTATCTTAATCAACTTCTAGTTCCGTCATGTCAATGCGTGCGTTAATAGTTACTTACTTTCGACTTCCAAAAAAAAAAAAAAAAATGCAAAAATATAAACAGACGGAAAGAGTAGACTTTAAAAGGCCTTTCACATTCGAAAGTATTAAGGGTCAATTAATCAACCAATAATTGTAACAAGTATTAATTACGAGAAATTGACAAAAAAATTCGCGCAGTTTGAAGTTTCTGGAACGATAGAAAGAGCGATGTAATAGTCGAGCTCATCGTTGTTTTCGAAAGTTTATACATGCTAAATTATCAGTTATTCTACAGACCAAGAGCTTACAGTATTTAAATAGAGAAATTTTTGTTTTTGTTTTCAAAAATTGTATTACATTTATGTGGTAATTACAACCTATCAAGTGTAATTATTGAAAATTAAAAAGTTGTACAGAAGAGACGGAGTTCGAATAATAAAAAAAAACCGAAAAGAAAGCATGCATATATACATGGAGTCTCATACGTATCCAACACAAAGTGTAACTCACATTAAGAAACCATTTAACAGTGACTAGCCAATCTATCACAAAAATTCTTTCAATTCGAGAATGTATCGAGTTATGAATCGCCTTATCCAATTAACAGCATACAACAGTTCAAGGCACTTTCGGCTAATTCACAGTAAACAATTATATTTTTTGCTATATGCATGCTTGAAATTTTTTCGGGTAACAGGGTATGATAATTTTATCTGAATAAAACGTATCTCAACGTAAAAATTCCAAGTTTGCATTATTTTCAGGTACGCATACATATTCTTCATGTACAACCTTCAGGCACACGTTCAAAAATTTACATTTTTGAAACGTATTGTCAACACTTTTCAATTGGAACAGACTTTAAAAACAGAACCACAGTTACGAGATTGTTGTATTCTCGGGAAAGGTTGACAACAAAGAAGGAACTAAATCCTAAAGCAGTGTTTTGAAACAAATTGGCTCTTTTGAGTTTCCAACTTTCGCGATTTCAATTTTTCAGAAAGAACTGAAAAAAGTTGATCAAAAATTTGAGCGAAACATGTTTTTTTTTGCTTTTGAGAACTGGTGAAGTTGCGTAACAAAACCATTTACTAATCGTGAAATTTATCTCAAAAGGTTTCTAAATCTATGGGTAATCTAGTGTCTTTTCTGGAAACCTTTTTCTTTCGTCTCTTTCTTTTGAGAAAAATGCTATTTTCTGTATGTTAATTGTTTGATTCTATTTGCCACTAGCACATATATGAATAATACTAAAATAATTGATGCATTTTGGGTTACAAAACTCCATATTTAGTAGATAGATAAACCACATGACTGCGTTGAGATGCTTTAGTATGCATGTTATAATGCTTTTGCATTAAGAAAAATTAATGTTAATAAATGCGACAAGTCTAGACTATTTGAATAGTCCATTTTTGGACACAGGGACCTTGCTTTCACGCAGGTTCCGCCTGAGAATCGGCAAATCTTCTGAAAAGTAAAAATTAAACAATAACGGATCTGTAGGTACACACATCAGCAACCCCTCCAATACCTACACGACCCATACATATTCAATAGATGTGTTTTGTAATTGTATGAGCTTGCCTATTTTAAATTGAAATAAAAATCTATCGTATAATAGTCTAATCAGTTATTG
Organism: Saccharomycopsis fermentans; assembly: GCA_002564245.1. Lineage (NCBI taxonomy): Eukaryota > Fungi > Ascomycota > Saccharomycetes > Ascoideales > Saccharomycopsidaceae > Saccharomycopsis > Saccharomycopsis fermentans. The sequence continues at coordinate 1,461,004 of JNFW01000003.1, forward strand.
AAACCAACTTGTTGATAACAAGGATTTATTTTTATCCGAATATCAAAAGAAATGATTGTTATAATTATAAAAAGAGAAAAAAGAAACACAAAAATTTGAAAAGGAACAAGGAAAAACCAAGAACTAAAAAATAAATCTTGTTGGTACCTACATTCTGCTTGTGCTGATCATTTGTAAAAAACAAGTCTTTTTGGACAGGTAAATTGAAAAAACGCCAAAATTTCAAAATTTTTGAATTTCTTTTATTTGGATCTACTTTGAGAGAGTTTTTTTTCTCTTAAGATAGTCAAAATATTCAACAAACATAAGACAACAAAGCTAATAGTAAACAAAGCAGCAGATTTGTTTTTTCTTTTTGAAATAAAATGTCCTGGATACCTAAAGCGTACAAGAATTCCTTAGTAAGATGTATGTACATGTATTGGTGCATACATATAATATCGCAATTTATACAAAATGCCCCGTATACAACACATAGGATTTGCCTTTTATTAAACTTTAATACGTTGTGCTTTCAAGGTTTAGTGCTATTCATTTTTAATAAAAAGACTTGCATTGACAATTGAAGTAAAACAATTGAAATGTTAGCGGTCCAGATTGTTTTGAAATATAGCTTTTGAACTCTTTTAACAATGCTAGTGTTTTGAATAGTCCTGATAACCTGTGTATATGAGTTATATTAGAACTATGTACATCTGTTACACTTAAATAGCAGAGTTTTTTTTTTGATCCACCAATCCAGAATTGCTCGGTAACTAAACGCTGGTCGCCATAGTTCTATTCGCTCAAGCAAAAGAAAAAAAAGAAAAAAAATATTTTTGCAACTACGAAGTATCTCAACTGTTTCCGAAACAGAGCTAAGTGTTTTGCTTTTTCTCATTTAACAAGTTATCATAATTTTTACTGCTTAAGTTTGTTTTTTTGAGTTTACTATTTTATGTGTGAAGTAGGGGGCGTTGATTAGTTAAATCCTGGCTTGTTTCTTTTAGGCATCATGCAATCTCGCTTCGCTCAAAAGACTTGTTTGGGACGATTTTGATGTATGTAGTCAGACAACAGGCATGCGGCGGATGAGGGCGCATAAAAAAAATCTGTGTATTCCAAATCAACTGAATAATTCCCACACAAGACCTTGGTGCTGCCCAGAGGCTCTCCACCAACGCTTATCGAAACAAAAGAAAAGAAACTGAAGTTCTTGACAAACAATCTTTAGCCCTTTTCCAGCTGTTATTTGCAATAAACAAATTACGGCTAGCTAATATACTTCAACTATATATTTTATAATATCACAAAAGCAAACAAAAGCAGATAAAAAGAAAAAGGATGCGTATACCTTAGTTCATCAGATGTATTAACCGATTTATTAATTGCTTGCAGTAATCTAAACACTATATACAAAAAGTATATCAATTGGTTTTTTTAAAAGTAGCGGCGCGTAATCATATACATAGCAGCGCAAACAATTGAATTGTTATTGGCGTGATAGGTGGCTCTCTAACACCGCCGTTAGATTTCTTTTTTATTATTGTTGTTTTTCTTTTTTTTTTTTTTTTTTAGGTTTTTTTTTGTTTTTTGCACTGGTGATGAGAGGGTATCTAGACCTTTTTAGAAAACGGTAATATGAGAGCCAGAACAATTCAGGAAACTATTTTTCAATTATTACGTAATTAGACGCAAAAAGAACCGAGAAAAAACATTATTTGTGCGCACTCTGCGGACGTTCTCAATTGTTTTTTTTTTTTGTTTGTTTGTTATGATATAACAAGCGTATGCTATATATAACAACAATCCGTGAATAGCATAAAAACAATGCATATCAACTCGAAACTACCGCAAAAAGGAGGCAGTTCGGTTGATTTTATGCATGTTTTTTCTTCTACCAAATTGCTTGCAAATGCTTCCTGCACTTCAAGTGGGGAGACGCAGATCACATTTCAAGGTTTGCATATCCTGATACCCTGTGTTTCTTATTGGGAATGCACTTATTTGTTGCAGGTTACAGCAAATGCAGCTGTAACTATTACTTAATTTTTTTTATCAATTTTATTTTTTCTCCTGTAATTATGCACACAGTTGTCATGTTTTGTGCATAGATTTTAGCAGGAACCAAACCACAGATAAATTCATTTCCACATGTTCACCGCTTGGCAAGACCGATATTTTGCTGATATAAATACATTTCAAATTCCCCCTTAGATCCTTTTTCCTGTTTTGATCGATCCTTTCATTGATAAAGTTTGATATTCTTTGATTCAACTGAAATCAATATTAATCTTCTTTTACATTAATTTTCTATATCATTTTCAGATCAGCGTTGATCATTCTCTTCCCCCTCCAGTTTCTGATCTATTACTAACCATATCAACATTTTCATAACTTCATTTTCTGGTTATACCCAATTTGACCTAATCTTTTGCTGAATACTTGACGTTTTGCTTTTTTGCTTCACATGCTATATCTTTCACAACTAAATTAGAACTACTTCTATATCAGCAACTGAATTCGTCTGTTTTTATGTAGCTATTTCATTTGTTACATTTTATCAGATAAAATTTTCGCATTACTATTTCAGTTTAAAAATCTCTCATCCGTTTAAATTTCATTGCACATGCTTTCCGTTATGTCACCTGGTAGTCCAATAACCGAAAGCCCAACAACACCTTCTAAAATGGGTCTTGGGTTTCTACTTAATAATAAAGATCGTTCCAAGAAAAGACTTACTTCTGCTTCTTGCGGTAATCTTCAACACTGCGCCAATGTCTCTGCTTCGTCCATTGGTTCTTCAACTAATGAAAATTTTAATTCTAATGGCTCCATAGCTAACAATTACTTGTCTCAAGATTTAAAAAGAAGTCAGTACAATACAGGCTACACAACATCGGCTACTACTATATCATTGCCTCCACTTAGTGTTTCGGTGAAATCTCCTACTCCAAATCGCGATTCTGCTAGTATTACACTGTCCCGTTATTCTCCAATACAAGTTGACTATTCCTACAAAAATACGCCACATACACAGTCCGCTTTTATTCAGAGTCAACAGTTTTTGGATAGTCATACTCAGCATCCAGCTGAACAAATGTATCATATTCCTCCTATGCAACAGCTTCCACCCGTAGTTGCTGCATCAGTTAATAACCAAGCTCCATCAACGTGTTACTCATCGCCTATTCAACCGCACACAAATATTGTGAAGTCTAACAGCTTACCCTCTATTAATGTCGCTACCGTACCTCACCAAACACAGATTATATGTAGTAATCAACAACCTCTCCCACATCCTCAAACTGTTGCCCTTCAAAACTATCAATTACCTGTGAAACAAGTGTATTCCCAATCTCCTTCAAATCATCAGCAATATTATGAGCATTCGTTCCAAACTGCAGAATCATACACGAACAACCAACAGGGTTTACACACTTCGGCTTCTCAACCTCCACAGTCAGCCCCTTCATATTATTACTATCCTGATTCTCGTTTGCACATGCAATCTCCTTCAGCAATTGTTCATCAGCAACCTGTTCAAGAGTATGCGACTGCTTGTTCTAGTATGCCATTGACTTCCAATCACTCAGCTTCTCTTTCTACAGCTACTATGCCAAACCCTGTCAGAGCAATTGGAAACAAATCTTCAAAAAAGTCGAATTCAAAGCTGACCACACGTGAGGAGCGTAGAAGAAGATTACAAATGGCTTTACAAGATTTGAACAATGGCTATTTCAAAAACATACACTCCGCTGCCAGTACTTATGAAGTTAATTATAATTCCTTAAAGAATGCTTACTACAAAATTAATGGAAAAGATGAGAACTCTCAAAGATTGACCACAGAAGAACGTGAGATTAGAATCAAGAGAGCTATTAAGGGTTTTCAGGAAGGTAAATATGCAAATTTGACTGTTGCAAGCAAATTTGAGAAAGTTTGTGCTGAAACTGTTAGAAACAGATATCATGGGAGAACACAATCTTTTAGCGTTGCGAAAAGAAATAGATGATTTTTCGAGTAACACTTGTGAATTATTTATTTCATAACATCGCTGTTTTTTTCCATCTTCTAAACAAGATAGACTTTCTTATAAAATAGATTTAGCATTTGTATCATTCTTCTTTCAATTTATTATTAGGTATTTTTTTGCATGTTTTTTCAATCAGTTATTTTTTTATATTAGTCGAACTTTTCACCCGTGTGTAGAGCTTATTCTGATGTTACATTCTGTTAGTTCACCGAAATACGTGAGTTGATCATCTCTTCCAACAGACGGTGATGAAAAATTTAGTCAGCAAATGTTGGCTTATCAACCATTTTAGTGGTTTGATAATACATATATTCTCTTTTCTAGACATGAGAAGTTATACTTAAAATTTTTTTCTGTTTCGATTGAAACCTTACCTAGGAATATTCTCCATTAAGAAAATTATTTCAATTCTATTTCCTAAAAGATCGTTTTTTTTTGTTTTTTTTTGGAAAGTATGCAAAAAATGAGTATGTACATAGCTCAAAAAAACTTTTTTTTTCAGAACTAGTGAAAAGAGCTGAAGCCCTTTACCAAATTTGGAAGTATGTGTTGAAAATATGCATGAGGTACATGTTTTGCAAAATAATGAATGCACACATCTAGCTTTTACTACATAATCTGTTACATTTGAAAATTTTGAATATGTAAAGCTTGTTATTCTTTTTTATTGAATGAAATTTTGTTCTTACTATGGTATAAAATAAAAGACTGAATTAGATTTTCCATTTTGAACCTTTTTGGCAAAGGCTTACTTCCCCAAGTTGAGAGAATACCACCATCAAATACCACTTACTTTTTTATCTTGAAAATTTTTGTTCTTATTTAGACCTTATAAATTCAAGTATTGCACAATTTGTACAGACTGATATTTATATGTACTAGTATGTGCATTTATACTTAAACAATCAAAACTTAGAACAACCTTTGATTGGAGTGTAAAAAATAAGATAGGTTACTTTGACCATCAAGTTTGAAAATTATCCATAATTACAAGACTAATTTAAAATACTCAGTTCAAAAAGAAAAAATCTAAAAATTTTCAGGTATTTTAAAAGCAAATTTAATTTTTTTGTTGGGCAAAACTGAAAACGATAACTTTTCAATTTTAGAAGAAACAAAATTAAAAATATATAGCTAATGCAATACAACTTAATTTCTATATAGATGATTTTGATTTTACACAAATAATATTTACCGAAGTGAATATTATTTTAAAAAAATGAATAGTATTTATTATAAAGAAATTTTATTTAAGAATTGAGCAGCAAAGTCCCAAAAAATTTTGACTGATAAACAATATCTACTTACTAAATAAACACACAGAAGAGCAATGTTCAGCTGGCTTGATTTTTTTTTTAGTATAGGAATCAAATGTGAATTTTCTCGAAAACAGAAAAAACTCCTTATTCAAGTAAGTTGTATCCCTCCTAAAGTTCTTTAACACATCAACCAATATTTTAAGCTTGGATAGTATGTTAACATCTGACCTACTCTCTCTGATTTTTCGAGGAGTCGGTAATTACAATTACAATCGATTTATGGACTATATTTTAGCTTGAAATGATCACTTGTTTTTTTATGCATAAAAGGAATCAGTAGAAAATATATTGGAGCTTCTTTATGGCTGTGCAAAAAGATAATAAATTGGTTCGGGTGCGTGTAAATCTGCGAGTCTTTGTCCTTGAATGTTTTTTTTTTTTTCAAAAAAGCACTATTCGAAAACAGTTAGTAACAAATATAATTTCTAGATTGATTTCTGCAATAATTTCCTCATAAGGTGCGTATAATTGATTTACCTGCAAAAGAATAATTAAAATACTTCCATATATTTTTGAAGCTTTCCTTTTTTGATGAGAAAAAGGAGATCAGTCCGGTCTATTGTTCATCAGACGGATCTTTGTTGAAGCATGGGCATCAGAGAAATGAAGATCATTTGGAAAACCAACGGAGTGAACTCTTTTCGCTGAGAAACCTAATTTATTCACACTACATTTAATAGAGCAAACATGAGGTGACCCATCTAAGCTTGATTGAAAAAAGCTGGTTAACTACTTCTAACCAATTATCTTTCAACTATCAACCGCTTGAAAAATATTGAATTGTGTTGCAATACTTGATTTCTCGTGAAAGGGTTCGCCGAAAAAGGTTATCATTCAAGTTTTTGGAACGCAACCTACTTAGAATAATGATACTTATGTCCTGAAATAGTAACTCGAATATAAGAGGTACTTACTCTCCTGTATTTCGATTAAACGAAGAACATGTTTGTTTGCAATTCTTCCTATTATCTGCCTTTGTGATATGCAAAATCTAAGATTGATTCGATCTGGTGCGTATTCAGCGCTTAAGAGAACATCAGAAAGCAATCTATTGCAAACAAAAATTGCACTTGCATGCATGCGTGACGCATGAATATCTTGTTGTCCCCTATTTTTGTATGACAGAAAGTACTCTAGAGATTCTTTCGGCCAACCCCTGGATGCTTTTGACGATAAAAAGTATTGTAAAATAGTTGATGCTGGTGGATACCTCGATTCAAATAAAAACAAAACCCCTGATTTTCTTTTTATACTTATTCAACACATACTACTTTATCATTTCTCGGTATTTTGGGATCTTTTCCTTCTGAAATTTTATTACCTCTGCAATATATTAATACTAACTGGTTTCCACAGTAATATTTCGAAAAAATGCATTTTATCCATGATATTTTGTTAAATAGAAGTGTCTTTTCTTGAACTATAAAGCTTTCAACAACAAATACATTTTCAACAACATATTAAATCAATGTTAAATATTGATACCGGTTACCGATACAATCAAGTGCCACCAGCACTTCACACACCCGATTCGCCAGATAGCAGCTCATCTATCTTTGACTGTGAACACCGAGGAGGAAGCACCAGCAGTATTTGCTCTGGGAATACCAGTCCTGTTGAAAATTCAAGTTTTTTCGAAAATGAAGAAACAAAACCTACCCACCATGAATATGAAAATGCTCTCCTCAAAATAGAATTGGCTGAATTACAAACGCGACTAAGAGCTCTTCAACAGGAAAAAGAAGATGTAGTTTATAAACTAAGCAAAATAACCACCATAAATACAATAGCTATTAACAATGAAGAACAGATTCGAGAGTTGAAACAAGAAAAAAATCAACTTCGAAAGCAGAATGACGTATTAAAAAAGTACAACAGGCTTGCAAACAGCAAAGTCAAGTCAATGCAATTAAATCTTAATTCAGCAGGGAATGCCGATAAAAAAAAGAGGCTGGTTAATTGCCTCCCTTTAAACAACAGGGATCCAATTACCGACTTAAATTATCTCAAAGAACTTACCAATATTAATAACAAAGCTGGATTTAGGGGATCTTATTATCAGGCACAAGAGCGCTATAGAAAGATTCAGGAATGTGATAGAAAGTTCAAATACTCTGAAGAGCTATGCGATTCTTTAAGCGAGATAACAGAGGTTCAGGCAACACCTTACCTTGATGAATTCGACGTTGCAAAGAAACAAAAAAAAAAGCCGAAAAGAGAACTTTTGAACCGAGAAAAATTGCAAAACCAAGGTTTTTTTGCTAGCGATGGTTCTCCAGAGAATGAAAACGTAAGCGACGCCGTTCAAACACAAGCTAATAGTAGTAAAGAAGTCAAAACACCCGAATCTCAAGTGGTTGACCAATTCACAGTACGGTTTTCAGCAAAACATAAGACACTAAAGCATTGTATATTCAAATTAGATATAATGGATCGAGAAGCATTGAAAGATACCACAGAAATTTTGAAGCAATGCTGTGCTAAGTACTGCAAAAGATTTGGCTATTCGCTGGATGTTTTGGTGTTCAAAAACCTTCAGGGTGGTATATTGGATATTACAGAAGGATATCATGTATCTAATGGTGAAAAGATTTACGTTTCTTGTAGATAATTCAACCTCATTCTGTTTGATACTGCAGTATCCTTATATGAGTATGTACACGTGAATTGCTAATTTTAAGCATGCCATCTCTGAAACAATTAACTTATTTCCCAATGAAGTTACGCTTTTTGATTATATCTAATTTTTCATGACTATCTGGATTTTCAACGATAACCTTAGCTTATGACCTTTTTGTTATTAATGTCTGATTCCTTTCTCTCTCTCTCTCTCTCTCTTTTTTTTTTTTTTTTGATTTATACTTTTTGATTTATTTTTATTGAACATTTGATCCAAGTTCTCAGTTCTTCCATTTGATTTTCTCTTGAATACAATAATATTCCGACATAAATATTTTGCTCTTGATTCGTAGCTCTGCAAGAGTCTAAAATTTTTGAAATAATATTCTGGGGTTTGGGTTGTATATTGAACGATATATTAAGATTTCAATATTGGTTTCTTCAGTACATGTAGGATTGTGTTAGACATAATTCAAAAAACTTAGATATTGGATCCTTTGATTATAACTGGGATACGTGAGTTTCACGCAGTAAGTAAATTCTTTAAAATGGGAATCAGCCTGAATTCTGATCAAGCTGTAAAATATCATTAGAAATACAGCTTAAGAGATATTATTTCGAGACTTTTTATGTTTTCAATATTTAAATTTCGATATCGTATACAAGTTTCTCAACGTTTATCATAGATTTTTGTTTGGTGAAACTCCCTTCTATTCTACTTTGGTTTTCTATGGCTGCGCTTAGATTTTTCAGTCCAAAAATAATAACGAAAGAAAAAAAAAGAGCATAAGAATAATTGAAAAAACAAAAAAAAAAGTAAACAGCTGAAAAAAACGTAAACAAATCAATAGTAGGGACCAACAACAAATGGTTTTTAAAGAAAGAACCCGAATGTAAGTTATAGATTGATAATCATAAATATAAGTGACTCAGATAAGACAATAGAAAAATTAAAGATGAGCGAAACCTCAGGATCTGCCGCAAGTGCCAACCCAGTTGAAATGATTAGAAAGCAAGATTCTAAGATCCGTGTCAAGATTAGAATGTCCGATGGATCTTCTGAATTGGTTTATCAGATAAAGTATAATGCTTCATTCAAGAGACTATTCGACAACTTTTGTGAAAGACACGATCTTGATTTTGAAACAGTGAAATTTAAGTATGATGGTACCACATTAAGTTCTAGCGAAGATTCTCCTGCCAAATATGAGATGAAAGACGGAGACACTATAGAGGCTTCCTTGAAACATAGTGGTGGCGGCTTCTATACGAATAGTCGATAGAATTGAAATTGAACTTATTTTATACTGACAGAAAGCCAGAATATTCTCCATAAAGCTGGAGTTGCATTAAGAGGGAGGTTTCGTCGCGTTTGAAATTCTAGATAGACCCTTCCATGAGAAAAACTATAGACTTTTTTTTTGTTTGAATGCCTGCTGTTTTATGTAGGATGTTTGTTTATTACTATTTTCTATTTATTATCATTACTATAATTATTTTCTTTGAGTTTGGTCTTTGTGGAAAAGACCACAAATAACGCGCAAGAGAGCGAGATAATGATCAAACACTCAAATCCTTAAGGGCTATACTTGATTGTGTCTCAGGCTCAACAAATGTCATTTAATACTGTCATTTCAGTAGATGTTTGCAAGATTCAGATTAGGTTCCTTTTCGTTATTATTTACTCTTCCAATAGTACAGATATAAATGTTTCAAAATCCAGGTTGTATTATATCTTTATTGTTGACACAATAATATATTCTTGCAATGGCAGAATTTTTTGTCTGCATAGTGGTCAATCCTTGATCATTAAATTTGTAGTCTGCGGTACAGAATATTTAAGTACTGCTGATAATGAAGGTGTTCTTATTATTCTTGGTGTATTTAGTTTATCCTAATGAACTGGTTAGAAATTTTTTCCTTGTTATCATCTATTGAGCTTCTATCTATTTTTTTTATTTTTTTTGTCTTATTATTCTAATCTTTGTTACAAGACTATGCAGGTCTGAGGTATACTAAAGCTTTATTTCAATTTCAACTATAATGATGCAAAAATTATCTACGGGTTTTCTTTCTTTACACATGCTAATATTCTGAAATCAGCATGTGTAAATTCAAATTAAAAAACCGGGGAAGTAAATAATATTGGAAGACGTCAAACCTTTCAGAATTCAAGAACCTTATTGTGGGCGTGCACAAATTCTAGGCTTCCAAATAAGAGTAAGGAATACTTTTAACGCCAAAAAAAAAAAAAAAAAAAAAAAAAGAAAGCGAAGAGCGAGGGTGCAAATCAGTGTTAATTAATGCAGCATTCTTGAAGGAACTCTAAGCAATCAAACCACTGAATTTTGATCCAATCAATATTCCAAGACAAAACCCTCAGTAATTAAGCTGGATCATTAAAATGATTTGAGACAGTACACGGTTTTACTACTTGATTTAAACCTTATCGACATGAACCGCGGTATCTTGGTTTTAATATTATAGGAATCTAAGTGATATCCTGCATACATATCTCATTTAAGTATTACACTTTATTGAACCTCTTCTGCTATGTGGTTTTACATTATAAATGTAGGCGAAATCAAGCTTTGAATAACTGTTGGTGGAAACGCCAAATCAACTCCTTTATTTATGGATACGCGCTAATAAATCAACTTAGGAAAATCGAAAAATTGGTGCATTAATTGAATAATCTGAAATAATTTAATACCCATAAATGATGCGCACCAATTACTATGTAAAGTCATAGTAAAATCAGCAACATTGCAGCTGTTTCATCGAATAATCATGAATTTTCTATCAAAAATTGCGTATACTCAGTAAAAAAATAATCATTGATATCTTATATACATCTGGTTTTGATAAGTATTCGTTGGAGTATTGACCTTATTTCTAGTAATCTTATCTATTATTTACAGTGTTTTATTTACATTAAGGCAATCCAACAGACTTAAGATTAATTCACCCTGTATTTCATTTTTAGTTTCAGTTATCACTTCAAATTATGATGTTTAACTTCCAAGTTGCTAATATGATCTAGCTAAACTACAGAAGCTAGCCTTGTCATTCTAAATAATAAATAGGTGGCTGTATATAGTTTTTTTTTCTAAACCAAATTATCTGTCACATTCTTGAACTTTGTGATAACCAATAATTTGGGTCTTTAACGTTAAACCTATCTCCATTTTGCGCAGCAGCAAAAAAAAGGACAGTACGTGAGTCTGCAAACAGCATTTATTGTTTGGGTCGAGAAGACGCTTGGTTTAGCAAGCATTACCGTATTGAAAAAGGGAAAATAAAGAATGACCTCGAGACATAAAACGAGCTGCATCTACGGCCGGATCTATCACAAAAACAGAAGAAAATGTTGACCCCTAAAAGCAATAAATACAGAGGAAAGAAAGAAAACATGTTTAGGTAATAAAGAACGAAAAAAAAAAAAGAAACAAAAACGCAAGGAACCTATTTGAGACATTCAAAGATAACAAAACAGTCAAAAACGAGCTAGCTGCGTTGCATGTGCGCCTCTAGTTTATTTCCAAATTGATAAAGCACACGGGCAAAAAATGAAATGTCTGTTATCTATAAATACGCTAAACTATATATACGTATATATATATATATATATATATATATTTACTTTTTCCTCTTTTTCCTAAATAAAAATATAAAGTGTCAAGCAAACAAACGTTTATTTGCTCTCACGATATTTCTACGGAGCATTTTACGAGAACTACTTTTAAATACTGTGGTGTCAAAGAGTAATTAGTTTTGGTGTCAAAGAGTAGTTTGTTAGTTTCATTTTTTATTTTTTCTATCTCGTTTCAAAAGGACTTGCTTAACCTCTAAGCACAATTAACCCTACTGAATGTCACTGATTGCAATATTTTTTCCGCTAATTACCTGAGGTGTTGCTCGATATTTCATCGAACCTAGTTTAAATTACCCAACAAACTTCTTTGGTTTCTCCGTTTCTGACATCTGTATTACTACCATTTTCAATTTTACTATAGAAAAACAAACTTTTCTTTTTTGTTTTTGCTCTTGCAAATATGGAATACTCATTCAAAAAGAATAAAAACAAAACACTATATTCCAACTCACTTCCGTTTCAAAAATGCATCAACTACTTATCCAAATGTGAGGTTGGCCAAATCTCCGACGAAGAATTGTTCAACTCTTTCAAGTACATACTTTCGTGTAGCAAATATGAGCTTAGACAGTTTCATACGTGTTATCAGTCGGTTGTCGGCTTGTCTTCAAAGAAGTTTCAAGATACATATAGTCATGTTAACTCTACTAATCATTACCGCAATGAACAAAAATTTTGGAAAACTGAAATTTTGACTCAAATCAATTCATGTTTGACAGAAAACCAAACGATAAATGCTGTGCCTTCGAAATTTAATTACAATGACGACAATTTCAATCATTTGGCTTCATCAAGTTTAATAAATTATTCTACAAATTATTCCTCTGACAAATTGAGAAATTCCAATTTTTTCAACATCGAAAGAGCCAAAAATATTTTATGGCGTCAAATGTTCATCAAAAATAATAGCAAATATGGTGAAACTTTGTCTACTTCATCCCGAATAATTTCTAATGATAGTCTCAAGGATTTATATTCAATTATGGAGTCACATTTTTCTCTAAAGAAATTTTCCGCTCATCAAGTTGAAAAACTTGCCTACTTAACTATTACGGTTCCTGATCAGCACTTAGTTTTCAACGCACCTCTAATAGACGATTATAGAGTATCTAACATCAATATCAATAATAGAATTGAGTACAAATACACAACTGCTAAGGAATGTATTGCAGTTGAAGCCCAGGAGCATTTACTGAATGGAAATTTTGAGGAAAATTTTAACATTGTTGAGCAATCAAATCAATATCAGAAGCATGAAGATGATGAGGATTCTGCTATTGGTTCATTCCAGTCAGTCTTCAGCTTTACAGAAAAAGATTCTCGCTCCTCATCTTTGTCTACGACTAGCACGTTTGAAGATGATGAAGATCAGATTTCAAAAACGCATATTGATCAAGAAATTTTATTGAATAATGAGCTAGTCAGTATGAGCAAAGATAATTTTTTTCAAGAAAATTTTAAGACATTGAACTCTCAAAATGATGGAATTTCATCAGCTCCATTGAAAAGTTGCCTTAAAAACACTTGCAACTACTCAACTTTAGCTGATGCCAAAAAATTATTGATAAATTATTGTCATGATTTGAGTTCTCGAAAGCACAAGAAAAAGAAAACGGTGATGTTTTCTACAGAAATATCTTGCGCTAGAATAATGGAGTATTTAGATGAAGAAGAAAGAAAGGTACGTTTGCTAAAATGTGAAAATCTCGAAAGTATGTACATAGAGAGTATTGAAGAGTTAACATCTAGCTTTGATAAAATCACCAATATCTATTTCAATGGAGAAAATTCGGCATATTCCGAGGTGGAAAGATTCAACTTGAAAATGGATTACAATAACTTCAATAATTCTGTCAACAGAGAATGTGAGGCTTTGAAGATGAAGTATAAAAGAAACAAACTGAAAATGTCCCGCTTGAAAAATGGAGAGCACATCATCAAGCTCAAGAAAAGGTATCTTAAAGATGGTCATTTTGTCGAAAATTTGTCTGGTTTGAAAAAAGAAAGATTGGTTACCAATCCTGAATTTAAAAACCACTTCAGCTTGAGATACAACAAGTTTATTCTACTCAGAAATATTGTTACACAAGATGACCTTGATTACATGCTGGAGCTTCAAATCCAATCCATACCCGGTGCCCTTTTATCAACTAATCACATCCCATGCTACAACCATTTTATATTATAGTTATATTATAGTCCCTCCTTTTATTTATTTTTATTGATTTTCTAATATTATTTTATTTTATCTTGGTTTCTTGTTTCATTCTCATGCTTTTTTTATTTTATTGTTGAAAGTGCTGTTTAATTTTAATGCCTGTTTGTTTTCGCTATTCTTTGTTTTTGCTGCTTCATTATTGCTTGTTGTTTGATTGAGAAAGACAAAAGAAAAAAAAAAGAAATACCTATTTTTATTTTTCTTATTTTTTTTTGTTTGTTTGTTTTGGTTCCCTCATTTAGATAAGAGTTCTTTGCTTTTTAGGAATTCGATATTTTGATTTTGATCCACGGTTCTTGAAATTTCGAGGTTGGTCTTTTACTCCATATCTCAATACTTTTTTCTTTAGTTCTTATATTCTTTACCTAATATTTTAATTTGATTTTTACTTATTTTAACTAAACGTGGTGTCTCGTTTTGTAGTGATATAGAATCGTTTGATATCTTAAGCTTATTGAGACGCATTTGCTCTATGCTTTTCTGATTATATGAGGTATTAATTTTAATTTAGCTAGATTATTATTATTATTGCCAAGTATTATTTAGTTTTTAAATGTTGGTATTTTGATTTAGTTTGTTGTAATCAAACTATAAATAAATTGGTTGCTTCAACTCCAGCATGAGGAGACACAGAAAGAAGCAAATGTATTTCAGATTATATAAGAACATTTTTCTGTTAATTGTGATGTATCTGCATTTATCGATTGCTAAATTGGCAAGTTGATAGTGTTCACGAACCTTTTAATTAGTATTTTATGCATTGCAATTTTAATTTCTTATCTGTTCTTGTTAGTTTTCGGGCTTTAGCTTTTGCTCATGCAGGGATCGGCAACACTGCATAAATAGAAAAGGTGGAAATTTGCATATCAGTAAACTTATTGAACTTATTTTGTCCCACTGCAGATTCTCTTGCCTTTTTTCCTTGTCATTTTTTCTCAATTAATTATTATTAGTTTTGACAGGATACATTTCTGTAGTAATTTGTGATCAAATGTGCATCAACTTGATAGATCTTTACTGTATTAAACAGGTTACCGGAAAGCAAGATCAAGCACTTCCATTAGACTTATAAATATGAAGTTATCTGCCCCCAAAATTACACGTTTCATTTCAATGATCTTTAACATCTTTTTCCTTCTATATACTGAGTCTTTAGCTTTTGAAAAAAATACAACTAATCCTGCCATAGTCTGTCTCTTTACTGCACACTAATTTTCAATACCACAAATCACTTTACTGCTGAAAATCTCAAAAAAAGAATTTACATAGATATACAAAGATACCTAAGCCAAAGCTGACTTAAATCCAATCAGTAAATCTAATTTTCATCACAATGGCCCTCTCTAATCCTGCAACAATAATAAAAAACTTCAAGATGGTACAAAGCCCCAAAGAATCAAAAAGTACAAAATCCCATAATCGCCAAGTTACTTTCAGAAAGCCTCTATATTTGAACATAGACCATGTTTATCTGATAAACATAAAGAGCAACCCAATAGAATTTAGCATTCTTGGAATGAATACTATAAACACAATAGACAACCTCCCGTCCGATTCGAAGCATCTTAACTTTGCGATCACTCTCCACTAATATATCTTCTGATTTAAATCAAGCTGTCCCCTCTTCTTCTAAGTGCCAGCAATAGAAAAACTCTTTGTTGCCCAGCTTGAGACTGAATCTTTCATCAATTTTAACTTTCTTCAGATCCATTTTTGCCATTTCTTGTGGCTGTTTTAGTTTTAATAAGTACTTTTTCTCATTTTCATTTTTTTCTGTGGTGAGTATTCTATAAATAAATTCATTTAATTTCTCAACTTTACAAATAGTGTAAGAAATTGTTGCTTGCTTATCATTATACTCAAATCTTTCTTGATCTTGCTTCAATTGGCAAAAACTTTCAAATGTTTGTTCCAATAAAGAAGATCCAAGGTTTTCCTCATTCATTATTAAATGAACTGGAAAGAGCTTCTTCTGTAGAGTTACAAATTGTTGAATCATCTGGAAATTATTGAGTCCTTTAATATCTTTTATTTCCTTTATGCTTTTTTTATTCTGATTACCTAGATTTGATGAGATTATATCGGCTATTTTTATCTTTTTAGTCTTCTTGCTTTTATTATTAATAGACATCTCTATACTCTTTTCATGTTCTTGTGTTTTCTCTCCCCTTACCACGGTTGAATTACGTGGCAACAATTCATCTTCAGAATTATTGGGCACTTCCATATGCTTTGGAGTTATTATTGTCTCGGAATCCCTTATACCCGTAAGATTTTGGCTTTTATCTAACTCAGAAATAATGAGTCCTAATTTTTTCTTGTTTTTGCTTTCTATATTTTGTAATAAATTCATAGATGAAATATCCGAAATCTTTATAGTTTTGGAGGCTCCTTTTCCATTTTCACTAGTTGGCTTCGCTATCTTACATTTCTTTTTCACTGAGCGAATATCCTTTATTCTTTCCTGCAATACAGCACTTTCGAACGAATTACCATCCTCACTGTTGTTTCTATGCTTGTTTTTCGCATTGAAATCCAGAACCAAAGAAGATAAGGAAAAAACTCTTGCATTTGTATTTTCCATCACTTAGATATTCTTTATTTTTCACTTGTCTGTTGAAATTTGTTGAAACGAAGTCATCCTAAGTTTTCAAAATGATAAAGTATATACTCACAATATTTCAAGCACTTCCTGGTGTATTTAGTTTTCTCTTTTACTGAGGAATGAAAAAAAAAAAAATAAACAAGCAGGTCGCCCCTAGTTTTTTATACGGAGTATAAACATCTATTTTCATGATATCATTGCATTCACAAGCTATTCAAAAAGTCAACAAAAGAATGTTTAAAATACTTAAATGAATCTCAGATTTTCGTACTAAAAAATTATAGTTATCAACATACATTCAAAAATAAAACTATACAGCCTATAATCAACATTTTTATGCTTCGGCCATCTCACCATAAACACCTCTTTTCTTGGTTGTATCATACATTCTGACAAGCTTACTTTGGCCTTCCTCAACTTGAGAAAAGGCAAAACCTCTTTGTTTTCTCATTCTTTGTACTTGTCTAACCTTTCTTATAGCTTTCTGGAATTGTTCCATTCTTGGTCTATAATCTTGTATGTTATATTTTTGAATTTCTTGAACATAATGATAACTCTCTGGTCTATACATTCTCTTGTAGTACTTCCAACCTAAATCTCTCAATAAACATAACACAGGTACAACAAAAACACATGCCCAAAATGTCACAGATGGATAAATATGTGACAACACGCCCCTATATTCCTTACTGACGTTGATCATTGGAGCAACCGTCGCATAAATTGGCAAAAACCCTAACCAAACGATCATGGATCCAGGAATAGCTAATACAGTAAACTTTGTCCATATGTTAGAAATTAATGCTGCCTTTCCTAATACTGTAAAAACTGCTGATGTATAAAGAGCAGTACCCCATACCCAGTGATCTGCCTGCAAGCCTGTTCCTAGAGCAGTCCCATATCTATAAATAAAGCTGGTGCAGACATAAATAATAGCAGAATGATAGAATCCATTGATTACCCAGCCCCAAAAAATTTTAACATTGAAGAACTTGCATTTTTGACCCAACTGATATAACTGCGGATACTTATCTAACAATCTGGCACTAATAAATTGATCAAACACACCTAAGACAAATGGAGGGAAAACTGTGAAAAAAACGTTATAGAAAGTCAATGTCCAACTTTCCACAATAGATTGACCACTGAATCCGTTTTGGAAAACATACCAAAATTGTGTCATGTACAAAGCAATATTCTTGTAAAAACTGTACAAAATCGCTTGCGAGATTCTTTGATATGACCATGAACCATGCACCAATAGTAATTTTCTTAAGTACTTGAACTGACCAATGGCAAAATCAGCCGATCTTGCAGCTTGCATACCTTCCATACCACTTATTCCCACCCCGACATGTGCAGCCTGAATCATTGAGACATCATTAGCACCATCACCTATTGCTAATAGGACAGACTTTTTCTTTTTTGCTTTGACCATCTTAACTACCAATGCCTTCTGCAATGGGGATACTCTACAACAAATTACCGCTTTACATTTAGTTCCAATTTCCATCAATAAATCTTGTAAATCTTCCTCGAGAGCAAAACCTAATGATTTACCGTCAATGACTAAGGCCAAAGAATCTAAGTCAGATGCAGATATGTCAGGTTGATCATGTAAAGCACTTAATTTTTCCTCCATATTGACTTTTGTATCCTCTTTAGTTTCTTCATTGATAATAAGTAAATTCATATCTTCAGATAACAATTTGCATGACATACCGATATTTATTGCAGTTTCTTGCCTATCTCCAGTTAATACCCATACTTTTATACCAGCATCCTGTAGTGTATGAATAGTCTCAGGAACCCCATCTTGTAATTTATCTTCAATAGCAGTGGCACCAAGTAAAAATAGATTTCTCTCAATCAATTCTGCAGATTCATCCAATTTTTCAGCTCTGTTATCGAGTGCAATAGCAGCATTATTGTAAATTTGTTCCCAATTAGCATATTCGTCATCAGGGATGATTCTAGAAGATATACATAATGTTCTCAAACCTTCAGCTGCAAACTCTTCTAGCTGTCTTAAGGTGGCATCAACAAACGGATTTTGGTCTGGTGATAATCTTTCAAGAATGACGGTATCAGCACCTTTACAAAACAAACGAATTTTTCCATCAGGGCATCTAAATATGGCACTCATTCTCTTTCTTGTAGAATTGAATTCACAAACATTCAATAATTCGTAGTTTAAAGTTTGTCCTTCTGATTCGATATCCATAGAGATCATTCTTGGAGTTCTAGTAGTGAATTTGTAACCTAGATCAGCTGCTCCTTGAACCAAGGCACCTTCATCAGGAGATGCAGCTTGATATTTAATAGTGCCAGAGTTCTGGTTTATTTCCGGAATGACTGTATGACACGCAGCTAACAAGGTCAAAAATTCATCAATTATTCTGCCTTCACTATTTCCTGGATTTCTTAAAGTCTCTTTCATTTCATTGAATGTGTGGAAGCCTGTCTCAATACCATCATCGCCAATAACAGCATTTTGGTCCTCTGGAATTTCTTCGATGTAACATTTACCGGCAATAGTGCACGATTTGAACTCCATAATATTACATGTCAATGTTCCGGTTTTGTCACTAAAGATATAATCAATTTGACCAAGCTCTTCGACTAAGGAAGAAGTTCTAACAACAGTTGGCGTATCAGTTGTTTCATAGTACATATCTAAATCTGATGCAATCATAATAGCTTGATAAAATTTTATAACTTCAACAGTAACAAATAAAGAAATTGGAACCAAATTGGAGAAAAGAATCCAATATGTTAAAAGATCTTTAAAGAATAGTTTGGTTTTACTTGTACCTGCAATATAAAGATAACCTAGATGAGACGAGTCGGCAGTATTTTTGATCACATTTCCAATCGAAGATATCAAAGATAGCACAATCAATATCCCAAATAATACTAAAATTTGCAAATTGATAATTCTTTCAACAGCAGTTCTTTTAATTGGGGTTGAAGTAGCATTTCTCATTAATTTTGTTTCATGGCCAGTAAAGATGACAATACCATGAATCCATGGAGTATTTCTCAAAGTAGCACCTCTTAAAAGCATTTGCTCTGGATTTAATGGAATCTTCTTGGTTTGGCCCGACGCATTATCTACAATTTCCAAGGTACCTTCAAAAGTGTATAATGAAGAATTTGGCTGTTCACTTAAAATTTTTCCATGTAGTTTTGCCAAGTCTCTTGGATTCACCAAGTGCGATGTCTCTGGTATAGATTGTTTAATTTTCAAATTAGTTTCGCCATCCAAATTGGCTGTCTCAATATAACATAGACCCTCTGGTTCAGACGATGCCAACAAAACTAAATCCGCAGGGAAAGGTTCCTCGCTTTCAGTTCTTACTATATCACCAACTTTAATATCTAGCCAACGTTTTTCTATAAATTGGCCTGATAGAGGATCCAAAACTTGACAAATAGAAAAATTCAATTCCTTATCAGCATTCGCTCTTTTAATATCCTCCATGGTTTCCTTTACAGCAGATACTAGTAAAACCACAAATAAAGTTCCTATAGTAGTATATCTATTAGTTGGAGACACATTTGGTACCTGTTGAATAATCGAAGTGAAAAGAAAAAACAAGTTCGCATACTTAGAGAGCTCTTGCAACAAAAACTTTGGTATAAAAGTTGCTACATTATACTTTGTAGTAGAGACATGATTGCTCATGAAGGAAGTGGAAGATACTTCATTTAGCATTATAGATCTAGGACCCATGCTTGCGTAATCGATCTCACCCTTGCCTATAAGCTTTTTGAAGAATTTGCTGAATTGGAATTTTCCAGCCTTCTTTTTTTTCATTGATGCTTTGCTGGAGGACGAACCTGAACTAAAATCATTCGTAGGGGGAATATAAGGGGAAGGATTTGTGACAAAGGGATTCACGGTATCTTCATCTCGACTCAATACCTCGAAAGAATCATTATCTTGAAAATCGAAATGGCGGGCGTTACTGGCATTCGAAGTGTATGCACTTTGATCGTCATCGCCGAAAGGATTCTGATAGTCTGTGTTCAAAGTTTGAGTAGATCTGTCGTTGTATGATTGATCACTAAACAAATTTCGGCTGGAATTTTGATTGACGTTATTGTTGTTCTGAGCATTGTATGGAGACTCATACAAGACGTTGTTATGATTTCCTGAGGATAAATCATAATCCGAGATATCAATCAAATTATCGTTTTGAGAAGTGTTCTTGTTGAGTGCTGATTGACTCTTGTACTGATTAGCATTGGGAGTAGCGCTCATGAGATCGACATCAAAGGCGGAACTGCTACCAGTGTACTGGTGTGAGTCATCAAAGGGGCTTTTGCCAGACATGGAGAGAAGAATAAATCAAATGTGAAGTTGTGATAGCTGTCTA
The DNA here is from genome assembly GCA_002564245.1 of Saccharomycopsis fermentans. Lineage (NCBI taxonomy): Eukaryota > Fungi > Ascomycota > Saccharomycetes > Ascoideales > Saccharomycopsidaceae > Saccharomycopsis > Saccharomycopsis fermentans. Next base: position 1,481,817 of record JNFW01000003.1, read on the forward strand.
TATATATGCAACTGATATTGTCAGTTTTTGAAGCTATGAGTGAGGTTTTTTCAATGAGGCGAATAGCTGAATCTATAATTGACAAGGAAAAATCTAAGAGGAAATGCAATAATTGAAGCTCTGGCTCTGAAAGGGATTCAACCACCGGTAGCAGATACTAGTCTGGGAAATCTGATATTTTATGATACTGCAAATTAAGCTGGTTACTGTCAGACTATCGGTTCGCTGGTTATCGTTAGACTATCGGTTCGCTGGTTCCTCAAGATTGACATATATTGGAAGCAAGCTGTAGTCCTAGGCAATCTGAGTCCGCAATGGTGTTTATTGAGTGGCTGGAAATGCAAAAGTCGATAGTGGAACGAAAATGCAAGTCTACCGATAATATAATGTACTTCCAGAACTGAAAAAGACCAAATATAGTTAATTGAAAAAAAAACACCTTTCAAGGTTGTTATATTGTTCTCAGATGGTTTGAGAGAATTTTCTTTGTTCAATTTGGTTACTTGTTTGCTTTATCCACCGATTCGCTATTGGGTTCTTGAGTGCCTTCTGTGTGTTTTCTAAGCCGCAGTGTTTTTTGTAAGTGATACAAATTGTCTAGTATAGCTTTTGATATTCTAGTGGTGGGCCTAAAAAAATAAAATAAAAAAAAAAAGATAAATTTGCTGTTGTGATTCTGTTATTACAACACGATTGAAGGTACTTAACAGAGCGCGCTAACAAAGCATTGAAGAAAAAAAAAATCCAAGCCAACGCATAAAATGGTAAGCTTCTAGTAAACGTTAAAGGGTCATAAAAAAGTTGAGGAAAATAAAAAAAAAAAACCACTTTTTAAGCCGCTTTTGTAGGACTTTTGTTTGGTTCTTTAACAAAAGTTAATTTTTCGAAAGTGTCATGCTAACATTTACAATTTGATTTTCGTTTAACTGAACTTCGATTAAAAAAGACCACCAGTAGAACCAAGTAGAATGAATAAATTATACTTGTAGTTGAAATCATGTAGAAAGAATGTGAAAAACTCAACTGGAACATACTGAAAAAAAAAAAAAAAAAAGATAAAAAAGTTCTAAAACATTTCAGGTTTGGTATTTTATTACAACATTGCACAATCATAACAGCTACTTTAGAACAGGACTATAAGGTTTGTCCTGTCGCAGTCTGGCTTCGCTATGGTCACAGCTTCGAGATGTCTTCAATGTTTGTTTTAAAATTCTCGACTCCACGATGCCAGATGGATCCCAGTTTTAGTGGTGATCCATCAAAGAAAACTGGAGTTTTACAGTTACCTGAAAACACGAAAGCACCCTGTGAGTCCTAAGATCTTTCTCTAAATGAGCCTGAGACTTCTGACGTTTGATCAAGCCCAGCATCAGCCTCCTCCTAACTTCATCTAAACCCAGACCTCCAGAGTTCAAAATTTTGGGTTTTCTTAGTTTCCGGTATTTTTAACTTTGAAACTTCAGAATTTCCATCACAGTTGCTCCGCGGATTTTTATTTTTTTTTTTCAATGAAAAATCAACATTGCATGCTGAGCCTTCTATCAGATCGATAGAATAGCTCTTCGTGATAACAGCATACTCAACGAGATACCTCAAAACCTCTACAAGCAACTATCTAGTAGGCAAGAACCGAAGTTTATATAAAAAGCCTTACCAAAAGAGAATTCACGAATGCAGAACATTTGAAAGCAAAGTAAATTTCCAGCATATTTGCGATCACTGAACAGCAAAAGATTAGAAGACTTGAAAAGAAATACTAGTATACACACAAATAGTTGATTTTGATTACATTTACATGTAATACTAATAAATTTCCATAAAAAGAAACAAAGCCCCAAAAAATAATAAATTCAAGAATTCGCTCATAAAGATTAAAGACAAGAGGAATCCAACATCATTGATGGCCAAATAAGCATAAAACAACTATAGGAAACAAGCAAACAATGAACTCGCTACTAGTTTGGTTTAGCACCATACCAATACTTGGTACAATACTTGATTTCATCAAAAGAATAATTATAAGGAGTATCAGAACAGGGAAACTACCCAATCATATAGCATTCATCATGGACGGTAACAGACGATATGCGAGGGAGCATCAACTACCAGTCAGTGAAGGTCATAATATGGGCTCGGAATCCTTAATCTCAATATTGGAACTATGTTATCATTTAAATATATCAACAGTTTCCGTATATGCGTTTTCCATCGAAAATTTCAAAAGATCAAAGAAGGAAGTAGATTTTTTAATGGATTTAATTAAAGACAAAATAGCTCAAATGCTAGAGAACGGAGAGATGGTAGATAAATTTGGTATAAAGATTATATTTTCTGGGAATAGAAAATATTTACCAAGTGATGTCCTTCATGCTTTTGATGTTGCTGAAACGCAGACTTCCCAGAATAAGAATGTCGTTTTGAATATTTGCCTCCCTTATACTGCTAGAGATGACATAGCCCACTCAGTTTATTCAATTGCAAGCCAGGTACAAAATAATTCCCTAGAGCTAGATCGAATAGATCAAAACATTGTCTCGAAAAATTTGTATACTGGAAGTTTGCCGCCCTTGGATTTTTTAGTCAGAACAAGTGGTGTTAGGCGTTTAAGTGATTATATGCTTTGGGAAGTCACCGATAATAATGCCGAGATAGAGCTTTTGAATGTCTTGTGGCCTGACCTAAATCAATTGATTCTTTGCTGGTCTCTTTTCAAATGGTCTTTTAGAAAATCATCTTTGAACGATTTCTTTTCAAAAAATCATCAGTCATTAAAAGAAGATTGACTGATACTAACATTAAAAAAAAAGTGCATTTCTTTCCATTTAATCAAAATCAAAAAGTATTAAATCGATAATAACTCTTAATTAATATATCAACCCAAAAATGACCGAAAATACTGTTTAATAACTTAAAGCATGATCATTATTCTTTTTTCTAACTTTTTAAAAAAAAAAAAAAGTCAAATCAATTTTTGTACCAAATTACTAAAATTTACAAATTTTATTATTATTTTGAACCCTAAAATTTAACTATAAAACTATGAGAGATTGTTCATTATTAGTTTTTTACTAAAATCATTTTTATTTTCTACGATTTTTGTTTTACTTAACCTTTTAATATCTATTATTTTTGTATATTTATTTAAAAATAAATTCAACTTTTCTATTTTCACGAGAAAGAACAAAACTATTTTTCAAACCATAAAATAACGCAATCATGTTATCCTCAAGCGCTTACGTTTCTCTTATTTTAGCTCTAACTTCAACTGTGGTTGCAAAACAAGCATTACAGTATAATGATAATCCAACTAATGTCGTAGCTATTGCTGACTTCCCACAAGGTGGTAAAGCTAAATATAAGGACATCATGGGTACCATGAAATTTTTTTCAGTAAATGGTACTGTCAAAGTTCACTGGGATGTGACACAATTACCACCTAATAAAGGTCCTTTCTATTACAAGATTCATAGTAAATCTGTTGGTAGAAAAGGAAGTTGTTCATCTACAGGAAAAACTTTCAACCCTTTCAAAGGATCTTCGAAATGTTCGGCCACTGTTGATGATAGCTATTGTCAAGTGGGTGACTTAAGTGGTAAGCATGGCTGGATTAATACAACTTGTTTTGAAGCTTCTTATTATGACCCATATCTTTCTTTGGATCCGAACGATCCATCCTACATTGTTGGAAGATCTATTGTTGTTTTCTTTCCAAATAAGAAGAAAATGGCTTGCGCAGATATCATTTTATCTGAAGAATCTGTTTACAGCGCTGATATGGAATCCAAAAGAAACATCAAGCACAACATGGACTTGATTGAAAATCATATTGATGGATGGAAACCAACTCCAGAAGAAGAAGAAATGATGGACGAAGCTCATAAAGAATGGTTGAAATATAACAATGAGGGTGATGTTCATGTTGACGCTGAAAATAAATACTCAGACGAAATTGATACTGCTCTAGATATGGATGAAGATAATGAAGATTACTATGAAGATGAAGGTCTTATTCAATATGCTGAATATGAGGACGAACAGCAAACTTTATCTGTAGAGTCACCAGAAAGTCAAAATCTAGAGAAATTAGAAGAAAGCCCAGTTGCGAAAAGCGATGAAGCTGAGGCTTCAGAAGAAAAAACAGAGGTAGAAGAATCAGAAGAAGAAGTAGAAGAAAAATCAAATGAAAAGATAGAGGAGAAATCGAATGAAAAGGTAGAGGAGAAATCAAATGAATATGAAGAAGAACCAAAACAATCTTCTTCACCTCAAATCTTTGAAAATTCCGCCGCAAGAGAAATATCTAAATATTCGTTAGTTGGTGGGGCCATCGGAGCAGCCATTGGATTCCTGATTTAGATTTCTTCAAAAACTTGTTTTACTCTTGATTTTGATTTAAAAGATGAAATAAAGAAAACGCTGGGTCATATCTAAATTAACAAAAAATTATACAATCTTCAACCATTGATTTATCATTTTCCTCGTTTAATATTTTAGTAGAATCATAGATTTTTTTTTTTTTTTCATTTTTCAAGATATAATACTCTGCCTTATTTAGAATGAATTGATTGACCAGAAATTCATTCTTCAATAGGAATAAAACCCTGGGGTCCTGCCCAGACATTACAAAACAAAAAAATTTATAGAATGTTATATTATACTAAATTAAATACATCTTGTTCTTATATATAAATACTAAACGTAAAATCATATGTGACTACAAGTATTATTCTATTTACAAAGAAAAAAAAGGATATTTGTGGAACCCTCACAAGATGTTATACCATTTCTTTCAATATTGATAATAACTGTTGTTTTGCATCATTCGAATAGCTTTGCGATTCTAGTTTTGAAATCAAAGATTTTAGAAATTTTGAATCAACTATATTGAAGCCTTTGATATGAATATAAACATCTCTGTATTCATTTCTTGAAATCAAGTAGCCAAAAATATGGTTCTTGATATCATAGGAAAGATCTTCCCCCATAACTCCTCTTTTCTGCAATCTAAATATCACGTCTATTAACTTCATATATGCTGTACTACGTGTGTAAGTGGATCTCTGGTTATCTCGAATATTGAAAACCCTCGTGAGAATTTCATTGGCACATTCTTTATAGAGATTTGGTCTATAAGTATCAATCAAGTTCAATATGAATTGCAACTCAGTATAATACTTTATTTTCTCAAGAAAAATATCCACAATATCTTTGCACAAATATTGTGGTAAAATATTCTGTAGGCCACCGGTATAATTAATAAACTCGCTTGACTGTGCAACTTGTTTAATATAGCTCAAAAACATTTCATCAGAGGGGAGCTTATGTGCCTTTTCTATCAAAAGAGTTAAGACTTTTTTGGCGTTTTTTAAATCGTCTATTTTTGTATAATAATTGAATATTTGGAACAATATTTCACTTTTCATCCCACTAAATCCGTCTGGAATTTTAGATGATACTTTACTAAGAAGGCCGTTAAGAGCATGCAATGTTTCAGGCGTTATAATGAACTTATCATTCATAACATTAAATAGTTTGAAAAAGCAAACGTTTAAAATGAATGAAGCATGAAATTCAGAAACAGTATTTTGTGAAACAAATATCTCATCAATGAAGTAAAACAAGTTTCTCAAGCTTTTAGGGTTGCTTTGAAGAATAATCTCATTCAAGATAGTTTCAAACTGTTTACTCTCTATATTTAAGTCTAATTCCTGTGCAAATTTCTTATAATCATCAGTTGTACACTCCACCTTATCGTTAAAAAACTCTTTAATTTGTGTCTGAACTTTAATTGATGCTTGAAGATCTGGAAACAATAAATATTCCTGTTCTGTCTTAAACAGTGCCTTCTCGAATCTCAGTTTATCAGTCAAATCCATGTCACTAAGATTAAAATTATTCAACCAAATCACTGAATCCTTGTTGTTTTGTGGAACTTCTAAATAGCGCATCTTATTTTTCTTTGGACTCTCTGGAACACTCATAGGTATTCTTAATCCTTCAAATAAAACAGTTCCTTTCTTAAGTAAATTTGCAAATATTTCATAGTCATCTAGTATGAAGTAAGGTAACAATATGTTACTTTCTTCAGGTAATGACTTTTGGCTAACATACATATGAACCAAGGTTTCAGGCCTTGTATTGTATTTAAGAGGAATCTTTTTTGATCCAATATTCTTTAATCCGTCAAATACCAACCTTTTATGAGCCATTATTATATATTGGCTTTCCAAACTCTGAAAATGAATAAGCAGGAATTATAGCTTATAGCATCCCAAAGCTAGTCTCTGTGCTTTCGATTTGTTCTGATTATTTGAAAAAATGAAAAGCTTCTCGGTCTTTCGTTAGTCGAAATAACGAAAATCTGCATAGCTGAGAAAAAAAATCATATCTTATTTTCAACGAAATAAAGTCACGTGAATCTTAAGACAAAAAAAATGTAGCCAATACTCACTTTCACAAAGCATCTCTCTTCTCATCACTTTAAGATCTATAATCATTCTCATACTATCATTCAGAAAAATAAAAAATAATATTAGTTTTAATTAATTACCTATCTAGCCATCCAAAGCATTACAAATTTTATAAAATTTGCGTATCCAATGATAGAAAAATTGGACAATAATAATGATAGTAATCTTTTGATTTCTGATATTAATACGAGAAAGAAGAGAAAGAGAAAGAGAAAAAATGTAACTTATAACAATAAGGATAGTCTGCTGGAAAATACTAACAATCTGAACAGTACTTCGGACTACCCAAGTAATGCTGATCTTAAAATAAATAAAAGGTTCAAATTTGAAGAATCAGAAACTGGAAGTGAAAAAAGAGAAATTTCTAAAACTGATGTTCCTAGTTACATTTCAACCGTTGAAGAACTGAGTATACCCTCCGAAAAAGAAATTCAAGAAGTTTCTAAAATCCCCAAAAAGCACAAACCACAGTTTGTTGGCCTGATAAGAAAAGCCAGAGAAAACTTGCAACGAACTGTGAACAAAAATAGAAATGAGACGAAAAATGTTACATTTTTTCTGGATGATGAAGACGAACTCAATGCGGATAAAGTTAGAAGAACAGACAAAAAGTCATTGAAAGAAGTGTCTCTAAATCTTCTCAAAATAAGAGAAACTTTGCCTGTCTATAAAAATAGATACAAAATAATGGATCATATTGCATCAAATAAGGTAATCGTTTTAATTGGTGARACAGGTTCTGGTAAATCWACGCAAATTCCACAATTCCTAATGGCAAACAATAAGAAGAGTATTGCCGTCACTCAACCGAGAAGAGTTGCGGCAATTAATTTGGCTTCAAGAGTTTCAGAAGAATATGGAACTGTGCTCGGTGATAGAGTAGGTTACTCAGTTAGATTTGACAACAAGTGTAATAATAGTACTAAATTGAAATATTTAACAGATGGTATGCTATTACGCGAGTTAATGATGGATCCAGAACTATCGAGATATTCTACAGTAATTATTGATGAGGCTCACGAAAGAACAATTTTGACAGACATGTTGATGGGCTTTTTGAAACAACTTTTGAAGAAAAGACAACATGATAAAGATTTCAAAGTCATAATTATGTCTGCCACATTAGATGCGGAAAAGTTTTCGAAATTTTTTAATAATTGTGAAATTCTTTATGTTGAAGGTAAGATGTATCCGATTGAAAGGTTTTATCTAAGTCAAAAAGCCGATGATATAATCGACACCACAATTAAAACTATCGTTCAGGTTAATCAATCTGAGATTGATGGTGGTATATTGGTTTTTTTGCCTGGTCAGGAAGAAATTGATAAAGTCTGCAGCTCGTTACAAACAATTGCACCGCTCTTGCCCAAAGAATGTCCTATGATTCTACCATTCTCATTATATGCTGCCTTGCCTCCAAATGAGCAGTTAAAGGTTTTCGAGAAGGTAAAAAAATCACAGCGAAAAGTAATTTTGGCAACTAATATTGCAGAAACTTCTATTACAATTCCAGGAATGAGATATGTTATTGATTCTGGATTGAGAAAGGTGAAAGTGTGGAGACATCAACTTAATTTGTCTACTTTACTAACCGTTCCTATTTCTCAAGCATCAGCTATACAGAGAGCGGGAAGAGCAGGAAGAGAAAGAAGCGGTAAAACCTATAGATTATATTTGGAAAATGATTATATCAAATTGCCAAAACAGACAGAACCAGAAATTATCAGAACAGACATATCCAACTCTATATTGATGCTCAAAAAGTTAGGAGTTCAAGATGTTGTCGATTGGCATTGGTTAGAACATCCCGGTCAAGAATCATTATTTGCCGCATTGCATCAATTATACTCTCTAAAGGCATTAGATGATAACGGAAACATTACAAAATTAGGTGAGCAAATGTCCATTTTACCATTGCCTCCTCATTTGAGTACAGTTTTGATAACTTCATTTGAGTCAAACTGCTTACAATGGGCGATAGATATTATCTCTTGTTTGAGTGTGGAAAACTTAATTTTGAATCCTCCATCTGACAAACGTGATGAAATAAATGAAAAGAGAAGACAACTATGCGTTTTAGGGAATAGATACGGTGATTTGCTAATGTTCAAAGAATTTCTTGATTATTTTATGGAGCTAAATAGTAATACTGATAAAAAGAGTTGGTGCAAAGAATTTTTCTTGAACTTCAGAGCCTTCAAAAATGTAATACAAATAAGACAGCAACTTGCAACATATATGAAATCACTCTTTGGTGACAGCATATTAGATGAATCCAATCTAGGTAATGATAATGATCAATACTTCGATGAAACTGGTGCTGACATTGGTGCTGATAGTTCCAGCATGAGAATTCCTGCACATTCAGGTAGTTTTAATAATCAATCCCTATTGATCGAAACTCTTTTGAAGTGTTTCCTACGTGGCTTCGTTGCAAATTCTGCTATAGGCTATCCTGATAGATCCTATAGAACCGTATTCACAGGTCAACTTATTTCTATTCATCCGTCATCATTACTATTTGGCAAGAAATGCGATGGAATTATGTACACAGAATTTGTTTATACTAGTAAAGGTTATGCAAGAAATGTTAGTGTTATCAACCCAGAATGGTTGAAAGATATTGCTCCTCATGTATTAGGTAATAGAGAATCCATCGATGATTCATCGCTTGATAAATTATGATTCAATCATTTATTGAGTTTATCACTTGGCATATATATGTATATATATATTCACATAGTCACATTCATGAAAAAAAAAGTAAACTTAAGAAAATTTTTGCACGTAGCTACACACTATTATCCATAGGGAAATCAACTTAAGACTATTAAGGAGACGAGTTCTGCTAGATCATAATATCTCCATTTACGAATCACATTAATTCGAGCATTCAGCTACTGAAGCATAATGGTACTTAGATCCTCTAAAGCAGCTATTCTATTGGGAAGAAGATATGGTTTCCTGTACTCCCAGATTCGCTTAAGTTCTACACTTCTTAAATATAACATGGAGGAATTAAAAAGGGATCACAGCAAACCTTTGGTTGAGTATTTGAAAGAAAGAGGTTTAGTTGAAACAATTTCCAACTTGGAAGACTTAAATGCAATAACATCGAAGCCTAATGGGGTCAAGTTATATTGTGGAGCTGACCCAACAGCTAAATCTCTACATTTAGGTAACCTTCTACCATTGTTAATTATGCTACATTTCAATATACGAGGACATGATATTATAGGACTTGTTGGTGGAGCTACAGGTAAGGTTGGTGATCCATCAGGTAGAACAACTGAAAGAGATAAAATCAATTCTAAAATTCAATTAGATAACACTGAAAGAATCAAAGCACAGTTAGCTTCTTTCTTGAACAATAGTAAAGAATTTATTAAATCTAAAGGTGTTCCCACAGATCAAAAATCAAAAATTGAGATTGTGAATAATTATGATTGGTGGAAAGATGTAACTATCCTAAACTTTCTTTTTAACTACGGTAAGTTCATTAGAATTAATTCGATGTTAGCACGGGACAGTATTAAAGATAGACTTAATTCAGATGCAGGTATTGGTTTCCATGAATTCACGTATCAAATTCTTCAGGCATACGATTTTTGGCATTTATTCAGAAATCATAATGTTAGTGTTCAGGTTGGAGGTAATGATCAATGGGGTAACATCACTGCTGGTATAGACTTTGTAAATCGAATGAAAGGTGAAATAAAGTCAAATGATAAAGAAAGCGATACTAAGATCATGTCATCCAAAAAAGTTTTTGGTATAACTGCTCCTTTATTAACTACAAATTCTGGTCAGAAATTTGGGAAAAGCGCAGGAAATGCTGTTTTTATTGATAAAAAGATGACACCATCGTTTAACGTTTACAATTTTTTTATGAAAACTCCAGATGCTGATTTAGAAAAACTTTTCAAAATCTTTACATTCATTCCTCTCAAGCAGATAGAAGAAATTTTACATGATCATTCAAAAAATCCGAGTCTTAGAAAGGCTCAAAGGATTCTAGCTAATGAAGTCACTTCCTTGCTTCATGGTGAAAAAGAGTGCTATAATTCCTCAATAATAGCATCCATATTATACCCATTACCTGAAGAGGAGTATCCTACTCATCTTTCTACGGATTTCATTTTAAGAATTTTTGAGGAGTCTGATTTATTGAAAAAAGTTTCAAGGGACAGCATCATCGGCAAAAGATTCAGTGCAGTATTAGCAGAAATTTCAGGGGTTTCTAAAAGTGAAGCAAGAAACACTGTAAGAAGCGGAGGTTTATATGTAGGTTACGACAGGCTCAAAGTTGATGGTTCCGACAGCGTTGAATTCTCAGATAAATTTTTAATAGATAATAAGTTAATACTACTCAGAGTTGGAAAAGCGAAATACTTTGTTGCTGAGTTAATATAGCAACAACGTTTGGAGGTTGAAAATATTCATATAAAAAACTACTTGTAAATAAATTCTATTAAATAAACTTTCCTGTTGATAAAAAATTACACATTCAGTTTCCACAATGATAAGAAAAACTGGTGAAAAAAAAATTATAAAACTAAAAAAATGCAAAGTTCAAGAAGTTAAACATACAACCAAATAGGTATTCCTTTGAATAATGTCTCAAGCGTTAGCAATTCCTTTAGCATGTCTGAAAAGCTTCATGCCAACCCACGAAACAATACACCAAATCCAGAATATTACGGGGCAAAGTATAAAAACGTAAGCATAATAATTTTCCACTGGCCAGTCGTCGTTTGCTTGTAGAGTAGTAACCGCAGGCAAACCCAATATGTAACTTTTGATTCTGTAATACATGGGTGTCCATATATTGAATAACGACCCAATACCCCCCACAAAATATATAATAACACAGAATATTATTATTATTCCATAAGACTTCCCCCGCCTCAAATCTTCATCAGTAAGTCCTTCATTGAGATACTTCTGCTCTATTTGTATGTAAGTATTTACGCTGTTATGGCGGTTCCTGTTCTTAATTTTGGTCCCTCTATTATCTGGTAAAATGCTATTTTTTTCGAATTCATTGAACTCAACTTTCATAGGCATTTCTTAGTCATTACTTTTCATCGATACATTTGAATCTCCGGAGAATTACTAGCAATAAACCAGTATCTTTTGCGATGAAGTTCGTTAATCTATATCTCTGTCACTGTGATGATTTTATTGTCTAAATCCTAAGATCACATCAAAGGAGATTCAGCAGACCTGCTTGGGAAAACAGTCAGAAAAAAAATGCGCATGTGCCCTGCAATCAGGGTATTTATAATTTCCAACATTGAAGATCTAAACTGAGTAATTCTATTAAATATTTACAAGCAATTTCATGTAGGTATTTGAATGTTTATTCAGAGTAGAAACAAATATAATATAACGAATGTGTAAGTAAAAACATGTTTTAAAGTGAAAGTAATAGTGTCAAACCATTGAAAGAACTGAAAGAAAATTAGTATAGTAATTAAAAACGAAAAACGAAAAAAAAATGTTTTTTAAAATGAGAATATTTTCTCCAAGAAACTCGATGATAAAAATTATTATAATTAGGCTTATTCAATCTTCATTTTAGCGAGAGCCATCATGTAAGTCTCAAAAATTTCGAAACTTTGTCTTTTTCTATTGAAAGTTATGAATTCATCCTGAAACTTTTTGTCATCGAAAATTAATTCAATGTTCGCATCAGAAAAAAAGTTATACTCAGTCAAACAACTGTCCCTAATTTTTTTCTTGAACTGGTTTTTCAAAAAGTCTTTAGAGTATGTATCCCCTTCTTTAGAAAGTTCTTGAACACAGACTTCAGAAAAATCAGAAGCAACAGTTTCAGGAGTGCTTGTTGTAGAATAAACCTCGGAGTCGACTGAGCATTCAGAGTCAGAATTTTCAGCATCTGAAATGCTGTTTTTGTTTGTTTCAACTGTCAATATATCAATCAAATCATTGTAAGTCTTAATGTGACCATACTCATCAACAGGTTCTTTGGAAGCTGAAGTTGCTTCAACTTTTGGCGCTTGTGAATCAACTGTTTTAGGCTTTGCCTTAAAATTCTTGAAGAAATCAAACATTGACTTAGCTTTGTGATGAGCCTCTGAATTAACTCCGACCTCGTTAGTAATTTTCTGTTCGGCAATTGCAATTCTTTGTTCTAAGGCTTTCTTCTTTTCCAATAATTTAATCTCTTCTTGAAGTCTCTTTTCTTCAGCTGCTCTAATTTTGTTATCCAACTTTTTAGCTTCTGTAAACTTCTTGATCTCCAATGCTTTCTTCTTTTCAGCTACCTTTTGCTGCTCAGCTGCTTTCTTTTCTGCTACTCTCTTGTCATGAATAAGCTTTCTCTCAGCCAATTTCTTTTCTTCAAAAGCTCTTTTTTCAGCTAGCTTTTGTTCCTCAGCTGCCTTCTTATCAGCAAGCTTTTGTTCTTCAGCAGCCTTCTTTTGAGATGCCTTCTTTTTTGCAGCCTTCTTCTCAGCAAGTTTCTTTTCTTCAGCAGCCTTCTTCTCAGCAAGTTTCTTTTCTTCAGCAGCCTTCTTTTCAATGAGTTTCTTTTCCTCTGCAAGTTTTTTGGCTTCAGATTTCAACCCCTTTTGAGATTTTGCTCTCTTCAAAGATTTGTGAGATCTCAAAGTGTTACTATCGTCTATTGTTAGCGCATCTTCAACATCTGAGTCGCTATTAGTTTCAAGATTAGATTTAATAGATTTTTTGTAAGCTTTGTTATATTTATTCATTTTCAAGTTTCTTGAATTATTTTCATTTCTGATACCTGAAACAGTATTGATTAATAGCTCTGCTTCTATTCCAGATATTGTCTTTGAGGATCTTCTATTTTGAATAGAAACAACTTCAAATATAGGCTCTAGTTGAGTCGCTTTCTTGGCAATTCGTTTATTTTCCTCGACAGTTGCCTTCATTAAAACATCGTGACTATTATCGTTTATTTCTACCTCTTTACTCTTTTTCTCTGAACCAGCAGTTACTTTGAGCAGATTAGAATTTTCTGATACTGTGACAGTAGATGTTTCTGTTGTTGGTGTAATCAACGAAGGATAGTTTGAGTTAGCGGAGATTGGTGTAATAGATAGCTCACTTCCTCCGTAATTACTCAAATTAGTTTTAAGAACTGGAAGCGGTGGCACAATAGATAAAGGTTTGTATACTGAAACATCCAAATTAGCAACGGGATTAAAGCTTGATGTTGTACTTTTGATCATAGAGATAGTATCCTGTAAATCTTTTGAAGTGTTTCGTTTTTCCGATGCAATACAGATCTTGCTCAACCTGATAGCTTTTTGATGATTCTTATCAAGCATGTTCAATGCTTTATATGAGTTTGAGGAACGCATTTGATTAACATATTTGGAACTTCTGCGTGTATTTATAGATAGTCTCGAATCCATTGAAGCACCAGTGCCTTGAGCAACCATCATCTGTTTTCCATTTGGAAATTGCTGATAACATATAGATGCCTTCTTCTCTGCCTCTAATTGCTTTTCTGTTTCCTTTCTCTCGTGCTCAGCAATAATTTTCTCCGCAGCAGCATTATCAAATTTGAAATAATCTTTCTGGAAATTTTCAACATAATTATGTTTCAATGAAGATATGCTTAAACCAGCTGTAACATTTTCACTATCAATGCTCTTTAAATTGTTCTCTCTTTTAACCTCATTCGATTGGTTTTTGGACAAAAATTCTTTATGCTTTTTTGCCAAATATTCATTTCTGAGAAATTCTTTAGACATCAAGTGTGCATATTGTAATAATGAAGTATTAGTTTTTGCTTTTGGAAATTTTTCAACCAATTCTTGCAATCGTTGCTCTTCATTCTTGGCATTGAAATCATCGAATCTTTCAATCTCTTGACTTTTCTTGAAGTAATCAGATTTTTTGAAAGGTAAATCTAAATTTGTTTGTAATGGATTAGGATTTAACAACAAATCAATATTTTCTTCAATATCCCTCAATGTAGAATAATCAGGTGCACGATATGTAGCAAGAACATTTCTACTGTTAATTGACAAACGCTTGTCTAATTCACTGAATACTTTGTCTATAGTAGCTGGTGGTATGGAATTTTCGTAGGCTTTAATTCTCATATCATTAATCTCTTGTGGTTGGTTCTTTAATTTTCTTGAGATCTTTAATTTTTCATCATAACCTTCACCAACAATATGACTCATCAAATCCTCTGTTTTTGTATTTACTGTACCCTTGTTATGTTCGACATAATAACCTTTTTTATTGAATGATACAACTCTTTTCTGATGTTTTACCATTGACATATTTGTTCAATTTGTCAATTTACTATATAATAAGTCCTAATGAATATATTCTTTGGTTTATGCGGCAGTAGAACTAAATTGATAGCTGAACAAAAATTTCACAAGATCGTGAGCAATTTATAGAAAGAAAAATCGAAACATTAAGTAGAGAATAGTTGCTAAGTAGCAATAAATGGAAAATAAAGGGAAACCAGGTTTTATATATACGGCAGAATTATTCTTGAGAAGGCTTATAAAGTTTCAAACTAGGAAACTAAAATGAGATTCACAATGCATATTATCTATTAATAGTAGTGTTCTCGGAGATTCCTTTCTGTCCCTTATTTGCAATACTGTAGAAAAAAAATTATTCAAGAAAGCATGCCGTTTATGTTCATGCTTTACATGACATATTTGAATATTTTGGTTGCAATTTCATGCATGTTGAATTTCAAATAATAGTATTATACCGTATTTGGCGCAGTAACTCTTATATTATTTCAAAACGGTAGTGCGTGGGCGAAAAAAAAAAATGAAGATACGATCAAAAGCCGAGAATAACTGTATTTACTGAGCGGAATGCTGACTTAGTGATGGTAATTTGAAAACAAAAGGCATCAGCAAAGCGTTGAATGATAGTTTAGATTCGAGATTTGCTTGTTGAAAGTGAATCAATCAATCATAATTGAACTTTTCGGCTATAGAGCTTGAAGAAGAAAAGAACGTGCAACTACATTGAAATAAATAAAAAAAGAAACCGTAAACCTTAAGGAGCTTAGTATTATTTACGTACCTCTTGAATTTGATGAAACAACGATCTGACTTTTGAAACGATCAAAAAAAGAGAATAATCACAGAGCAATTTCGGCAAAGAAGGAAAAAAAAATGGGTAGCGATGAAGCATTGAAAGCCAAGGTGCTTGATGAATGTGGCAATCAAATATCCCACTTGGTTGAGTCCTTCATTGAGCTCGGGGTCCTAGTGCATGACTTCAAAGGGGAAGAAACCTCTCTGGAATCTCTAGCACATAAGCTAAATAAGACGGTGGAGCAGCTAGACAGATTGTCTAAGATAGACAGCGAAGAGCTTTCGAAAATACCGATACCCAAAGGCGTACTAGAGTATATTGAAGCAGGAAGAAATCCAAACGTTTATACCCGAGAGTTTGTGGAGAGTACTCGCAAGTCCAACCAGAGCCTACGTGGCAAGATGATTGCTTTCAAGAAACTTCGAGACTCTTTGGGTGATAAAATAGGCGAAGAGTTTCCTGAGTTAAAAGACGACATCAAAAAAATATACGAAATGACCAATGATGTACAGTTTGATCTGATTTTTGACGAAAGCTTGAAGGAACGTAGAGAGGATAATATTTCCAGTAGCAACAACAATCCCAATACTGTAGAATCCTTTAACACACCCGTTTCGAATATTCCTGGCTCATGAAAGGTTATTTCTGGGAAAAATTGAATATATTATAAGTGAATACTATGTTTTACGTTTACTTGGCCTTTACATACTTAAACGCAATATAGAAAATATTTGATTGTATACCATAATAGTATATAATTGATAGACTAGTTCATTTATTATTGTAAGGATTGTCATCATCATCATTGTTAATTTATCAGTCATTTGGCGATCCGATAGATGGGTTCTAACTGTTTTGAGCTCTGTATTATCCAAAATATATGGTGATTCGCACGATACGGTTTTTCCATATGTTTTATTGATTTCAATTTTCAATTTTTCAATTGTCGTCTGTGAAAAAAAAAAAAAAAAAAAAAAATATTGATACAGATATTCTTTTTTTTTTCACATTTTTCGCCGAGACATCTTTATTCAGTCTCAAGCTTCTCAAGCTGAATACTTGCAAAGGATATATAGGTGAACATATAGTTGAAGCCAAATAAGTCGACAAAGACATCAAAAAGGTACAATACTTTATACATTTACCAGATTTTTTATAAATAGTAACTCTATTTATATACTAGATAGTGTGAATATTGCGGGACTCATCCAGTACTATAAAAAGTTTCAATAGGATTGCGAAATCAGGTTTAATTAAACTTAATACAATAAAACCTACCAAATAACATGTCATTTTTGTGGGGAGGTAATAAGTCGGCCGAAAAGAAGGAAGACAGTCAAGAAGAGCTCAAAAGCAAGTTGGGTTTTGACCCATCTTCAGTCTCCAATATCAATAATATTATTGCCCCTGTTGGAAATTTGGATGCTCGTAAATTGCATCCTCTTGCAGAGTTAGATAAAGGTGTGGAATTTTTAGATATCGAAGGAGAATCTATCCTGAGCGCAGAAGGTTCCCAAAATGGGTTTTTACCATCCAGAGGTTTCACTGATGATTTATGTTATGGTACAGGTGTGGTTTATCTTTCCGCTTTGGCTATGGGTGGTTCATATGGTTTCTTTGAAGGTATCAGAAATATCCCTATCGGAACCACATCCAACAAATTGAGATTAAACACCATTTTGAATCATATCACCAAAAGAGGTCCATATTTGGGTAACAACGCAGGTGTAATAGCCATCACATACAATATGATCAACGGTGCAATCGGCTATTTCAGAGGTAAGCACGATGATGTCAACACCTTGGTTTCAGGTTTCTTGTCTGGTGCAATCTTTAGAAGTGGTTCTGGATTAAAACCAATGGGTGTTAGTGCAGGTATAACTACTGCCGTTGCTGCTGCTTGGTGCGCACTTAAGAGATCTGCCAACTAATTCCTGATCCAGTCGTACTACCAAAATCTAATGAATAAGGAACTTGCTGTGTGCATTTGAACGTATTTTTGCTTCCTTTTAATTGTTTTCTTGAGTACAAGATCAGAAACTTTTCAAAGGTATAATTATTACTGGTGATTTCTTCCTTTTGTTACTCCCTTTATCAGCTTATTATGTCTCTCGTTTCCCCATTTTTCAATAGAATAAAGAAGAAGTTCTGCACCCTTGTACATAAATTCAGTTTATAATATACATTTCATATATAATGATAATGATAATTACTAAAAAAAAATACGAAAACAAGTTGTTTTGTAAACAATCTTTATTTTAAGGAATTTCATGAGATACATAGGCAAAAAATAGACCGATTCAGTCAAAATGAAAAAAGGATATTATTTATGCTCTTTGTCTTTGTTTCTTCATCAACTTACGTTGTTGCTTATCTTTAAGCTTCTTTTCCATTCTTTCATACTCCTTTGGGTTCTTGTTTCTCAATTCCTCTTTTTGCTTCTTTAATTCTTCCAACTTCTTTTCTTCTAATTGTTCCTTCTTATCCTTTTCGATAAGCTTTTCTAATTTTGTATACTCTTGATCTCTGATTTTTTTGATTTTTTTCAAAAGTTCAGATCTCAATTTAAATTTACTCGAACAAATATAGTCAATCATGGAGATGAATTTTTCAATAAGCTCTTTCGTAAGTTCTAAAGATTCTCTATCGGATTGTAACTTAACTTTTAAGATTGCACGAAACTTAGACTTTGTTTCAGAAAGTGTAAATGGGTGTGCTTCAGGTTGGTCTGTGAATGCCATGTACTTCAACAAGTTCTGAGATTTCTTCAACAAGTTGGAAATTTCTTCATTTACTAATAAATCGTTGAGTTCTGGAGACTCTGACATAAGAACATAGTCGAATGGAATCTTATTAGAATCCATGGTTTTTGTCAATGACAAGAAATAGTTATCATTTCTATATTTGTCCATGTTATCCTTGTTACAAATTGCAAAAATAAATGGTTCAATTTCAATATCTTTATGCAACTCAACATTAATTGTGACTTCGTCGGAAGCAGGATCCAAAGATGTAAAAAAAAATGAGAATACATTTTCCATCAACCATAAGGTTATATTTTGTCTGGCTTCCAAAGTGATATTTATGACAAACTTAGCAATGTTAATTCTACCACTTGCATATGAAGTGTAGTGTTGATCGTCATCTTGTATATAAAGCTTTCCCTCACCAAATCCAACAAGAGCAAACTGGTCTTTCTTAAGAAAATCTGTTTGAAATTTAATCCATTTTTTGAACTTATTTTGATTCAAGTATGAACCAATAAAGTATAAGACAAAAGTACCAACAGCTAATAAAGAAATAATTGCTTCTCCTCTCCAATCACGGCTGACCACACGTCCCTTTAACTCTTCAAAATATTCTTCCAACATTTTACAGTTTAGAAATTCAAAAATGATAATAAATTGTAATTAATATTCTGGAAAATTGATATATAACTGGATTGTTCTGTTTGTTTGAACGTTTAGTTTCGGAGACCAGAGATATTTCAATTGCTTTCACCATGAAATTTTCAGCATGTATTTTATGATTAATATAGCTATATTTTTCTCAGATTTTTTTTTTTTTTGTTGTATATCGTTCGCTGTTTTCTTTGTGTTGGAAGAAATAATATATATAAAATTTTTTCAAACCAACATTTAATGATGAATTTCCTTAATAGATACAGAACTGATAATATGAATTGAATTTGAGAGCAAACTGCAAATAAATGATTTTGAGGAACTCTTATAAAGCAGAAATATTGGTCGAACTGTAAAGAATTGTTTCGAAAATTTCTTAATAGATGATAAACTTTCTCAGCAGATATTTAAAACAAAGTGATCTTTCCTGCAGCCAGATAGTACAAAGAATTAATTTCAGAGAAATTATGTTAACATAGTTTCTCGAATAATATAGTAAAGAGATATATATACTCCAGTAAAAGTAAATCGAAAAATTTGGAGAGTTTAGCTCATAATGTGTTCATAATTTGTTCTTACATTGGCGAACTATTTTAAAAACCGTTCGATTTGATGAGTAAGTGACAGATATTTAGTCCATGGTGTATATCCATATCTATTGTGCGGCTACTCAATCTTATACATTTGCAATTAATAAACCTCATGAAAAACGTTTAACTAACCAAATGTTGCATGCGTCTCAAGAAAAATGCATGTCTGAATAAAATATCCGTAAATGAAATATACTAATATAAATACTTTGAGGCCACTAATTCGCTTGCTTGAATGCAAAATAATAATTTCAGGAACCACCAATCAAGTATTCAAAAACACGATTTGCAAAGCAATGTTTTTTGAAAAAATCAAAAAGTTCGCATGCTATTCTATTTGTTCTTCAAACTATAAAAGTCAACATTTGCAAAAGCAAATATGATAATCATAAGTACTACGAGGCTTGATCAATTTACAAATATGAGTTGAAAACATAAAATTGAATGATTTTTCTTGAATATTTATGGTGATTCAAAAGTGAATAACAATGCGCAAAATTAGCTATCTATGTATTAAAGGAAAATTATGAAATGAAGATGTAGCATGAAATCAAAATGAACTATATTCAATCCAGATTGAACAGAACAAGGAAATCGGTAATAAAAGCAAAGACAACAAAAAAGTGTAAGAACTAGAAGTGAAAAAGTGTAATAGCAAGCAGAATCTCAGATCACTGTGCTTCATGTAAAGTGCAAGTAAGTACTTCTAATCTCTGAATGCTAATAAGACATCAATGAAATCAAAATATCCAATTTCTGCTGTAGCACCATTGGAGTCAACATTTGGAAACTTCTTGAAGACTTCTGTGACCTTCATAATCCAAACCATAGATTCTATGAAACTATCAAACTTCATCACAGCAAGCTGATTAGGTAAAACGGTTGAAAAAGTAAGAAAAACATGATTGATGCATTGCATAGGTAAGTCAAATCCAAACGTTTTCAAAGCTTCTACAAACTCCTGTTGATTGATACAATATGAGCCATTAGTGTCACATTTTTCGAATACTGCTCTCCATCTGGCCAAGTAGCTCCATATATTGCAGAAATCCTCAAAATCAACGGAATTGAAATGTTGCTTGTCGAATAACTTGATCATTGTTCTAGCAGTACTTCTTCTAAACTCTGATTGATCGTAATTTCTCAATGCATGACTCAATTCTTCCTCACCTAATCTGCCATCCCTGTTGAAATCACAGCAGTCAAAGAATTGTCTCAATCTATCGTTCTGTGAAACAGCAGGTTTATTATTTGTAATGGAATTGTTAGAAGTGTATCCTGAAGAGGTTGATTGAGGAGTAAGTTTATCCTCGGTTCCTGGAGAAGAAAAAGTGCTGGCTCTTGAACCGAAACTGTATTGCGGCTGAGAAAATCCTCCTGTGGATTGTGGTGTTTGATAGCCGGCAGGTCTGACATTGTTTCTAAATGCCTCAGCTGGAGTTTGAAAGATAAGTAAATCGTCACCACCTAACTTTTTGCTGCTCATTATGGTCTAATAATTTTGTGTTATTCTTTGTTTTCTTGAAAATGTAACTAAGCTTCTCAAACTAATGCAAGTTATAAGAACAGTGAGATTTTTCTTGAGAAGTTTTTAGGTTTTGCTTGAGCTTGTTTGTTTTTAATTTGTTGGAGTCTGAAGAAAGCAAATACATGAGCCTCTTTGTAAGTTAAAGTAATCAAGTTAAAATGAGGATTTCAACCATGTTAAATACTTTTTGAAACTATTCAATATCTCAACTGACGCTCTCAAACAACTACTTAAACCCATATATCCCTAATATGTAACATCAAGAAACACTTGAAAAATCCATGTTTTACAATTGCAGCTGACTGATCAAGATCGTTTTAAATCTCAAAAATTATTTCTATTATTCTTGGTTTCGTTTCATCTTTGGCGGCTGTATGCAAGGTTGAAAACAACTTCTAACTAGCATGCATATTTTAGTGTGTCAAGTCAGCGCAGGCCCTGAAACCTTTTGCTTTTTTTCTCTTATTCTGGCTTATGCGTGTTGACTGTGTTACTTGAAATTACAATAAAACCCATTGAGTAAACCTTATTAAGGACTATCTGAGACAACATAGGAGTATAAATAAGAGAAAACTAATTAAAATGAAATTTTGCGCATGATATTTATATATTTAGTGTGTTAAAATATTTATATTTGTTTGATCTAACAAAAGTAGAAATTTTCTAACCAAAGAAAGCAGCTAAACGTTCACAATAACTATCGAGCAACTGAGCTTTGTAATGCAAAAACATGTACTTAAATTATTTAGGCAGTGTTTGTAGATTCAAGCAATCGCTTCTCTGAGATATTGGTTAGAAATTACAAGTAGCAAATATTGCATCATCCTATGCTTGCAGTATCAAGATAATATATTTTCAATTGTCAGCTATCTAAAGATATTTCAAAAATAAATCGATGTAAGATGTGAAAGGCACGTTTGCAGAAAACCCATTATCATTGGATGGAAACTTCTTGAAGTCTTCTGATATCGATAACAAAAAATAAGAAGATTCAATAAATGCGTCTAACTTCATGATTTTTCCATGATCAGGAGATTGTTCACAAAACTTGTCGAAAATTCTTTCCAAACATGTTGAATCTATCTTATAACCAATGTATGCCAATGCGTTTACAAACTCACGACGATCAATATGTAAATTGTTATCACCATCGAACATTTCAAAGATTCTTCTCCAATTGTTTATGTAATTTAAAATATTCACGAATTGCTGGAAATTCACCGAGCCTAAACCTTGTGTATCGTATGCCTTCACCATTTTTATTACCATACTTTCTCTGAATCTCGTTGAATCGTAGTTCTTTAAAGCATGTGCCAACTCGTCAGCTGTTAACCTACCCGAATTGTCACTATCAAATCGGTTGAACAAGTTCAACAACATTTCCTTTGAGGATGCTTTTCCGTTTTGGTTCTCATTTACAGTAGGTCTTGCTTGTTGAGGTTGACTAGTTTGGCCTTGTTGCGGCTGATTGAATTGTCCTTGCTGTTGTTGATTGAATTGTCCTTGTTGCGGCTGATTGAATTGTCCTTGTTGATGTTGATTGAATTGGCTTTGCTGTGGTTCAGTAGATTGGCTTTGTTGATGCTGATTGAACTGGCCTTGTTGTGGCTGATTAAACTGGCCTTGTAGATATTGATTAAACTGGCCTTGTTGTTGATTGAATTGTCCTTGTTGCGGCTGATTGAACTGCTCGTTTTGCAGTTGTCCAAAATTCATTGATTGATGTTGCTTATGAGGCTGATTGAAACCTTGCTGTGACTGCTGCTGGTGAAGATTCATCTGTTGAGGCATGGATGATGACGATAGTCTTGATGAATTTTGCTTGCCGTATGATGGTGACAGAGTCTGATTTGGAGATAAATAGTAACTCTGAGGTCTCTGTTTGACCATTTCTGGTTCTATGGCACCATCATTCCTGGCTGTTGATTGTGGAGATATATAGGACGTAGGTCTGCTCTTCGCAGCCTGGACAGAATCTGCTGGCTTCACAACTGGAGATAAAAGCTGCTGACTTTTTCTTCTATTGCCGTATACCTCTGCTGGAGTGCTGAAACACTATATACCAATAAAATTGTGATGTTAGTGACTATTGGAGGAAACTAAATAGATGAAGAGCTAGACAAAAAAAAATGCAGACAAGATCTGAATCTGAATCTGACACTGGGAATTTGAATTGGCGTGGTGATGGTCATTCTCGTCAGCAGCGTAATTATTCAGTTTAACTCTGAACTACATACAGATCAAGACAACCAATCACATCACCATAATAATATTCAATTTTGAGGAGTGCCAGAAACAAGTCAATCCAGACACATGTAAAAACATTTCGAAGATCAAATTGTTTCACAAGTGAATAACGTAGATCACAAAAAAAGGGGGAAATGTTACTTACCAATAGTTCGTCATTGGAATTCAATCTGTTCATTTCTTGGGGGTTTTCTTTTGTTGCTTTATCTTTTATTTTTCTAGTTTTCCTATATTTGGTGTTCTTGCGAATCGTGTTCCTTTTTTGTGTTATTGAAAGTTATTATTTTCTGGTCTCAGTTACTATTCTGATCCGTTAAAAGTAACTCAGCTTAACAAAAATAATCGAGAACTAATATTCGAGCTTAATTTCTGTTGATTGTTACCCAAGGGTCTATTTGCCTTGGAATCTCAAACTCCTTCAACTATATATAGTTAAAGGGGAAAAGCTTCCAACTTTTTTTTACGTATTTTTATTTTGACTTTTTTTTTTAGGGTGCTGACTTCCAAATTCTTGGTACTATATATTATATTCACTTCGCCATTTTTTCTTGGGCTGAGTGCGTTTTACCTGTTGTCATCAGCGGCACGTGCCAAATGAATGGATTGTTGAATCAGTTGAAGTAAGAGATCATAAAGAGAGCCTAGATTATAATCATTCAAGAACAGGACAATTCAAAGATAACGGAGGCTGCAAACTAGGTCACGCGCCTTGGAAACCAGGTCACACGTATTAAATAGTTCTGCTAACGCAATAATACTCTACGTAGAAACAAATTAAGACCAAACTGACAAATAGATACGAAACTGAATATGAAAAAAGTCTCGCGAAAAAGACATACATGGCTTATGGCAACATGTTTTCAAACAGCTACACAGTAGGCACCAGATATAAGAACACTCAAAATATGAAAGAGCACTAAAAACTTTTGAGCCAAACTTTCTCTGCAAACGTACATTAGTCAGGGAGCCTGGAGGTCGTCCAATCTGCCAATTAAAACCAGAAAGTCATATATATTCAAGCTTGCATTTCCAAATTCTGAGCCCGCAGAAAGCATGTCTATCACCAATCCATCTCCAATCTTGTCCTGTAGCTTCAATTTTTCGAGAACCAATTTGATATCCGGAAATGCTATCTCCTTTTCACTGTCAGCTGCGGCATCTTTGCCACCCATGTATCGATGGAACATCTTCCAGGATTCCTGAATGTACTCGTAATTATTGGTTATGCTGATCATTTTGTACACTAGAACCATCAATTTATCAAAATCAACGACACCCTCTTCTTCTAGGCCATCCACTGTCAACAGCTGGAAATCAATATCATTTTCACTCGAATATATCTTTAAAAGCTTATCTGGAACGTCAAAAGTCCTTATAAAATCCAGTACATTATCTAAACTCATATCCTCTTCATCATATCCTAATTCAAAGTATCTAGTCAATATTTCATCTTCGTAATTGCTTGGTACTAGTTTTGTCGCCTCTTCTAGGTTATCTACCAAAAATATATTTGCATTTGATTTCTTGCCCTTCATAATTCACACACCCACAGGTCAATGTACAATGTCTATCAATGTATTTGAGTGTTAATATATACTAATGAAAAATAGAAAAAGATGATTCAGTTGAAAGATGATTGAATTCATGTACGCTAGTTAGCGTGCAACAAACGATATTTTTTTCATACAAAAAAGAAAAAAGTTAAAAATTAAGAGAAGGCTAAGAAAATTATAATGCTGACTGGCACTTTTCATTCAATTATACAGCTTTTTGAATTATCATTTCTACTTCAGACCAAGTGGTCATATTTTCTGAAACTCAATACATGTTTTTAATGTTCATAATTATCTTCCCATCTGGCTGTAATTGTAACTTTGCAACGCTATTGCGTTCAATTCTTCAAATTCTTTGAGATCATCATTAGTGAGTCCGGCTTGATTGTCCCAATAATTTTTAAATTCTTCCATACTAATTATATTACCAGTCGGTCTTTCGACTACCCAGGAGTGTTCTTTGGTCTTTTTATGCTAAATTGAATGTTAGTTTCCGAATTTTCAAATAAATTAGGCAAAAAAATAGAAAAAAGATAAAATAAAATAAATTACTTACTCTTTCTCTGTCAGCTTCCATCCTACTTAGTATCTCATCGTCTGTGAAATCTAAATCTTTTTCCTCTTGCAATGAAACGATATTGTCTTTATTATCCATGAGATGGGTTAATGATTGTGATTGACTCTTTCTCTGTATTAATAGCCTCCAGCTGTGCTCAACACCTTGCCCGATGTTGTTCACATCAGCAGCAAGCTCCTTTTCATTTTCACTTAATAACGTCGTTTTCTTGAATATATTGCTATACTTTTGAATCTTACTCTCTGGAAACTCAAGAGCAAGACTTATATTCCTCAAAATTGCATAACAACCTTGCATATTATACAACCCCTGCCTATTGTTTGGAACTACCTTGGAAATGATCGAAGGTAAGTTCTCATTTATGATTTTCACGAAAGGAAGAGTGCCCTTATTGTCAAAATTATTTATTGAGGTTGTGATCAAAGCATCCACGAAATTCAAAATATTCAACCTTGTGCTTAGGTCATTGTTATCTAGCAGTTCTAGTATACATGAGCCGAAATCTTCCTGATATTCTCGATTTCTCAATGCAAATGTGACGCATCTTTGTAAACTCAGCGACAGTGGTTGCATTGTGCTTAGTAGTTTAGAGAATTGAAGTCGAGCCTCAAACGGATCCATTTTTGATATTCTATATTATTTGCTTATTTTCGAAATAATTATGGAGTTTTTCTTTGTTGTTTCCAATGGAGTTTCGTAAGTTTCAATGACATCTAGATGATAGAAAGAAGCTTCAGAATTATTTATCCATGTTGTGTCTATACAGAAAATTTTAGAAAATGCAGTGGAAAAAAAAAAAAAAAAAAAAAAAAGAACAATACATATACATCAGTTTATTATGATCTAATATGAACCATTTAGAAACTTTTCCAGAAAAATCAAATCTACTTTCTAATACTGATAGATATAATATATTTTAATTCTTTTGCTTACAAAATGTATATATTCATTTTTAGTTTATAAGATCCATTTGTTTTTGTTCACACCTTTGACACCTTCAAGCTTGACTCTGAAAATAGAACCTCCTAAGTCTTCTGTATCTGGGTTCTTTTCAATCTCATCAAGACTAGCGGAACTAACAAATAATTCATCCATATTGTTACCACCAATTATTGGGCATGTGATTCTCTTTGCTGGGAATGTAAATATGTGAACTGCTTTACCTTGAGGATTGATTTTCAAGACAGCTCCGGCATTCCAGCATGCCAAGTAGATATTATCATTAGAATCAATTGTCATTCCATCGGGTTCGCATACTTCACCCAAAACAGATTTTGTGGTAAAAAAATCTTTTCCACCAGACATTGTATCACTTGTAATGTCGTAGTCATAAACTCTGATAAATCTGGTAGCACTGTCAATATGAAACACTTTATTGGCATCTTTATTCCAGACAATTCCATTGGAGATGGATTGTTTCTCTAACAACACGTCGTATTTTTTTGTTTGGACGTCAAATTTTACCAAAAAGCCTTCAGGTGCAACACTTCCATATTTCAAATTATCTGTCATAACACCAACCCAGAAGTTCCCTGCAGGACTGATCTTAGAGTCATTTGCTCTGAATCGTTCGACCTTATCTGGGGTTATAAAATCAAACAAATACATGTACTCAAACAGCATTTTACGCACATCTATCTTGCCGATTCCACGTTTCGCAGCGACTATAATCACGTCGTCATCAGTGGACAATGCAAATCCACCGATTGAAGGAATATAATCAGGATTCTCTTCGACATATTTGACCACCTCATGTGAATTTCTGATTGTATTCAACACCGACTCGCTTTTATAATCTTCCTCCTTGCCTTTCTTTGGTAGCTCAATTCTATGCAATTCACCTTTTTCTATGTCTACCCAGATGATGGATTTGTTACTAGGGTTGTAAGTGATTCCTTCAGTCAACTTAGCGCCTAAATAACTAAAAAATGGCTTCTCCACCTTTGTTGTTGGAAGTGTACTCATTATGGCTCCTTGATCCCGTATTTATTTAGTAGACTTGTGGATTAGATCGAAGAAGTTTCGAAAGATTATCGTTTTTTTTTCCTTATTTTTTTTGATTTTATTGATGGCATTCAAGGTAGCATTGGATTATTAACTAAAATCTCACTCAAAGGCGTCTTACCCTTGAAATGTATAATATCAATATTCTTTAAGCCACGCTATTTTTCTTTGGTATTTTTAGCCTTAGTATTTTTATTCAATATCAGTAATGCTATTTTAGTCGCTGTTATCTCCTGCAGGAAAAAGAAGATTTAAAATTTTTATTCTTTTGTAGAACTCTAATGTGCGCTTACAAAAAGGATAATTTCAATAACGTCCAGGCATAGTCAACCGAATTTAGGCGAATATTCCTTGTGTGGAAGAAGTTTTTATCAATCTAGAATTACGAGATTACGTAACTGAAGACGGATCTATATCAAAAATGAAAAGATAAGAAGCGTAGAGTTTTTCAAGCCATGATGAGAATAAAATTGAAGACCTAACATAATCCTCGCTTAAGGTGTTAGAATATGATAATATTCTCGCTTTTGAAAACGTCAGTGGTAATAGTACTTTCCAGATTGGCGAATACTTTCACCAAATAAAACAAATTATAGAGTTATAGCGTATACTTTCTCGAAGTAGTAAAAATTATGGACGTATGGCATAATATTTAGATATTTCTTTTTTTTCTTTGTTACTGGGGTGTAACTTTGTTGTAGAGAGCATCACTTGAATCTTAATCCATTTTCTTACTACATATGGATGAGAAGAAAGACATTTTACCTGAGTCTTGGGATCCAGTGTTGACTGTATGTGAAGCTGGGAAACGCAGTTCATGAGTATCCATCGACTTCAAGTTTACAGGAATCTGCATCGAAAAACTCAAACAACTATGCATGTTATAGTAATATTTAAAATTCTACTAGGAAAATCTCAAGAATTCAAGTAACTGAAAGATCAATAAGAATCCCGGTTTTATTAACAATCGCATTTTAATATTTTTGAAGTATCTATTGGTGTTTTTCTTATTATATTTGCTGAGTTTCATAAAATCAAAAATCATGTGAAATCAGATCTCAATTGTTAAATTGAAATCTATGAAACGAGTTTTATACATTACTGTAATAGTCTTTACCCAGCCTATCCTACTTGCAACACACAAGTTCCAGGCATGCTTTTTATCATATCCACAAGATTAGCAACCTCACGTAGATATATTACTTTGGATATATTATATATGTAGAGGTAAGAAAATAGAAAATGCGTAATATATTTGATTTCTTTGCTTCCAGATATTATCGGTAATCAAATATTTGATACCTTTGAGAGAATCAATGATAAATTAGATTGTAAAATAATAAATGGAAATTATCTAAGAATATTTGTACTTCCAGTAATTATTACGCCTAAAATGGTAAAAACAAGCTCACGTTCCTGGGAAAAACGAGCCCTAAAAATAATTAAAAACCTAAAGCACTACTTGATTCTTAGAATTTCAGGTTTACTAAATCGATAATATAAATTACCAAATTGAATTTTCGGAAACAAAATAAAAAAGATTGGGTGTTACACTAGATTACAAAGTTAATAAACGTTGCACAACAAATCAATTGCAGGAGTACATCTAGAATCTGAATTGTAACCATTATTCGCGTTTTATTTCTCAGGACTAAGTTTTATTTAAAAGTTTGTCCTCTATAGTAGAATCAGAGCGCTATGAAATATATTTATAGCATATGAAACTTCATGGAAGTTACTTAATATACAAATCAGTGCGTAATGTGTTAAAATATATTAAACAAAAGTATAACGCGCTGCGAAGATTTGATAATTCGAAATTTGCAAATTTACATGTGAATTTAACTCGAGAATTAGTTTCTCAAATGAAATCATTTTTGCATTTGATCTTACTATGCAGCAATTGTGTAGTCTTCCTTTCTTCCTATTTGATACTGAATCTCAGTGATCGATATTTCAAGAATAATGTAATATATGCCGCGTAACATAGAAAAAACCTATTTGTCACATTATAATCACGTGGTAAAAATAATTTATTATATGGCATGATAAAAGAGTATTTAATTCAACTGTGTTGAATAAGAGGTGAGTCTTATTCGGAAGTTGGGTATGTTAGTACTGTATAGTCTTATTCTTATTCTGGCTAGTTTCCTTCTATATAATTCTATATATATATTCATTTACTATTTCATCTATGAAGTTGGATTCTCAGCTATTTATAGACCAACTTCTGTAGTCAGCTATAGCTTCTTATATTCCTAACTAGGAATTATACTTAAGCCATATCACAACAAATGTTGCTAGAGTATTTTCTAAGGTGTTCATGTTCTTAATTTGATTGGCTAAAAGTTTGTAGAAGATGTAGATATCAAAGGCTTTTTTAATTAAAAAATAATTGAAAGCAATACAGTATGAATTAGTATTATATTCGCTTGGTCTTTCTTAATAATAATATTTACACTTAATTATGCTCTTTCCTTTGTATCGACATTCTCTTTCTTACCATTTTCCTCGATTCACTTTAATTTAATACTCACATATTCACATTCCGTTCATCGATTCCAGCTCTGTTCATAGCTAGCTTGTCAGGATATTATGGATTTTACCCAAATAATTAGTATAATTCAATCTCAATTATAAAGAGATATTCTAATTATATAATAATGATTTAATCCATAAATACTATATATGCACCCAGAAGCATATAGATGCATAATGATGCACACAATAGTCGGAAAATCTTTCCAACGGAAGAACTTTTCATGAAAATATTTCGTCATGAAAATTAAAATATGTTGACAAATTGTCATCAAACCAATCTTACAATCTTATTATCTAGAAGAGAAAAATTTTTTAAAAGAACAACTTTAATACAAATATTTATCCAATATCTTTTATCTTAAACATCACGTAACGATCAGGTCATATAATCGTACAAACCTCCAATATAAAATATATTAGCTAAACATTATTATTAAATAACCTGTCGAGACAAATCTTCTTGCTTACCAAGCAGAGAGATTTCCTCGTTATTAGAATCACTATCTACGTTAACTGACATAGTTGATTCGAGAGAGATAATTAAGTTATATATTAATTAGTTGATTATTCTGTCTTCCTTCTATTCTATTCTAGTTAAGTTCCTTCTTTACAAGGGGGATTCCCTTCTATTTATATTGGTTACTCTTTCCAATTCTTACTTATCACAATAAGTGATCTATCATATTAGTGATTCATCATATATGATTAATAATTCTGCTATTAATAGTTCTTCTATTAATAGTAACATTGTTTCAGTACGTGTTACTGGCTCAACATAACCGTTAGTGAAATTTCCAGAACTCTACATTACAAGTATTATATAATTATTCAATTATTCAATTATCCAATCAACAATCGCAATTATGTCCACTAATTCTATTAAGAGAAACTCTATTGGAAATTCTTCTGATGTCGAAAGTTTCGAATCGTCTGAATCATTCAAGCAATCTGTCAACGATAGATTTGATTTAGTTAACGATAGACTTGATTCTGTCCTGAAAGAATTAAAAGACGGACTTGAAAAAATGTTCAAATTATTTGAATCCGTCAATTTAGGTAATACTGAATTTGATGCAAGAAATCATGATGTTTCTTCTTTAGCTGACAAGTCATTAAACGACGTTCAAGCTACTGATGCTCCCGCTGATGAAGCTACCAACTTCGTCGAGAAACCCCATTTTTCTTCACATTGATATTAAATTATATTAAATATTTGGGTAAAATCCATAATATCCTGACAATAATATCCTGACATATTTCCTTCACATGTTGACTAGTTACTTATGCAATAACCTGCAAGATACTGTAGATTAATTATGATCACTCTAATCCTTAGGGAACAATATGTCATATTGTTACAGATTATGTTAGAGTATTTTCTAAGGTGTTCATGTTCGTAATTTGATTGGCTAAAAGATGTTGTTAGAGATGTAGATATCAAAGGTTGTTTTTAATTAAAAAATAATTGAAAGTAATATAGTATGAATTTATATTATATTCGCTTGTTCTTTCTTAATTATGATAATTACACTTAATTATCCTCTGTCCTTTGTATCGACATTCTCTTTCTTATATACCACTTTCCTCGGTTCACTATAATTTAATACTTACGTGTTCTATTCAAGTTGCTGTAACTTACTGTTCGTTCTAACCTTAATTCTTCCACTTCACGTGCTTTCCATGTGATTCTCTAAGTCTGTTTGGATCCTAAGATCTGTTGATCTTTTATCCTCACAGATTATAAATTAGCCGGCCTAGTATAGTGGTCAGTACGAGACGTTGTGGCCGTCTAGACCCAGGTTCGATTCCTGGGGCCGGCAGTTTTTTTTTTTGGAAGTATTTCTTCCTTCTCTCAGAAGGCTATTATATTATTTATTACTTACAATTAAGGTTGAGTTTCTAATCAATAAGAGAGATTTGATTTCTATGAAGAATGAATTTTCAATATATGTGATTTATTCAAGATAAGTATACAAAAAATTAAAATGAGGTTGAACCCAACTCATAGGCATAAGCAACAGTCATTTTAACGAAGTCTTTCATATGATTAAAATCAAGTCTATCTATGGTATCTTTTGTAGAGTGAACATAGCTGTTGTGCAAGTCAAAGTCTGATTCAAACACAAATGCCGATTGGTAGCCATATTTAGTAGCAGATGCATGATCTGAACATCCGTAACCGCAGAGAGAATCAATCCATTTGAAATCGCAAACTTCATCAATCACCATCTTCAAAAAGAAATTCAACTTACTGTCAGTTTGGTCATTGATAATACCGACTGTTGGTGGTAAGCCTTTATCTAAAGTGTTCTGAATGTAGCC
The DNA here is from genome assembly GCA_002564245.1 of Saccharomycopsis fermentans. Lineage (NCBI taxonomy): Eukaryota > Fungi > Ascomycota > Saccharomycetes > Ascoideales > Saccharomycopsidaceae > Saccharomycopsis > Saccharomycopsis fermentans. The sequence goes on from JNFW01000003.1 coordinate 1,514,128, forward strand.
AGTCATGTCATTTTGTAAATGTGATACAACATCTTCATTGTTTGAAGCAATTTTGGCGTAGATATCTTGAGAGCCCAAAAGACCGCCTTCTTCTGCAGCATAGAAATGAAATTCAAGAGTATTCTTTGGTTCGAACTTGGCCTTAAGAAGGGCTTTCAATGTTTCGAGACAGACAGTAGTTCCGCTACCGTTATCATCGGCACCAGGTGCTCTCAAATAATTAGGCATGATGAGATTAATACTATCTTGATGCGAGCCCACAATGATTTTTCTATCTGGATTTTCAGATCCTGGAATACTCACGATTATAGAGAATTGTGGGAAATCATGTCCAAATTTGCGGATTCTGACGTGCTTATTTCCTGATAAATCTATGGTTTCCTTGATTTGTGTGTATAGCCATTCAGCGGATTGTCTTCCATATGAACTCTTGTAGTATCTTGTATGAAATGAGCTGAAGAACAGCAAGAAATCATACATTTCAGTAACATTGATAAACTGATTGTTGATGTCCTCTATTTCGGCTTTGTATGTCAAATTGTTTGGGTAAGAGTAAGGTAGGTGAGGCTTGTGAACAGAATTAATCGATAACAAGCTTTCATCATTAGCATGGTTTGTCACATCCATGAAATTTATATGTTGCTTTTTCATTTCCAATTTTTCATTTTCAGTAACCCAGAAAGGCTCTGAAAATTCGGAGGTTTGCACCAATCTTCTATCATTGCTGTTCAACAATTTTTGGAATGGTGCAATGACAGAACATTCAACCGAACTTAAAGAGACCAGTAAGAAACTTACAATCAAAGTTGAGAAACGCATTTTTAGAATAATCTTGATGTTTGCTTGGCTATTTCACTCAATTCAACACTTTTGTTCCTCCTTACGAAGTTTATTATTCCTTTTATAATGTTATTGTGATTATATGTTAAAACTGACTTCACTCTAAATGTTCAAGGAATCAAGCAGTATTTCTATAATAGCAACCTTTATTTATCAAATAATTTCAGCAATTCTCATCTTTCGAATAAAGAGAAGAAGAAAAGAAAATGGCTGGTGCAGATTACTTTCTTTCATTATGGGTGGTCAGCTCGGGGGAAAAATATCCATATTTATGGACAAGAATTCTTTAAAGTAAGCGCATGCTTTCTTCTGTCACTATAATATAAGCAAGGAAAAACAAAAATATAGCAACCAAGATTATAACATTTAGTGACAAGTTGCAGCAGTAAACATACACATTCTCATGTATCATAAATCCTCAAATAAAAAGGATCGAAATCTACATCTTTTTGATTTTCCTGAGTGAATAACAAAAGAAACAACTAAATATACAAAAAACCAAACGAAATAATTGGATCTTAGATCTAAAATAAAAACTGCCAAAAAAGCTCAAATAGTACAAATCACCTTTTACTAAAGCTGTTGCAAAAAATGTCTTCTGTCAAGTTGCATGAGATTAATGAACCTGTTCCAGATGCTTCATCGATTCTTCTTTCGAGATTAGACAACTATGTTCAGGCATTGAACATAATCCAAGATTACGTGGAGTCGTATCAAAACGTCTCAAAGTCCTCAATCAAATCTTACGAGAAAGTCAAGAAGTCGGTGCAAACCTTGCCAAAATTTTCCAGATATGAAGGTTATGGAGTCAATTCTTCTACTACCTCTCCAAACAATAGTCTCAAGTCCAGTGATATCAATGAAATAAAGAGACTCGGAAGTATAAAGAGTATTTCTAAGTCAGATACCGATAATAGTCTAGGGTCAAGCGAGTTTGTTAGGGATGCTATAAACAATGTTGAGGTGAATATTGGCACTGGAAATGGAAAAGCTGTAGATGGTGCGACTGCTGTGTCCCCTCATGACCAAGGTATTGATGGGTTATTTGAGATGTTGAGAATTAGAATTGATGCAGATATAGCTAGTTGCAACGATTTGGATTTGAAAATCAAACAAAAAATCCTTCCACCTTTGAAAGAATTGATTGTGGAGGTTGCAAATTTCAGAAAGAAATTTTCTAGTGAATCTGACAAAAGCTCCAAAAATTTGAAGAAAATCAGTAAACAAAAACAAAAGTTGATATCTGAATTGGAGAATTCAGTCGCATTATTCAACAATGGCTCTGCCATTGATTATGCTAAAGACCCATTCATTATTAAAAGAGAATTTTTGAAAAATTTGAATGAAGAATTTGAAAATGAAAACGAAGTTATTGATACCTTAATTTCCTCGAAAGAAGAGATTTTCTCTCTAGAGATCAACATTACTATTATGTTGAAAAAGCTCATGACCTTGTTTTCCTCATATCAAGTTGACTACTTTGGAGAATTAGTGAAGAACTTTACTTTCATTAATACAGAATTCAGTCAATTGAATGAAAATTTTGAAATCAATAAGTTTATCAAAAATGATCCTGTAATTTCAAGTAATGAGGATTTATTATTATTATTGAGTAGTAAGCTTCCAAATGATTCAGTTCTTATCAACAATAACATCAAGAGAAATTTAAGCCTTACATTTATCGAAGATTTAAGATTGGCTAAAATTTTAAATAATACTGCAACAGTTCCAGTGATTTCTTCTGTAATTAGTTACACTGAGGAGGGAGGAATCAATAAATTGAAATTAGGAAACAAGTTAAAGAGCGATTACTTTACACTTACAAAATCAAATTATTTATTCATCTATGACGTTGAAGATAAAATAAAGGTTGCCAATATTGAGAAGGCTGCTTCAAGTCATTTGAAACAGGTCAGAGACGATAATAAAGGTGTCACCGATTCCAATTTGTTGAGTACTGAGCCATTCCTTAAAGGTAATGTTGATCCTGACATGGTTTTCCATTTACCAGATTGCGTTTACATGGAAAGTGATTTAACACCTCCATCATCTGGCTTAAAATCAAGATTTGGCTCCATCAGAGGCAAAATCGGTAGTAAAAAAGAAACAGTAACATTTTATGAACTTAAATTTACGGGAAGCGACTTGGACCATCGTTTGTTCAGTAAAATTGGTAAAAAGGTTCACAGAAGAACTATCACTATGAAATTTGAATCTCTTGCGCAATATGAAACCTGGACTACATTAATTAAACAAGCTACTTCAGTCTCGAAGAAGGATGACGAACCAACTGTTTTTAAGGATGAGGCTGCTATAGCTGCTGCACAAACATCGGCCAATACAACAGTTGAATCTATACCTATTGCTTCTGGAGAAAGTGTTAGCACTTCAGAGGCTAGAGAAGGCCTTTCCTCTGCTAATCGTAGTTTCAATGAAAGCGTTGATATCACCCCTGTTGCAAGAGAAACTTACACTGTAACACATACACAAGTAGCTCCCGCAGCAGTAGCTCCTGCCGCAGCTGCTTCTGCTGCAGTTACACCGGAATTACCAGAAAGAAATACCCCTGACACCAGTGTAGATTCTCCAGTTGTGGCAGCACCAGCAGTTACTACTCCTGACTTACCAGAAAGAAACCTGGTTTCACAAACGAATCAAGAGGTGAACTTTGTTGGAGTTCCTTCTACTCCACCAGATTACGGTGAAAATTCTGCCTAGGTTAAGGGAAGAAAGCCGCTGAACAATCAAACTGTTCATGGTCAACATTTTTACAATTTTTTTCGAAGTAACTTTTTTTCTTCATTTTTTTATCATTTGTTCCTAGTTTTAAAGACTTTGTCCCCAGATATAAGAGAAGTATAGCCCAAAAATTAAAAAATATCAAACGATTGCAGTTTTAATCCCCTTACTTGTAGTTGATGAAGTGAGATTATATGGTGAATATTACACAAGAGTTTTGGACGTTACCCTAGTCTGAAGAATTAATTCATCGCATTGATATCTTCAATAAGTATTTTTTTTTCTGCGTTCAACGATGAGAATATATATACACAAATTTGTTTAAAAAAACTACTATTATTTAAATTCTCCAAGTTTTTCACCTTGGTTCTTTTTATTTATATTTTGATTTTAAGGATTCTTGGGAGATTCCATCTGTTGTGAAAGCATTACCTAAAATTGAAATGGTTGTTTAACCGAATTGAAGTTTATGGAACCTTGATACATTTTAGTTTTGAGAAGCTTATTTTTCCCGCCACGTTGTTAGATCTGAAAACCAGGTTACCTGAAGTTCGCTCTAATGCAGTTGTTATTGAGAATAGCATATACTGCTTTCAGATATGCCTACAAATCTGTCCAGTTATGTTTGCTAGCTATGGCTTTTCTGTTGATAATGGGAATAATAGGGATTTGCTGTATTGACTTCTTGCTCTATACTTATCGTTATTTCGCGTATTCAATTTCAGGTAATGCAACGGATGAATCTAATCAACAAGTGGACAAGGATAACCTATCTCAAAAGAAAGATACTAAGAAGGATTGACCAATAAACATGCAAACAAAGCATGTTGTTTTCCCTTAAAAGATAGCTTCTGATTTTTTTTTCCTTTTTTCACTTTCTGTTTGAGCACAAAGCTTCCAAGTTGCTGATCCTTTTTATAGATGTACATCCATTTCACCTGGTTTGTATGAAACTGCTGCTCACTTATATTTTTTTGTATGGTATTTTGTTTTCGGGTCATTCTTTTTTCTTTTTCGAATGATTTTTTTGGTCTGGTTGTTATTTCACTTCGATGCTTTATATTCCCTGTATTATTGCAAAAGAATGAACACAATATAGTTGTCCGTTCTTTACCAAAGGTATGTTTTTTTTTTTAGGAGTTTGCAAACTTGGTAAAACAAGAAACTGATTGCATTTTGAAAATGATGAACTACTTTTCAACCTTATCTACATTACATGAGAATTTTTAGTGATTAGGAAAAAGTTTCTGATTGTCAAAATTTGCTTACAGATACTATGTTTGACTATTAACAATTATTAGTTGTTTACTAACTCGTTACTGTTTAGTTGTTGCTTTCACTGAGTAGATGATGGTTCTCTCTGAGTAGTTTTGAACTATTTAATATTAATTATACTGTTTTTATATTGTAACAATAATTGTAAAATTTCACTACTGGGTTATGTGCCCAAATAGATAAAAATTTTTCATAGTATTTTTTTTCTGGATTTTCAACGAGATTATGAAATATCTGATATAGTTAGGTCTTCAATCTCCTATTCGTCTCAACCTTGCTGCATCAGATTATGATTCTTAAGGATTCATTGCACCGAATATAGAAAACAATTACGTGATTACAAAGATGTTTGCCCCTGCCCCTGCTCCTGCTCCTTCTGCTGATTCTCAAGGTTCTTATTTCCAAGAGTTGAAGAAAACTCCATTCTATCCACTTGCTGTTAACGGAATTTTGTTTGCTGCTGGTGTTTGGTTTATCCAATCTCCATTGATGGATTTGATGAAACCAGAATTTTAGATAAGCCTTTTGATGTTTCCTTAACGTTTGCCCCTAAACATAATTTACTCCATTGTCTTTGCTAAGTTTTGGTCCCGTTGTTCCTGATATCCCAGATGTGCACTATATCCACTTTCTTTACTTTACCAAAGAGCTTTATAAAAGAAACAAATTTTCATCGCTTTATGCCAGATAAGGTCTGTTAATAGATATCCGATCTACTTAATTTGTTTGGTTGGAATTCAATTACTCTGGATTCCTTCATTTTGTATATATTATCAATAGTGAATAAACTATAATTTTTCGTTACAATTTGTTTTCTATTATCATACAAAATACTGAGTTTTGTAGATGAATCCATAGTTTTGAATAAAGAAAGTAAATTAAAATAAAATAAATAAATATTGCTTATTTTGGGATGATTGCGTTGACTATTTGATGATTGCAAATATTCAATTCCTGCAAGCTCAAATTATAGTTTATATCGATTGATCCATTCAACGTGAACACAATATTATTTATTTCCTCGTCACTTAAGAGACTGCCTCCTGGCAAACCATTATGCAATTTTTTCTTATAAGACTTTAATATTTTTTTCAATTTTGCTTGTTTTTTTGCCCTTAAAAATAATGGATCAACCCTAGGATCATAATGTAAGACGATTTGAATATCTACATACTCAATATTACCCAGTATAACTGATTCACGTTCGTTAAATGTATCATTATTTGCTGCTGTATTGATTTTCACCAATTGATTGTTTGGATTAACTTCATTCGTATAGGTTGATTCATTATTCTCAGGATTAATTACCGTTAATCTATTTTCGACATTTTGGGGAATCACCAGAATCTTGCGCTTTTTCTCGAGCGGTTCTTCATTTTCCCGATTGAATTTGTTGAAAGAAATACCTGTAATTCTCTTACGATTATCACCAGGTAAGTTCTCATTCAAAAATTTCTCATATATACTGTTATCATTTTCAAAGTTGATTTTATCAGATCTAAGTTCATCTATTTCACTTTGCAATACTTTGAGCCTCTTATCATATGTTTGAACAAATCTAATTTTTTCATTAGCTTGTTCCAATTCCAAGCGGAATTTCTCAACAAGATTCCCTTTCTCCATGATAAAATCATTTTCACGTAGGCAAGACGCTCTCAAGGCTTCTAAAACATTCACTAGATTTTTGGAAACGTTATCAAAGGAATTTAGAATCTCACTGTTGACCTTTGTCATTATGCCATCTATTTTATTGACTTTTCCCAGAAGTAAATTGTCATACTGCAAATCTTTTATGGCGTTGATAGATTTGATTTCATTAAGATTGTACAATTTATTCGTATCTGAAAACTCGGATTTTATATTAGTTCTCTGCGTGTGAATATTGTTCTTATTATTTTTTTCACATTTTTCGTTATTATCTTGATCACTGTTTCCATGAACCCACGAAACAAGTTTACTATACTTATATGTTGATAATTTTTTAGTGGTGTCCCATCTCTTGGAAATATTATAATAAATCTTAGGATTTTTCTCTTCAATAGCATGAAGAAAGTCTTGAATTGTATTAGAAATTTCTTGAACTGGTCTTTTGGTAATCTGTGAAATTTCTTTCACTGATAACCCCTTTGAATCTTTGTCCTTTTCATATAGAGCAGTGAGAATCTCAAACATTATTTGATTATTATCAAGCCTTTCAAGCTCTGGTTTCGGGCGTATGAGGTTGTCTATATTAGAATTCTGTAATTTGCTCTTTGTTGCAATTTGAAGAAAATCTGTGTTAACCTTGCATTCGCTTATTATCAAAGTAAGATAATCGAAATCGATAGGATCTAAATTGATTTCATCTGATAAATACTTATTTTTTGTGAATCTATCAAAATCAAAATTGGACGAGTCAATGATTGAATCAAGCTTTTCGTTCAAGGCAGAAAGATATTCGGATTGCTCATTAAATAAGTCAACTGCATAGCGTTTAAAAGAGTTTTCGGTCTCTGTTAATTTTCGCTGAATCTTTTCTTTCTCTATATTTACTGAATTGAGTTGCTTCCCATGTAGAAGTCTCAAGCTTTCTATCTTAGATAATAATTCACCATTTTCACTAGTTACTTTCATATATTGCTTATCTAAATCATCAAATGCTGCTGCAACTTTTGTAAGCTTCCCATAATCATCATTTCTTAAAGATTCTAAACTTTTCAACTCATTAGATTTCATAGCAAGTTCAGAAGTTAAATGCTTTTTCTCTGAATGTAGCGAATTGATTTTTATAGTTTTGCTCTGTAGCAAATTCTTCAATTCCTCGTTTTCATTCCGTAGCTTCATATCAATATCCGTCTGTTTTTCTAACACTTGAAGTTTGACTTTTAAATCTGCAATCATTTTCGCGGAGTTAATACCACTTTTTTCAATGAATGTGTTAAAAAATTCGTCACTGCATTCAACGAACACCACAGAATTGGATACAATGTTCATATCAAATAAACCCATATTAATGTCAGTGATTTGATTGACCGAAATTTTGGCTGGTTCGAAAATAACATGATAGAAATTATAGCTTGATATATCCGATTCCTTTTTATTTTCAGTGCCAATTTTAAGATTTACCATCAATAAACGGAAAATGGAATTTACGTTTTCATTCTCCTCTACTTTGAGTCTAATTGAATCATTTACAATAGAAAAATTTTGGTCAAACTTAGCCCTCTTGAAATTATTATGTGAAATAAATCTAATGTTGATTAACATTGTCCGTTTTATTAAAATCACATCATTCTCTTTTAGATTTTCCTCTGCTACTGTTTTCGTTGCGATCAAAAACTTATTATCTTTTGGTCGTAAAGATTTGTAAAAGTGCAAATCATCAGCATTCAAGTTATTCATCTCCCCAACTTTTTTAATTATTGAAGCAATTTTTGTATTCATTTTAACCTTGAATATGACATTCTTTGGATGTTTAACTAACGAATTTTTAGTTTTGTCCTGCAAGCTATAAAATCTTAGTGTTAATTGGATGGACTTATTCGGAGTTTCGTTAGATGGAGATGGGTTTGTATCATTGGTTGGAGTATTTTTATTCAGCACGATCGTGTCCATGGTCTTCTGTTTCTTAGATTCGACTTGGCTCTTGGTATTTAATTTCGAATTTCTGCTATCATTCGTACCATTATCAATATTCTGTTTTTCTATCAGGAGCAGCAGCGGTTTTGCAAGTTTTTGAACGTTATTCATATCAAAGAGTTTATATCACCCAATACAAAATCAAGATCTCAAACAGTATCAAGGCAAAATAAATTGGTAGATCTGTCCAATTTGTTTGCAAACAAATTTTTCTAGTTCGAATTTTGGATAGAATGAACTGCTGATACAAGCAAAGCTTAAACCTAAATCAATGTATGTTGATTTATACTACTGTTCGCGATTAAAGAAAAGCTTCGTAATAAAGCAGTAGAAATGAAACAACTTATTGATCAAATAACCATAACAAACATGCCGTCATGAAATCAAAGGAAAATAAACAAAAAAAAAAAAAAATTCAGCGCATCCTTTTTCTGCACAATCTACCATCAGCATCACAGATTTCATCAATGTTATCTGACTATAGGTTTTACCCTGATCATGAAAACTACATGTTTCAATAAAATCTTGAATAACAGTTTTGAAAATTAGAAGGGTATTCAATGACTGAAACCGTATATGTTTGAAGACTTTTTTCGGTTGACATCCCAATCTCTGAAACATGGATTCAATAAAAAATTGCGAAATTTGGAACAGCTATATACTCAAGAGTATTTGACGGAGAAAGAAGACAATGTGCAAAAGAAAAGAAAGAAGATTACGGAAGAACCTGAAATTCAAGAGATAAGGAATCGGATCACTGAGTCAAATAGTCAACAATCCCGTGAGCTGCACAATGAGAGCAGCGATAATATAGGTAATGCATACCAGCGACGTGAAATGAATGATCAAATGCCAGATGCTAGTTTAGATGAAGAAGCTGAGAATAATGAGGAAGAATATCAAAATTTCAAAGAGACGTTCACCCAGACAAATAAAAATTCATTGGTTTACAAACATTTTGTCGTTAAGAAACAAGGCTATGAAATTCTCCCAACAGTGGAATCGAAATCTAGATACACATGCGTAAATGGCAACCCCTATACTTATAATGTCCAAAATGACTTCTCAAATATGATTTGGCTCAGAGAATCACTAAAACCTCCAAAAGATCCTACATTTCTTAAAACTCACTTGAAAATAATGAGTAATCTTTTGCATGCTGCTATAATGCAAAGGAACTTTAACGCTGCATACCATGCCTATTGCAAAATCATGAAATTATATTTGAGAAAATTCACCACATATTCAGTGGAAGAAAATACAATCTTAAAAGAAACTAATTGGTATGTGGACTTCAATGAAATTTGGTCTATTGGCCTTTACATTTTGAGAAATTATGAAAATTGCGAAATTAATGAGTTTATTCTTTCAGATCTTGAGATGTCAGAGCTTGACTTAGTGAATATGTACAGAAATGAAAATTGTAACTTATACGAATATCTTAACATAAATCTAATGAACAGAAAAACTCAGCTGGACTCGACATTTTCAAAATATAATATTCATTTAATTCAGCGGCTTAATAAAGGAATAGAGAATAAATATACTCAATTTTGGAAATGGTTGATTACTTTTAAAGCCTCAATGAGATATAATAGTTCTTCCAAACAGGAAACCAAGAATTTATCTTTGACAATCATATCTTCTTTTCTTTGGTTCAATTTGAATGAGATTGATATTACTGAAAAGATTATTTCAATATTGAAGAATAATTTTTTAATATATGAGACCGAAGCGAGAAAGCAAGATGAACTCCATAATGATCAGCTTATAATCGCATTGGAAGATATAAAAAATGGCTATAATTTATTGCGAATCAAGTTTAGAAAGTTAAAGCAGGCTATTAACAGTTATTTATTGGAAGCATTTTTCGTTCAAAATCAAATTTTGAATTATATAAAGTTATTGACGATTTTGTTACAATTGAAATTCGAAATCTTCAATCATGCATACGAAATAGATATTAGAAAACAAAATCTCACGGAATTGTTTGAAGGCAGTATGAATTCGTGGGATCAAAAGACTATATCGGACCTAATTACTCAATTTGTAGCAACATATGAAATAGTTGCGAAGGATAAACTTTTTGAGTTAAATTCCTCAATTTTATACAAATATTTTGAAAAATTGAGAGCAAAATATTCTGAATCTCAGCTAATATAATTACTACAACTTATCTTAATAGAAAATTCAATTAAAACCTCATTATTGTTCAATAAACGTATTAATATAGAGTACGGACATAGTAATTCAAGTAATTTTTGGTTTAAATGAATTAAAACAAAAGTTTGAATCGCTAGTTGGATTGCTCATTCTATTTTTATTCGCATTATGCTCCAATGTTTGGTCCTTGGTATTTTCTTTGCATATTATGCTTTGATATTTATTGATGTATTTCATGAGTTACTGCATATAGTAAAAAAAGTCTCCCAAGTTTCAATTGCTTCTTTTTGACTTTCAGTCATCCCTTCTAGAAACGTTTCTACCGAAATTCTGAAGTCATCAATTTTTGCGTATTCGAAGGCTGCTAATTGATTTCTTATAGTCGTCGAAATCTTATTGTAATTTTCCTTCAAATGATCATTCTTCTTTTCGAACATTTCGGTTTCCTTTTTCAACTGTTCTATTTTGTCGATTTGATTCCTGCGGTTTCGCGTAAATTTTGCTAGATATGCTTGTTTTTTCTCAAGTTCCTGCTCAGAATTTGAAAGAGCAACAAGCGCCTTGTAACGTTGAGAAAATACAGCTCTTATTGAACCCAATAATCTAATATACTCATCTAAGACAGATCCCAAAGTTACCAAATCTTGCATCGATTGTCTTTCCAATAATTCCTTAATTTTTGTATTAGCTAGAGCAAACTCATTAATCAATGTACAAGAGGCTGATGAGGTTTCAACTTCGGCTAATGAAATTACTGCGCCTGAAAATTCAGCCATGATAGAGCTCAACTCATTTCTTTGTTGAACCACGAGCTCAAAACTTTTATGAAATGATTTCAATTCAACATCGAGATTCTCTATATATGCTTTTTGATTTAAGAAAAATTCATCTTGATCCACCACCCTGTTAGTGAAGGAGAAGGCCCCTCCTAATGCACTCATAAAGCCGCTTCCAGAGGCACTCTTAACATCCGAAGAGATATCAAAACTATCGTATTCGTCCTCAGCACTAACAGTACTAGCGCCAGATCCTGTTATGTGCTCACGTTCTTTTGAATCATTTGCAAAATTGGTACTTTTTAAGAACATAAGAAAGTCCACGTCTTTTTGTAGGACAGAACTAGATGCAATCTTGGTTAACATTTTTTCTAGAGCAAATCTTCTGCTTTCAATAAATTGCTCATTAAAGCGACCAACAGCCTGTTTGGATGGGGGTGGAGGTACTATATAACCTGGATTATTGGATTGCAATTGATGATAAAGCCATCTGAAATCTTTATACCGACGCGTGACTACTAGCGTCTCTTCACCTTCCTGATTTTCATTATCGAATTCTTTGAGTTTTTTGAATATCTCAGAGTTGACCTGAAAAGTTGATCTGACGGAATAAACTATATGCGCTGATGTTATGTCCCCTACCTTAATTGGATCTCCTACCTCAATTACCAACAGCTCAATTTTCTCTTGTGTTTCTGGACGTTTAGGAAGTTTTTTCGAATACTTTTCTTGATTTTTCTGTTTGAAAAATTGCCCAATTTGACTCGTAAGTTCTGGATTATCTGTTAATTTTTTATGAGTACTATTGATAGGGTACAAACGACCATTTGAGTGTTCCACTAGTTTTTCAGCACGACTTTTTTGATTATCTTCTGAAGCGGGTTCTTCCTCGAGTTTCAAAATCTTCTCCAACGAACTTCCCAATGGACCCAACTGGTCTATTTTTTTCTTTAAATCTACTTCCTTATTTTCATTTATTTGTGGTGATTCATTTAAATTTAAATTATTATTCTTGCCTGATTTTTGAACCAATTTATTACGACGAATTCTGGGAGCTTTAAAAATCTTAACTGGAGACTCTGGCTGTGAAGCTTTTTTAGAATTTTCAAGGTTGATTGAATTATCGACACTTGAAAATATGTTAGAAGAATTAGCAGAAAAATTCTTGAATTTAGTGTCTTCAGATAAGTTCTGGAACAATGAATCTGACTTATTTACTTTGATTTCACTTGTAGGGAGTGTAGAACTGAATGGATCTTGTGCTGCAATATCGTCTGTCAAGGAATTCAATAGCGATGTATTTCTTTTTGTCTCAGTTTCAGATAAGATATTTGCATGTTTTGGTGAGTGCGTGCTGTCGAAATTGTCATATGTTTCACCAGGAATGCTATCTGATGTTTTAGGATGAGAAGTGTTCGACATATCATTATAATCACCAAATCCGGTATTGTGGATTCCATTTAAAGAGGTCTCGTTCGTCTGTGAAGCTGATACCGACCCGTACGGATGAATTGGCTCTTTCTTCAAGAGTTCCTGTTCCTCTTCTTCATCATCATCGTAGGAAGGGGGAGCAAACTCCTCACTTTGGAAAATATTAGGCAAACCAGAACCAAAAGTATCAGCCGTTGGGGCTGATTGGTCATCACTCCAAGGTGAGGGTTCGTCGCCCCAATTAGGCGAGTCTAAATTATTATTGGACATATTTGGCTGCTATTACAACTATATTGCTGATATGCAGGACGATGCTCTGGGTGTTGAAAAGTTTCTCGTTATTGATTATCTTGCTATGTGTATCTGAAGTATCTATATATATTGTACTGTGTTTTAAAATTTCCCATATATATGTGGCACAATAAAGAAAAGAACATTTCAACAAAGTTCTATATTCAAGCGGGTAACAAAAAATATTGTAATTCTTGCGCACTCAATTTTGTGTTACAGAGGACAAGCCTCTTCGCTTCAGTACATTAAGTCCCAACAAAGTGCGCTACACATATATACATACATATATATATATATATATAGTCTAGAGGTTGCAGGCATATAAATATTTGATAATGTTCGATAAATGGTGTATTGAATGGTACTCACTCGATCTATGACCCATAAAGTATATTGGGAAGAATTGAAACAGCCGAACAAAAAAAGAAAACGACAATGGTAGTGTCTGAAATTACGGACTTCGCAAAAAGGTATGTCTAGACACTCATCTTCATGTTGATTTTGCCGTAAGGATTGTAATCGGAAATCTCGAAATCTTCGAACTGAAAGCCGTCAATATCTTTCACATCGCGCTTGATGACAAGTTTAGGGAATTCGCGCGGAACTCTCTTTAGTTGTTCTTGCAATGCCTCGATATGATCTTTGTAGACATGGGCATCACCCATGGTATGTATAAACTCACCGCAATCCATATCACAAACTTTGGCTATCATTTTGGTTAGCAACGCATACGATGCAATATTGAATGGAACACCAAGACCCATATCACACGATCTCTGGTAAAGAAGACACGACAATTGCGGTTTACCAGCAGGTTTCCCATCCGAGTCCTTAGGAAAATTCACATAGAACTGACTGAATACATGGCACGGAGGTAATGCCATTTTTGGGAAATCTGGTGGGTTCCATGCAGACATTATGATTCTTCTGTCATAAGGAGTTTCTTTCAATTTACGAATGACCTCGCTCAACTGATCAACGCCTTGCCCAGAGTAATCTGAGTCACAGTTCTTGTATTCTGCACCAAAATGTCTCCATTGGAAACCATACACTGGGCCTAAATCACCTTCTCTGTTATTCGTCAATCCAATAGAATCCAAGTATTCTCTTGATCCATTCCCTTCCCAGATCTTTACTCCTTTTTCGGAAAGTTTCTTTCCATCTGTGCATCCATTGATAAACCACAAAAGTTCTAAGATGATTCCTTTGGAAAAGACTTTTTTAGTCGTAAGTAATGGGAAAGCGTCATCTTTTAAGCTGAATCTAAGCTGAGGAGGAGCAAATAAAGATTTGGTTCCAGTCCCAGTTCTATCAGGTCTGTCTTCACCTTCTGAAATTATTCTCGCACAAAGGTCAAGATATTGTTGTTCCTCTTTGTTCACAAAACTATCTGTAGTCATTTTTTTCGAATCGATTTATTATTATATTCTCTAGTACTTCTATAGATTTTGACTGAGTAATGTGTGAGGCTTTTACAGGAATGAGTTGATTTAGTTTAAGGATCAGCTATTTTTTCTTTCTATTTTATAAATAGTGTTATTATTAAATATTAAATTTCGAAAAAAAAAAAAAAAAAAAAAGACGCGTCTTGTTTACAGAGAGAACGCGTTCTTTTTTTCTTTCAGTTTACTGCTTCTACCTTGTGAGTATGTTTTTTGTCTGTCTATAACAGAAATAGCTTAGGACTTGAAATTTGAAAACGCTACATCAAGAGAACATAAGATTGTAGTTTAAGAATTAAAGAGCTTCGGAGAATGATAAGCATTAGGAGTGCAGATATTTATGTTTTCAAGTAATATTAGAACATTCATTAGGTGCTATATGTCGCGGGTACACATATATAATATTTATATACTGTTTATGGCTTGTATTGAACAGGAATTAAAATGATATGATGATTGAAGATATTTACTGCATTTTTTTCAGCTTTTTTTTTTTTTTTTTATTTTTTATTTGTAGAGTTTTCGATTAGAATTTGACATCCCAGGAGTCTAATTTCATGGTACCGTTATGTTCCAAGTTTAAGTGCATCTTGAAACATTCAGCCAAATTGTGAGGTTCATGCAAGGCTTTCTTCTTTGCAGTATAGTGAACGGATCTGTCGAAGTAATCTCTCAATTGGTCCTTGTAATCAGGGTGGGCACACTTGTTGATGATTTCAATAGCACGCTCCTTTGGAGACAAACCTCTCAAATCAGCTAAACCTTGGTCAGTAACAACAACATCCAAGTCATGTTCGGTTTGATCAACGTGAGAAGCAAATGGAACAATACAGGAGATACCTGTCTTGTCAGTTTTACTTGGTCTAGCTGAAGGAGTGTGCATGACAGAAAGCTTAGCATTTCTTAAGAAATCTGCAGAACCACCGATACCGTGCAACATCTTAGAGCCAGAAACATTGGTGGAATTAGCGTGAGCATAAATGTCAACTTCCACTGGAGTGTTCATAGCGATGACACCTAATCTTCTAATGATTTCTGGAGAATTAGATACAACTTGAGATCTCAAGCACAATTTGTTCTTGTAAAGATCGAAATTGCTGAAGAATCTTTCGAAACCCTTTTCAGTTAATCTAATAGAGGTAGATGTAGCGTAATCTAATGTACCTTTCTCGAAGAAATCCAAGAAAGAATCTTGCAAGACTTCAGTCCAGACATTCAAGTTCTTGAAACTTGATTCAGCCAAACCTTCGATAACAGCGTTTGCGATATTACCGATACCAGATTGCAATGGATGCAAGTTTTCTGGCATTCTACCTTGTTTGACTTCATTTTCCAAAAATTCAATCAAATGGCTAGCAATGGCTCTTGACATGTCATCGCTTGGGGTGTTTGGAGGAACCTTATCGTTTACATTGGATTCGACAATAGCGACGACTTTTGAAGGATCAACTGGGATGGAGTCAACGCCACATTTTTGATCGACTCTGGTGTATGGGTATGGTTGTCTGAATGGAGGATTGACAGGCATGTCAATGTCATGCAAGCCTTCGAAAGATGGGGTTTTGGTATTAAGTTCAATGATAACCTTGTCAGAAGCGGTGATGAATTCTGGGGAGCCACCTACAGCTGGACCTGGAACAATGGAACCGTCCTCTTTGATTGCAGTAGCCTCAATGATGGTATAGTCCAATAAATCGTTAGCTTTGTTTTTGGTGTAGTAACCGTAGGTCAAATCCTGAGGAAACATGGACAAATGCTTGTCGAAGAATTGGGTTCTGCCCTCGTTGATGGCCTTGGCGATAGGTTTTCCGACTTGATGTGGGGCTCTTCTCAAAATCATGTTATTATCAGCCCATCTGCTCTCTTCTGGGCCGGCAGAGGCACCAATGAAAAGATTGAAGGCTAATTTTCCTTGCAAGTTGTTCTTCTCAACGTGCTCGGCCAAGGCTGTAGGAACAACCTTAGGAGATCCCACACCTGTGAAACCTGACCATCCAATGTACTGGCCGTGCTTAAAGAACTCGATACATTCTTCCGGGGTTCTCAATTTTTGCAAATATGGTGCGTATCTGACTCTTTGTTTCAAAATAGAGGACATCTTGGGGGGATTTACCTATTACAGTAATTGATGTTGAAAAGTTATGTTGGTGACAGTGCTTCTTTGGGTCTGTTCTGACACACAAAATGTCTTACTGTATGTACGATAGAGGGGATATGTAGAAGCAGTTTTTTAGTCTCTCCACAAAATAAGATAGTTGGAGGGGGGAAGGTGCTGGGGAAATTGAATTTTATTGATCAGTTCTCTCGAGAGGGGAAGGGCGGATTACTTAAAGTTTTTATATATCCCCTTGTCTGGAATACAATAGTCACACAAGCATAATCTGTATGGGTGGGCCCTCCCACAAAAAAAAAAAATCTATACAATTCACATATATGAAGTTGAAAAAAAAAAAAAAAATTAAAAGATCACACAAATAGGAAAAATTGCAGACTGTCTATTGATTTAAATGGTCAGAAAGACAGATGCATGTGACCAGGAGCCAATCAGAACCCCTATTGGCAGGTAAAAGATGCTGCAACCAATCAGCGTTCGGCAGCCACCGAGCCGACAGAGCAGTTTGCAGAACAAAGTTTACAGAGATGCAAATTAAAGTTGCAGACAGCTCTCCCAGTAACGGTGAGCCAGCCTGTCTATCCATCTTTCCGTGCGCAGTTTGGCCTATTTGCGTCAGTTTGTCTGGCGGAACACAGGAATCTTTTTTTTTTTTAATATCTTCTGGCGCATTCTCTTGAGAGCGAGCGCTCTCACCATACAGTGCTTTGTCGGAAGCCTAGCACCTCCACAAATCAATTGTCAGGCTCTTGCAGTCGTCCTCTCCCTGGCAGATTGGGCGGTAGTCA
Organism: Saccharomycopsis fermentans; assembly: GCA_002564245.1. NCBI lineage: Eukaryota > Fungi > Ascomycota > Saccharomycetes > Ascoideales > Saccharomycopsidaceae > Saccharomycopsis > Saccharomycopsis fermentans. The sequence goes on from JNFW01000003.1 coordinate 1,531,604, forward strand.
GCATGTGGCACACAGTTGCCGCCAGTGCTGCACTCGCTTTCTTTCTTTTTTTTTTTTTAGTTTTAACTTTTTTTTTCTATGCCACTGTTGGATTTTCCCTACATCTTATTGGCCAGCTGCCTTTTCCAGCCCAAACCCAAAATAGGGTCTACAGAACCCACTGCGATTTTCCGATAGCCTGATGGTCTTGAATGGCTTGTTCGTTCTAAGTTTTTGCCAAAATGTTGGTCCCAAGCTTTCCACAAGCTTCCTGATTTCATAATGTGGTGTCATGTATCCTATTTCATGTGCTTCAGCCGTTTTCAAAACATCTTCAAAATGAATTGCGGAGTTTTGTAGGCCAACAATATATGTATTTGCAATAGTGGACAGGGCTTGCTTGACTTGTAAGGCTGCCGGGTATATCGGAATATCTGTTGTTGCTGTGGTGCAGATCCCAGAACCAACCCCAGATTTTGCAGTTCTCAGATATATCAAAAACTGATCCCAACAATTTTTTTTTAACAGCCTGTTTTTTTTTTGTGGATTATGCTCACGGACCTAAGGAGATGTCCGGATGCTGAAATTTTGGATATAGGTGTTGTGATGGTTTGACGCTAAGGTTGTCATGTGCTAATATGTAGATGTTAAGAATTATCGATGTTAAGACTTTAAATTTAATTAAATGTGTACAGGTTCAGGTTTTATAGGTATAGGATAAATCCGGGTAATGTCATCCTCAATGATTTTTTTGGCCAGGTTCTCTTAAGTACTGTGGCAACTAGTGAAATTTTGGTTATGGTGATTCTCAGATTACCTCTACAAAACAATCATAATGCCTTTGGGTGTCTAGGGGCATTAGTGAACTGAGTCTGCTAATTCACTTGCAGAGCACCATTGACCAGAATTACTCGTCAATTCGTTTCTCATCTAGTAAAAGTGCAGGAGCATTTAATATATACTAAGAATTGCCAGAAAGCCTGGAATCCGTTTGCAGAAGTCCTGAATCAAAGCAGCATATATTCTGTTCTCTCTGCTTTTCAATAACTGACCCTGCTACTTTTATCTTATTGTTTGCCTGTTTTTTTTTCACTTCCGCGTTATTTGCTTTTATTTCTTTTGGTGAGTGATTTTCTTATATTTGTTCTGGTGAGTGATATTACTTTCCTCAGTTATTTTCCAGCACACATACACGCATCAGCATTCACTGCTGCTGACTCAACAAAACTGCAATCTTGACAAAAATGTTGAGGGATCAAACATTATTTTTCAAACAATGTATTCAGATATATGATGAAAGCAACGAGAATGTAATTGCCAAAAAAAACTCGGCTCGCAAACAGAAAAAATCAAAGGGTTCTGGAATCTTGTATCCCATGGATAAGTTCAATGAAAATGCCAAAAGAATACTCGAAGAAACCAATGATTTGCGGAAATTGGTTCTTGAGATGCGCCCTCAATACCTCTTGGATAGCAGTGTTTTGGACAATTTTGATCTAGAAATGGAGGAAGAAGGCAACGAGGACGAGCAAGAATACGATAGCGAAGAATTGGATTACGATGATTTGAACTACGTTCAAGGATCACGTAAATCAAACAACTCATCTGCAAAGCCATCAAAGACAATAGGCTCAATAAATTCTGCTATCAAGTTCACAGAGGAGGATAGAGACGAGTTTGATTCAAAAACAAACTTATTATTACACAAATTATCAGTCAGGTTGAAAAATTTAGAAACATACGAAAATGAAAGATTCAAAAATGTTTGGTTCAACGACAATTTTAATAACACACACAAAGGCGAAAGTAAAGACGGAACTGAAAATAAGAATAATATACAAAGGGGCAAGAAAACATTCAGCATTATGAAAAATTTTATCGACTTTACATTTAATAAAGAATACTATGACAATGCCAATGTACAAATAAACAAGTATCGCAAAGGTATACTCGCTGTGATTTCCTTGAGAGTTCAAAACGTTACAACTGAATTACATGATATGCAAACTGTGAGGTTGAACAGAAAATTAGATGAAAAGAGTACGCAATTGCACATAATGAATGACAACCAAGAGCTTGAACCATCCTACCAATTTGAAACTAATGAGAATCTCAACAATAATTTACAGTCTTCTACAACAAACTTCAATCCTGTGAACGAGTCAAACTTCACCAATAATACTACTTCCAAGATTAATAATATTCGCCCAAATTCCGTAGAAAACCTGCATCAACAAATGTTAATAGAGGAAGAGTCCGCTCAGCGAAGTGATTCTGAAATGTATCATAATGAGTTATCAACTTTTATGCAACCTAAAACAACACAACAGTTGCAGCTACTACAAAAGGAGGCTTCTCAAATGCTTAATTCTAAGTTGGATGAGCTCTCTAAAGTAAAATCTTTACAAAAAAATACAGTCGAAATCGCTACATTAATGTCAAAATTAACAACCCAGGTAGAGATACAAGCCAATCAGTTGAAAAATTTAGAAGAGGAGCTGGAGTTAACACATTTAGATATCAGCAAGGGTAACAAGGAGTTAAAGAATGCGAAATTAAGAGGAAGAAGAGCAAGTATGATAATAATTTCAGTCTCCATACTTTTGAGTTTCATTCTTTTATTTTTTGATGCAGTTTTATGATGTTCTCAATTTCAATCAAAGTTGTTCAGTTCTGCAAGTAAGTTAATGAGCTTTTTCAAGTTGCCAGGCGCTACAATTCCGCAATCTATTGGCTAATGTTGATTAGTATTATCGAAAAGTTCTATATAAAGAAGAAAAATAAAAAAGTATTTACAAAAACTATCTCTTTGATTCTTCTTAATTACTGTTTATAACCAAGTTTCTCAACCCAGTACTTTTCCGCTTCAACAATTGTATTGTTGTTGGCCTTCATTTTATTTATAGTTTCAATGTATTCATCGTATGGATCAGAATCAAAGACAATCCCACCTCCAGCTTGTAGATACGCTACACCATCTTTATAAACCATGGTTCTTAGTGCAATACACGTATCCATAGATCTTCCATCAAAACTCCAGTGACCCACTGCACCTGCATACACACCTCTCTTTTCTTGCTCCAACTGTCCAATCAATTCCATGGCTTTAACTTTAGGAGCTCCGGAGACAGTACCAGCAGGGAAAATTGATCTGAAAGCATCGAATCTTGTTTTATCTGATCTCAAAGTACCAGAGACTTCACTGACTAAATGCATAACATGTGAAAATCTTTCGATTGTTAATAATCTATCAACACTAGTGGTTTTTGGATCACATACTCGATTAATATCATTTCTTGCCAAGTCCACGAGCATAATATGCTCAGCACGATCTTTCAATGAATTTTTCAACTCATTTGCAAGCTCGTCATCTTCTTCTTTGGTTTTGCCACGTTTGATTGTACCAGCAATTGGGTGGGTAACAACTTTATTGTGGTCATTAGATTTTACCAAAAGTTCTGGAGATGCACCAATGATTTGGAAATCCAAATAGTCAATATAAAAAAGGTATGGAGAAGGGTTAACTGTTCTTAAATAGCGATAAATATTGAAAGGATGTAAAGATGTTGGTCTTGAAATACGCTGGGATGGAACAGCTTGAATGATATCACCCTTTTTGATGTGTGCTTTCAAAGTTTTGACAAAGCCCTCATATCCGTCCTGTCCTATGTTTGATTCGAAAGTTTGGTCTTCGACAATAGGGATTTGCTCAACGAACTCTTCATCTGTATGTGCTAGCAAAATTTCCTTCATTATTTGCATCTCGCATGCCAATTCTTGGTATTTTTCAGTAATTTCATCTATTGAATCAGTAGAGGATACAGATAAATTGTTTATAATTTGCAATCTTTGATACACATTGTCAAATGCCAATATTTGTTTGAAGAACATTAAATAAGATTCTGGAAGTTTAAGAACGTCTTTCAATTTATCATTTCTGGTTTTTGGCTCGAAATACTTGATGCAATCATAAGAGATGTAGCCGATGGCACCTCCACTCAAGTTTGGAACACCAGGCATATCCTTTTGTTTAAAACTGCTCAATTCTTTTTCGAGCAAAGACAATGGATCAACATCCAGCCCAACGACATCGTCTGCGCCCGAACTTTTCAAATCAAGGTTTTCAGACGAGGTTGTGATAGTTTTGAATGGTTTCACACCAATAAACGAGTATCTTTCGATTTGATCACCATTTCTAGCACTTTCAAACAAAAAACTTTTAGGCTTGACATTGTTATTCAACTTGTTTTTAGGATCTGCCAATTTCAAATAGGCATGATGAGGAGTTAAGTCTTCATTGATAAAAAAATGGTAAACTGGATAAATATTAGGCAATGCGCTAGGATCAGAGGTGCATGCCTGGCGATCCTCTTCGATAATTTGTAATAATTTTGGGAGTGGTGGCTGGATATCTAAGAAAGACATGTTAAAAATATACTGGTTGAGTATGTTCAATTAAAACTTCAATCACTGAATAATAATAATAGCTTCAATCACCGAATAAAGTGCTCTCGTCCTTTGCCTGTATAAGGGAGTAGCAGTATCTGAGGTTTTAATGAATTAAACGTGTCTGTGTATGACTCAGCGGGAAACCAGTAAATATTTCAGCGTAACCATGTATGGGAGGGCCCTTTACCATTTTTTTTTTGTTAAAAGAAAAATCAAAAATTTTAAATTACCCTACTGAATAGTAAATTCAAGGTTTTGCATTTAATTTTTACACCTTTAACCCTTTTAAACAGCATAAATTACCCCAAAACATTTCAAATATTTCAAAACTGCAGAACTGGTCAGAATATCCAGTTCTATCATCCATACAGCGCAATACAATACTCATTCTCACTTGCAATAACAGCTTAACTGTTTTACAAAGTGTAATTGATTTCAGTTCTTGGCTTCTTCGATAATTTTCTTTCTCTCTATCTTTTTTTTTTTTTGTTCTCCCGTTATAAATATCAGTGAAGAGCACCAATTTCAATATTTGAACCAACTTTTTGCTGCGGTAAATTACAGGTTCGAATGCCTAATTTAGGTATCAGTTGGCGCTAAACCGAAACGTCATAAATACAAGAAAAAGTGTAAAAATAAGTTGATAATTGATATTGTTAATTCCTAAATCAAAACATTTGTGGAAACTGTTTACAAGGCGACACCAAATCCATGTCTTGGCTAAGTACAATTGATAAAATCTGTAAACACTTTTTTATTACATTAATTACTTGTAGTTTGCATGTGTTAAATTGGAATACTGAACAACTTTAACAACCAAAAGTGTTCGGGAATACTAGGTCTGTTTAAGCACATTTCTTATAAATCCTTCGTTTTTAATTATATTGTTTTTCTTCTCACTTTTCATTTTGAATATCGCTTCTTAATCAAAGATTGTTTCAATTATTTGAACCAACTCTGTTGAAACCGTCGTAACTATCAAAGAAAACAACAATAAAATAAAGAATAGCAACTCAAAGTAGCAAAAATGAGAAAATGTATCTTGTCATGCTTACTCACGTCGATTCTGATTTGGAGAGCTTCCTGTATCTTAGTTCTTGATTCAAACGAATCGACTGCACTCAAAATAAACTCAAACACATTGAGTGACCTTTCGGATTCATTTGGTACCACGCTTGCAAATCAAGAAGAAAAAAGCGTAAAGATAGATGAATATGAAAATGCCATAAATAGTCATGTAGATTCATTAGAAACATATAAAGCAAAGTCCTCCGCGCTTTCATTCCAGGTTTTGGGTAAGCAACCTCTTTGCATTGAAAAATCCTATTTATCATGCGTTAACGACGCTATGAACGCATTTGACATTTGTTCCGCTGGAAACGAAGCTTGTTATTGTTATTACGCAGGTGCCGCTATCGTAGAATGTTCAAAATTTTGCTCCAGCTTTAACTTGAATAGCTTCTACCATTTCAAAACCACTTGTTCAGACAATCCATATGTGCTGAATCTCAATAAAGAAAAATATTACCAACTCAAAAATCAAAATTTGAAAGTTCGCTCCTTAATAAATGAGTTAAACAATTACAAAAACATCCAAATTAAACAAAACGTTGATGCAAAGCAAGTGAGCAACGATTTCAACTATGAAAAGAATAGTACCATTAAAAATTTTTTGGGTCCTCAAGAAATTTTATTCGAGCTATTTGATAACGTTAAAATTATAGAACCTCAATGGAAGCCTTTTGAAAGAGATGATTTGGAACAGTATGAGTTGAGCTCCGAAAAAATAGAGTCAAAAATTCAGATTGAAAGACAAAATCACGAGACTCAAAAATTGAATAATGGATCTGACGCCGACAATTATAATCAAAAATTAGTTTTAACTGACAATCAGGCTCTTATTTCGGATGAAAAGAATAGTAGTAATGAGATTTTCAAGGAAAATGATCGTTTTTCAAATTCATCAGAAAAACTCAACGCAACTGGTCAACTCGAAGTAAATCATAAAATAGAGGATGGAAGTGAAAACTCATCCGGGAAAGTTGCTGCAACTCTGCAAAAAAGTTACATTTTAGGAACTTTAGTTATAATATTAACATCATTGTTAATCTAGAAAGGTCAAGCTTTACTCATTCTAATTACTGATATAGATAAAATACAAATCGAATATAAAGATTTTTAAGTCAGTTGACTTTTGATGAATTTGTGCATTAATTCACTTCATCAAATTCAATATATACATTTCTAACTATATTACGTTTTATAGAATAATTTGATCAGTTTTCAGAATCTTGAAGTTTCTTCACTAAGTGTCATTTTTTCAGTATCGACAATCTCTTCCTTTAAAACGGTGGAAACATCTCTTTTTTGATCATCCATTACATGATTTAAATCATTACCTGGGAGCCCATGTTCATTCAGGTAGACTATGCCATCATAACATTGAAATGTTGACCGGTTGGCACGATTTCGTTTCGCAAAGCTCGGGTATTTATCATACCTAACTTTGATCTTTCTGCCGTGAAATTCAGTTCCATCAAAACATGCTATTGCGTTTGAAGCGATATTAGGATCTAAAAACTGAACGATTGCGAAACCCTTCGTTAACTCATTATTCGGCATCTCGATTGAAAACTTTGCATCATCAGTCTGTATTCTATCATATATTTCTTGTTTGAGATCTTCCAAAGTTGTTTTATAGGATAAGTTACCAAAAAAAAGTCTATGAATATCAGGAGATTCTTCGCGATCAATTGTTTGTTCATGATATTTTGAAAAATTCCTAGCATTAATTCCAAAATTTTCTGAGTCATGACTAGGATAGTAGTTTAGTTTCTGGTAATAAGCTGAATTACCATAGTAGTTATTTGTTGGATACATGTACAATGCAAAATCTTGTTGACCAAATGCTGTAATTGATGGATCACAATAATTTCTGCTATCGTTCATTCGTTGGTACAACAATGATGTTGATTGATGATTTTGATACGAAGTATTATCAGTATCAATTGCATTCAGATTATATGCTGTAGATGGAGCACTTGTATTCAAGATCAGGGCATGATCCTTAGGGGAAATTCTCTTCTCTCTACAAAAGGTTTCCGAATCGTCATTCAGATCCAGACTATCAACGGCTGTAGAAGAGGAACCTGTAATAGAAACTGAATTACTTTCTGCATAGCTAGATGAATCATCATCAATAAAATTGTTTCCTAGACTTTCTTCTTTCTCAGTTTCATTTCTTTTCTCAGATGCGAAGAACTCGGCCGAGCTATCTTTTGAACCATTACATTCGGAAAGAGATTTATTTGGAGGATACGAATATGCCATATGACCATTGTGAATAGAAGGCATACTATTAGCTCTCATTGCTGAAAACTGCGGATCGCAAATCCCAGTAGGGGGCATATAAAATGGTACTGGAATATACTGTGGAGCCATATTTACATGTTGTAACTGGAGCGGTAGTAGGGAGTGTGGAATCGATTGATACTGATAACTTTGAAAGAACATGTTCTGATAAGTTTGCTTTAAAAGGAATGAATCCAAGAATGATGGATATGAATTCTGGAATTCAGCGGAGCTAGTCTGAGTTTTCTTTTTACCATAATTATTGATATAGTTATCACTCTTAGGAGCTCTTGAAGAATTTCTATAGTTAGCTTGTTGGTTCTTACTGGATCTTGAATTTTGGTTAAAGAAATTGTTATTAGTCTGAGAAGGGCCTATAGAAGAATTATGTGAATTGTCTGAGATTTTATCTGCCGTGTTGTACGTGTTGCCATTTTTGAAGTGTAAAGTCATATCGCCAGAATTCTGTCTGGAGTAATTCTCTGACATATGTTTGCTATAATGATTTGACAGCTTCGGCTGTTTTTTGAGGCTTGCTTGATTGGTATCAAGGATTTTTTGCAGGATTTTAAAAGTTCTGTTATTGAATTTGGAATTATTTAAACCCTGGATACATTTGAAGGCATCTTTTGGTTTAGATAGTTGGGCCAAAAACAGGTCCTCAGATATTTGCTGGACAAACCGAACAGATTTCGGGCTGATCTGTTGTGACAAAAGCTCTATGACTTCTTTATCGGTTATATCTTTGTTTTGTGGAACATTTATGGAATTGTTATTTGTTTTTAGGTTTGCAGTAGGGAGCTCATGGTTAGTGTAAGACACGATTAATGATGACAAGGACATTCTCTTGTTTTGTCCATAATCCAGGTAGTCGTTGTTTGCAAAAGACATAAATATACTCACACAAAAATAATATGCTTAGACCAAACAAGAATCAAAGCAGATGATGGAGGAAGAAAAATAGGATTCAGGAATGGAAATCGATAGCTATTTATATAAGAACAATGATGTATGTGATCCAGATTTCTATTGCCAAGATGGTAGGAAAAAATAATTCTTCTGTCAGAAACTGTAAGCGATTCAAGTGCTAAAAAAGGACTTAAAGTATTTGTAATTAAGGGGCACAATTAGGGTATGACAGTGACTAAAACAATTTGAGGAAACTGAAGAAAGAAATTGTTTTTGCTTGAAAAAGAATTATGGGAAAGAAGAAGTGAAAGAGAAAGAAAGAAATTTTTTTTTATATGATCAGATCATTATCAGCTTTCTTTCTTTTTCTGACATTTTTGATGATAAGTTGAATATTTATTGCAAGATGGAATTTTCAGCCCGAAAGTCACAAAATCACGGGAATATCACCAAGGCTTGGCTCATCTTTGTTGGCTTTCTGCATGTTTTAAATACTTAAACTTGACTTAACATTCAAAGAAACAAACCTTGTTTTGCACCCGACATATGTCCTGCTAGCCGCTGTGAACCGCACATGGTTATAGATAGTCAAATTCCGATTTTAAACGCTAACCGCTGCCAGATGTGGTGTTGATGACATACTCAGCAGTTTCTATGGGTGCGGTCTTCTGGGTCTTGTGTCCTGTGTGGTGCCATTTCTGCCAGGTAAAAATTCGTGTAGATACTCTGGCATTGTTGAAATGTGTATAGGAGGCCTTTCTTTTTTTTCTATTGTCTTCTTTTGCAACTTCCGCTTTTTAGTACTGCGATTATCCTGCGAGTTATGCTCTTTTTGCTACACAACAAGACGATATCGGCAGAACTTTGGCTTCTTTTTTGAACCTTATTTTGCCCTTTATGCTCGTTTTTAACAATTGCATGCACACGTATGCAGAGCTGCAAAGCTTACTGTCCAAGTATAATCTGAAGATTGTGACATGAATCCATTTGGCTGATCTATAAATAAGTGCGCCAGGAGTGGATTGAGTTTGATAGCCGCCCGAGACGCACAAGGGGACTAACGCAACAAACAGTACGACGCATGGGATCAAGTTAAACAAACAGCTTAGCATGCATGGGATCGAGTGAGCGAAAGGTTTTCGTCTCAAAATAGGAAAACTGCAAACAATAGCGACGTACTACACAAGAGCGGATAAAAAAAAGAAACAAACAAAAAAAGAGAACCTTACATATGCTTGAATAAAGGGCACAACCATTCTATTGTTGACAAAGTATTAAAGTTTCCAGATATTTCGATACTGAGAAGTGCACAGTAGCAAACCATGAAAATTTTTCACCCAATATCTGAAGTTTAATATCAAGAATTTTAGAGTATTAAAGACATTCGGAAGCCTTGAATGGAGAGCAAGAATTGGCTGATAATTACGTAGGTCAAACAATAAGGTTCCACCCTAGATACTCAAATTGTCAATAAATATTAACCTGAGACAATAGCTTGTCGACGTTTCGAGATCACGTGCGTGATTGACATCAACGTTTCCGCACCGGTTTACATGCATCTATTATTAGGAGATACTTTGACAACCGTTGTGTGCATATCTTTGCGCACTACCATATATACAAAATACTCACGTCTCAAAACAGAAGTATTTCCAAGTATAGTGTTCTTGGGCCGCGATAGATCTCAAGCCTTTATATGGATTGTCGGCGAGCAAAGACTAGCGATTCGCCATCTCGTCGAGAGCCTCTGACTCTTCGAACAAATCGCCATCGTCCTCGTACACTGTAGGTTGACGAGTTCTGCCTTGCTCGCCAACGTCCTGGCTTCGGTGCTCATATTCGTCTTCCTCTTCCTCTTCCGAGTCAGAGTCGCCGCCGCTACCGTCCTTTCTATCGTCTTCACTGTCACTGTCATTCATTAATACTCGGCTGTTAGGATCCTCCTTTGGTCTTTCAAAATCCCGCATATGTGCCGTTGAGATAGCCTCCGCAATTCTGTCGAAAATTCCCCTTGTTCTTTTCCGTGGCTGTTCTTCCAAATTTCCAGCAGCTTCCTCATTAGTGACTGGTATACTGATTCCAGGATGGATCCTCACTCCGTGAGCCGTCAAATTAGTGATGTCCTCAGACAACCGTCTTCCTGGCTCTTCAAAAATATATGGCAACTTTATGTCTTTGGTAACCCTTAATTTCTCAACATTAGACATATGCTCATTTTCAATGCGGAAAAAAATCCACACAAATCGTCTCAGAACTTCCATCATCGCAACACAGAACCCTGTAATACTCGAAGTAGCGATTGGCTCCGGCAAAACATAGAAAATCCATTGGAATCTGAGAATACAATTTGCCACTGCTGCCCCATAATATAAGTCTTTGTGGTTTCTGTAACCAAGTGGTCTGAATGTACCATTAATTATCGTGTTATTCCAACTCAATAAGGACCAATCGAACAATATATCCCATATACTGCTGTATATACTGTTCAAGCATGCAATGAAAATGAAACCCGCTCGATAGCTGCTATTATTGATATCTGATTTGTAAAATCCCATTACACCATAATAGCAAATTGTGAATGAATATTTGAGCGCATTAAATAAATGCGGATGAATATCTTTCGAATCACTGTATCTTCTTAAACATTGTAAAAAACGAATCAAGGCAGGAATAGTAGAAATAATTCCCGCCTTCTGTACAAAAGTCGGATTATTTGAGCACGTTCCATAATCATTTCTCAAATAACACAAATACAGAAAAATTCCGCCAAAAGAATATGTCAAGCTGCAAAGAACATCTGCAATAAAGAAATCTCTAAAACCTACTGGTAAAAACAATGGTGCACACAACCTTGACAATGTTACCCCTAACCAGCATCTCGCATTTTTGAATAGCATAGAAACAGGTAAGGAGAGTGTGAAAAATGTCATCAATATTACAAGCAACGGAAAAAAATTTCTTACCGTTTTCATAGATCCGTCAAATGTAAAATACCCTAAAACTGATTCCACAAATAAAAATAAACTAGGAATAAGAATATATTGCCTGAAGTCTAAAGCATTTGCGAGGTTAAAATCAAAAATGAATTTGTAATTGATTTTGAAAACACTAAACACATAAAAATGTAGTGTGAAACTCAAAGCTATCAATGCTGGCAAGAACAAGGCTCCCCAGGTTTGAATTAGTACAGTACTTCTATCACTGTCTGGATATCTTGTTATAGTAAAGATAATCATAGGAATACTGATACCAACAAATAAACCACCAAGGAATAACGGCTTATAATGCTCTTTGGAGATTTTTTTGCTTCTCAAGTATCCAATCGCTAACTTACGATCATTTTTGGTGAAATACTTCGCATACAAAATCTCAATATCTGTCAGAAGTTTGTCCAAAGTTTCACCTCTTGCAAAATTCATATTGTTCACTTTCTCCAAAAATCTTTCTTTCTCTTGTGATTTTGTATTTTTATCAAATTTTTTGATTATTTTTTGACATGCAGTTCTGTTTAATAATCTATAACTTCTCAAAAGCTCTAAGCTTCTATAAAATTCAAGAAATGCTACTTTAAGTTGTTTCTTTGCAAGTCTAAGAGGAACATTATTCGCAGGAATTATAGGATTAGAATATATTTCGGGTTCCAAAGATAAGACAGACTCTGAAATACTGTATAAGCTTTGATTATCTGTAGTAGACGACTTAAAACTAAAATTTGTTGTATGATTATCACCAAAAGCATTATTCTGCACACTGCTTGATCGTGAAGGTGCTTCAAAGAGACTGTGAGATTCATTTGCTATGCCGGACAATGGATCTTCTGGATCACGGATTATATTCGGGTTTTCGTTTCTAAACTGGCCAATCACTTTTCTATTTCTGTGACTGGGGAGTGATCTAAAATTAGGGGTCAGTTTTGTTTTTCTGGTGTTTACTTCAGTTTCAATATTTGGATTAGCTTTTGAGTTTCCTCTAACTTGAAACTCTTCATTTAATATATTTTCATGGTGCTTATTTGCAGCTTTGGACAGCCGCTTCTTTTCCAGCTTGAGAGCGTATAATTGCTTTTGAATATCCTTAAAGGTCTCCAAATACTCTTTTTCTTTCTCATTGTAAAAGGTTTCAACATTTTGCACTTGATTGTCTAACCAAAGCAAGAAATCTTGCTTTTGTTTGGTATAGGAGTCTTTTAACTCAAAAGATTGGAGAATCCTGTTTTTATTGGAGGTCAATCTCGCAAAATCTAAAACCTGCAGGAGAGTGGATTTCCTTCTTTGATTTCTTCGCAAAAAAATATTCTCATTAGGTATTCTTTGGCTCAGTAGACTTTCGTTTCCTGAGTATGTTTGAAAGCCGGAAGTATCAGCTGATGAGGCTAAAACCAATGGTGTATTTTCGTTATCAGATGTATATGCACCAGAAGAATCGGGCTTTGTTATTCTTTTTATTTTCTTCTTACCTATTTTGTAGTCTAAGTATCTTGAGCGCCATTCAGGGACCTATAAAATATTATTAGTATTTATTTCTGTGGTCGCACAATTTGGCGAAAGTAAACATCTCCAATGATTTATTGATGAATAGCACAAAGACTTACCAATTCATCCTCAAGGGTTCTGTAGAAAATCAGCAAGAAAACTTTCATGAAAACATTATTTTGAATATCCATCAGGTGAGATACTAATTTCGCCAAAAATGAACATCTAGGAAGTATCTATGCCTCATGGACGTATCATTAATGTTTTCTTTTGGAAATAAAGAGTCGTTAGTATAAGACCTCATTATGTCAGAAAATCAAGTAAGAGCTTTAATATAAAATTCTCAGTAGCTTTATAATAAACTAGAGTATCCAATATTAGCTATAACGTTTTCACTTACTGAGCAAACTTCATTCTGCGATGTGTCTTGAGCTGCTAGCCCTCTACTTTTAAATTGTAAATAAATATAACAATCTTGCAAGTTTCTAACTCTTTAAACAGTGCAATCAGTCGAGTGCTCAATGCTAAGAGATTCGCAAATAGCTGAGAGCTCTTTTTGTTAAAGTCATCTTTTTCTAGAAAATAATATTTTTTTTTCTGTATCCAGTATTCTTGTCTGTGGTGCATGGCATGCATGAAATCCCCCAAAATATTAAAGAAAAAAACGAACATGTGGTGAAAAAAAGCTCTTGAAATCTTAAATAGAGCAATTTTTTACGAATTTTATATTTTACAAAATACGATGCCCATATGGACCCTAATGAATTCTAGTAAACGAATCTAAATAGAGTAAGAATAAGCTCAGTTGGAGATCTGTTTGGTTATGTTCATTGTAGAATTGAACTTTTTTTAATTTAGTGAATCGTATTACTAGCTCTGCTAGTGATTGCTACGATTCAAGGCAAGTTCAGGGTATTATAGTTTGTTTTATTCTATATTGATGAGGCTTTCATCATTCTATAATGCTGAAAAAAAATTATTAAAAATACAAATGCTATATAGTTTGATGTCAACGCAAGGCGGCTTTGAATACAAAAATGATGAAATTGGTAAAAGCTTTAAACAGAATTGAATTGCCTTTTCTTCAAATGGCAGAGAAATTTTCATATCTTATCTATAAAATCTTCATCATCAACCTCTCCCTCATAGCCAGAACTGTCGTCATGGCTCATCTTTTCTTTCCCCAGCTTAGTATTTCTTCTTTTTCGAGCATTTTTCCTCTCATTTTTACTTGTATGTGACGCTGTCTTCTCCTCTCTTTTCACCTCTGTTTTAGGTTTCTTCTTTGATTTGCTTTTCGTTTTCACTTTGTTTCTACCGGTATTTTTCTTTTCGGACTTCAAAATATCAAATAGATCTATCACTTGATCAAAATCACTGGATTTGTAAAACGGATCGTCATCTCCTATCTTAGCATGCATTTCAGCAAAAGAAAACCTTTCAGCAGAACTTGAAGATGCAAAATCAGATGTTCCTGTGTTTGTTGAAGAATTAATATTGGAACTTTGGCTATTGAGATTATTATTGGCATCATTCTCAGTATTTGATATTCCAATTACACTGGTAGTTTCAACATTGGAACTGAACAACTGAGAAGATATCAGACTCAATGGGCCATTATCATTAGTGTAATTTGTTCTGTTATTGGTATCGCTATTAGTAGAACCACTTTCTACTACAGTAAATAGCCTAGGACTGCTAACCGAATTATTATTATTTTGCGTTGAAATATTTGAATTGCTAGACATCGATCGAAGCTTTGGAGATGATGAACTTTCTGTTGAAGGGCATTTGTTTGTGGTAGTTGTCGTTGATACTGAAGGAGGAAGTGTTTTAAAATAGTTGCCGCCGTGGTAGTCCTCCACGGACGATACGAGGGGAGTCATAGCAGAAAGGGGATTAGCTGAAAATAGTGGTGTTTCCAAATCATCAGATAATGGAGACATGGTAAGGTCTGGGCTTCTATATAGTCTATTTCTTAAAATGTTTGTAGGCTGCTGCTGTTGCTGTTTATAGGAATTATCTGGGCGCAAAGCTTGTTGGTTTCTTCTTCTTGGTGGAGAGGAAGTGCCGAAACTCTTCAAGGAGGTATCTATGGAGAGTTGATTTCCAAAAATCATGCTTTTTTTGTTCATGAATGGGTTTTTAGTACGGTCGATATTGGCAGTATTTGTGAACAAATCCAGTTTCTTAGCCACATTTGAAGTATTGTTTGATGCCTGGAAATTATTCAGTGATCGGTTTCTCATTTTCAAATTGGGTATGTTGGAGACACTTGTATTCGTTATAATAGAAGGAAATTTTGATTGACCAGGCGTTTGCAGAGTTACATTTGGCTCTATGCTTAATAGTCTCTCAAAACTTGCATCGAGTTGATCTACCGAATTAGCGCCAATAGCGCTATTCAGGGAAAAACTGGGCGGGGAGCTCACAGCTTTTTGCTTACCTTTGGACTTGGATGATTTTTCTGAATTACTTGAGTTTTTATTCAATTGAGACTGATCATCCGATTCCTCGCTCTTATTGTTATATGTATCGCCATTTTTGGAATCTTCGTCATTTGCTATATATCCACCATTGTAATTCGATGCGTCTTTGGCATCCATAACTATTAAGCGTTATATAGCAGAATATTTCAGATCTAATAGAAGTCAAAGCTCAGTCTTTTGTTCGTGCTGGTTTTGTGTTTGTCTAGAGGCAAGAGTTAAGTTAGAGGTTTATTGTTATTTTGACCAGCAAATAACGAAACAAATATCGTGCTATAGAAAGCAACAATAACCTAATCTTTAAGCGAGCTTAGTTGGATGAGCTAGATGTATGTTGATAATTTGACCAACTGAAATATTCTCTTTGGAAAAGAATGCAATTATGGAAAATATTTTGTCCTTTCTATTGTTTTTGTGTCAAAGAAAAGTTGTCTGGTTAGGTCGTGAATACTAAGTGGCTTGACTTGTACTTTGACTCTACACTGAACTATTTTATAAGGAGCAAACCGATAAGATAACTTGTTTAAGCTATTTGTATTAACTATGAATATATGTATAGATAAATATATGTGAAATATTACTGTTTTACTGTTTTATTTTTTGAGGTTGTATAAGAGCTTCTCATAAGCGACCAATAAAAAAAAAGCATCTCTCCCTCTCCCCTTCGGAAAAATATATGCGGAATTGTAGCTCTTCTTAAAGGGTTGCAGTACATGTAGTTATACAAGCTGGTCAAATTCATGGTTAAGATTAGCAAAGCCTAAAGGACCCCGAAATAAATTACAACGTATATATGTATGTGTTTGAAAGACTAGAAGGCTGAAAGAATATGCGAATTTGATTGCAAATCAAATTAAAATAGAGTTGGCAATAGAGTTCATCCACATGTCTTATCTACATACAAGTGCTGCAAAAATTGAAAGCTATTACTAATATATTTAAGAGCACCAAAGTAATAATACAAATTGACTCATTCATTCATTTTTCTAATCTAATGACTCAGACAATTTTCGTAATGTTTCACTTCTTCTGTCCTGACACACAAAACTGTACGAGTAATAGATAAGAGTATACAAAAAAAGCTGAGGTCCCCTGAGATCAGTAGACCCTCCCCCATCCAAAAAAAAAAAAATGCTCCAATAAACTGGAATATACCTAACTGTTGTAGAAAACTCAAATTTAACACGTTTATTTTGTCTTTTGAATAAGCATGATTTATCTATATTTTGCTAAAAAAGTAGCGAATTGAAAATGACAAATTCTTGTGAAAAATAACCCCTAATGTATGTATGACTCAGATAAACCAACAAGAAATTTGATTTAACTGAAAAAAAAATAAAATAAAATGTATGTCTGTTCTATATGAATAGGAAACCAAAAAAAGATTCTACAGGCCGCGGGTGCCGAAATTAAGAATCAATTCGCCCTCATCCTCATCGCTGGACTCCTCATCGCTGCTGAGCCCCCCTGAAACTATGTGGTCGTCGAGAATTCGGTTCATTCTGGGTATGTAAACCTTTTCGTTGGAGGATGATTCAAGATCACGAAAGTTTACTTTTGGAAACGACTGGCCTGCAATATTTCCGTTCTGTTCGGCTTTAACACCTTCGTAAATTAAATTGTCATCAAAACTGTTCAACGAAGCATAGCTGGAATTCAAAGGTAAAGAAACTGTAGAATCTTTCTTATGTTCAGCAAAGGTCAAACCATTAATACCTCCATTCCATACTTTTTTATGGACATCCAAGGTTTCAAATACTGGGGTGTCATCAAATGTAACGTTTTCCTCATCCGCTAACTGCGATGAACTATATCTTTTTGGGTTCTGTTCGTAACCTATGCTTCTGATTGTAGCGTTTGGCAAATCATTTTCCATAAAGGTCTCACCCTCATGAAGACAACTATTGATGTTGGATGATTTAATATCAGCGAAATTTAATTTCGCCATTCCCATCGTCATTTGATCAGTTAATTGATTTTCATAATGACCCTGCATTCTCTTATTTATCAGCTGCTGTGATTCCTTATCAACAGGTTCCTCCATTAAACCTTCATCAATTGTTTCATCGCATATATTATTAGACTTAGAATCACAATGAATTAAAATATTGTTTTCAAACCTATATCTCTCCTCATTAGAGTCCAAAGCTTTCAAAACGAATGGATGCTCTTTAATTTCAGGAATATCTATTCTTGAAGCTGGATCTCTCACTAATAATTTTGATAATAAATCTGTAAACTCATTGTATTCAACCTCTGTGGTAGTGTTGTTGTCTTTCACATTAAATGCCTGGAATTCTTCATAGCTCAAAATGTTTATCGGAGAACTGTTGATATTTTCAAATAACTCAAAATTATTCTTACCATTAAAAGGTAATTCACCAAACATTAAGCAATATAAAGTTACGCCTGTTGACCAAATATCTAATTTGTGACCAATTGGAAATAATCTTTCCGCTGAGCATAATTCAGGAGCATAAAATGCTGGTGTTCCAGCAGTGGAACATAATTCTTGTTCTTTTCTGAATTGGATCAAAGCTTCATCTTCTTTATCGACCATTTTATCATTGTTGAAACTAAATTTTCCAAGGGATGGTGATGCCAGATAATTTAAAGAAAAGGAAACGCCAAAATCCGATATCTTGACTATGTCATCTTTAGAGATCAACAAATTTGAAGGTTTAATATCTCTATGAATGATTCCCTGGTGATGCAAATACTCCAAGCCAAGTATCACATCTTTGAAAATTTTTCGTGCTTCTCTGAAGGAAAGTGCCGGTTTATGTTTGACATCAATTGCTAAATCCAGATTATTCAGATTTGTATTACTTGATGATTCATCTTCAACTTGCCATTTAATTTCTCCTTTCTCCAAATATTCCAATATTAAATAAATTTTTCTTAATCGGCGATCATCTATCACTTCCCAAAGTTTCACTACATTTTCGTGATTACATTTTTTCATAGTTTCTATTTCCTTACTTATCTTCAATTCATTTTCACTTGCACTTCTAGTTCTTTTGTGCTTTATTGAACTGGAAAACAGATTATTTGCATCGGATTTTGGTTTATAAATGTGTTCATTTATGTTTGGATTGACAAAATCTTCAGAGTAATCTTTATCATTGAAATTGCTCCATAATGCCGAGGAGTTTGTAGTAGCACTAGAAATTCTGCTATTAGGAAGCCCTCTATCAAGAATTTTTACTGCAACTTTCTCGCCATTCCGAAGATCTATAGCCAACTTTACCTTTCCATGCTGCCCTTCTCCTAAGTCTTTTAAAATTTCATAAGAATTGAGAATTTTTCTTTTCTTAACAGGATCATATTCCAAGGAAATGTATGTCGTTTCGGTCACATGATGCACAGGATGGTGGTAGCTGCTTGATTTTCTGGGCAGCTGTGGAGCATTTGCTTGTGGAAGTACGCTGATGCTGCTTTCCGTAGTGATATTGCTGTGGTTGTTCAACATCGAGGAGTCATTGCTAGAATTGAGCTCGGTGGATGCGACAAATGATGTTCTGGACGAAAAACTTGGACTAACATGGTTTGTGCTGTGTGCTTCCAACAAATGTTGCAACTTATCGCCGCTAGAACGTAAGTTTTTTGTGTTGGCGACTGAACAAGACCTAGTTTCGATCTTCGTCACCCCCATGTTCTGTTTGCTACTTCTGGATCACGGTTATTTTTTCTTCTTGCTTAGCCTACTCTGAGCAACTGTTTTTCTCTTGTTGCTTCTGCTGAATTCTTCTGGTTCCTGTGACCCTAAAATATCTCTGAGCAATTTTCCCTCTGCTAACTTATCTTTCTAACAGGACCTCTTTGTGTATTGATGGTTGAAAACAGGGTCTAGTTTCGTTTAATTTTGTTTGATCTCGTTTGATTTCTTATGCATGTTATAAACGAGAATCAACTGTTTGGGATATCATTAAATATTTGGAATCACGATCTGTTCTTGAATATTTTTTTTTTCATATAATCTTGTGAATACTTGTCGGTGATTGTATTACAGTTTGAGGGCTTTCTTGTTATCATGTGAGCTTTTTCCAATTCGAATTCAACGAGAAAAGAAAATTTTTGGAAATATTTTTTATTAGTCTTGTCAAAATCTGGCTGACACCACTAGATGATTTTTTTTTTCTTCATTGTATTTAGTTGCGAAGGGTGTGTGGGGCGGCGGCCATATATTCTTTGGCGGAGATCTTAACCCTATATTATCGGACTGAAAACTCTTAGGGATATCAAGGCTTAGTATCTATACAAGATTGGGTAGTTTATACTATGATCATATCGTTGGTATTGGAAATCAATGATTATTTCTGGTTTTGAAGATGAGTTGTTGAAGTCTGTTGATAAGTTTAGTTGAAATTAGGGGGTGTAGAAAATTTTGGCACGGGATCTGCGGCAATGCGATGGTTTTAGATCGTTACAATACAGTTGTAATAGTAAATATATTAATGATAAAATAGAAATATACACAACATAGTGGTCCCTAAAAATTCACGAAAAACATTTCCGAATGGTTTTCCGTACGTTTCTCTAAGATTTGTGTTTTCTAAGATTTATGTTATTCTAAGATTTGTGTTTTTCTGAGATTTATGCTTTTTCTAAGATTTATGTTTTTCTAAGATCTACAATTTTTGTAAGATGTATGTTCTTTGATATGATCAATTTACCTTTTTTTGAAATGATCAATTTTTGAATCCTTTATTGGAAAAAAACGCTTTCCAATTGGTTATTCTGTCTTTTTGCTTCTGTTTTGCAGCAGGCTCGTGTGATTTTGGTTTTGGAATATCGTTTTGCATGCCTGGAGGAGGAGGACGCGCAAATGGTCTGAGAGTCAGAACAACACTGTATGGCACGTTATCCATTTCTGCGAATCTCTCGGTACCCAAGGCTGAATTATTCCATATGTTATTTGGAACTGGTCTTGAGGCAACCTGTAAACTTGATTTCTTCATGTAACCCGACTTGTCGAATCTGAAAGTCAAGTTGGCGTCGTCTTTGATGGGAAGCAATAACGGTCTGTAGCCCGAATATAATATGTCTTGTCTGAATTTTCTCATGTCCAAATGCGATGTATTTGGTACTCGCGGCAAAGTCTGGGGTGCCTGAGCTGTTGCAGTAGTGTAGTAGGAGTTTTTCTTTGTTGGAGACGGATCGCTGGACAAGGAAGAAGCACTTCTGTTGAACTCGCGTATGAACTTGGAGAATTTCTGATCTGTGTTCAACAGGATTTTGGCCTGTGGATTCTTTTTGGCAGTGGTGTGAGTTTGTTTTGGGTTCGTAGTTTTCGAGTTGTCATTCTTGTCGCGAGCAGGGACGAAACTTGAGAAACAGCGAGCATGTGTATCGACGATCGATCTTGGGCTTCTAAGAGTTGTTCTCAACATTTTTAATAAGATTTGATTATTTTGTGATTATTATCTTTTATGGTTATTATCTTTTTTGATTATTATCTTTTATGATTATTATCTTTTAGGCTTTAGTCTCTATTTTTTTCCCTATGTCTAAAACAGTTATCTTTCAAACTTTTATATCTGTTTCAAATTGCCAGTAGTCCTTGAGAAGTTGGTTGAGGCTATTTCAAAAAATCCTATTGCCACAGATGAAGATAGATAAGAGTGTGCAGGTGTTTTATGGGGGTTTCTTTTATGGTTTTTTTTTTTTTTGAGTCGTTCCTCTATGTGGCTTTTTGCTAGGTGAGTATTTTCCGTGAGTCCTTACTGTCTGCTTACTGTGTACGTCTCGTTGTGAGTCTTATTATTGTGTAGAAGCTTTTTTTTATTTTTTTTACGTGTGTTACTGCGTGAATTGTGTCTCTTTATATCATTTGCAAGAGCTTCAAAGAACTTCGAAGAACTTTGAAGAGCTCCAAAGATGTTTATCCAAGAGTCTGAGTTACTGAAAAATTTTATAATCACATAACAACATATTAAGAACTTTTTACCAAAAACCTTTCATAAGACACTTGTAACACTCATACCATGGTTGTTGGTCAGACCATTCTTTTTCTGCCCAGCATTGACTAGTGCTTTTTTGACAGATCCGTTATCTTGTAAGGGGTGTGTGGTGTTTCTTAGGCTCTTTTCTAGTTGCGTGCGCTGGGCGGTTGCCAAAGCAAAACAAACTAAGAAAGGAAAGTAACAAAGCGACGGGGCACGGAATTTGCTGACCCACACAGGAAACAAAAAACAGAGGAGAAGAATCACATAAAAGAAAAGCTGAGAAAAACAAGGAGCCCAAGATATCGTGCCCTGGCTCACGCGAGTTATTGATGTTAATAGGTGAGGATGTTGCTAATATATTATTGACGAACGTTACTTGATCTGCTTAGCTCACTCGATGTAATATTGTCAGTGGCTTGATATTGCTGAGTTTTCTAAAGTTGCCCGAAACTAGGCCCAGGAGACTTAGAATAAAACTACGCCCAAAATACGTAGAATAAAGGGCCAAAATACGTAGAATATGGAATGTAGATACGTTAAAACTACAAGAGTCTAGATATTCTATTTACAATCATCTTTGGAAAAGAAAAAATAGATTGCCCATTATCGCTACTCTTTCTTCCACCCTCCCTCTTTCTTTTATTCACATTCTTTCTTTGCTTCTCTTCCGTTGCTTTACAGTTGTTTCGCAATCTTTCTTCGCTTCCTAGTAGCTTCGCAACTGCGTCGCAATCGCCTCGCAATACTTGTTTCCTGCGCAAACAGGATCTACAACTCGGTGTTCTGATTTCGCGATGTTGGTTTTTTCTAAGCAACGCCAACCAAGCATTAGCTGACATTCGCTGAAATATAAAATTCTCCCAATTTCATTGACTCACCGCTGATTTGCTCAACTCTTCTTTTGTGGATCCAACTCAAGTTTATCCATAATAACCACGCACCACAATGTCTCAAAGAATCACCATCAATTGCATCGCTGACGTCTGTCTTATCCCAATTGGAACCGGATCTCCATCCGTCTGCAAATATGTCACTAAGGCTGAAGCTATCATCCGTGCTTCTCCATTGAAATCAGTTTTGCATTCCGCAGGCACAACCATCGAAGGCC
The DNA here is from genome assembly GCA_002564245.1 of Saccharomycopsis fermentans. NCBI lineage: Eukaryota > Fungi > Ascomycota > Saccharomycetes > Ascoideales > Saccharomycopsidaceae > Saccharomycopsis > Saccharomycopsis fermentans. Next base: position 1,554,306 of record JNFW01000003.1, read on the forward strand.
CTTGGTCTGACGTCATGGATCTTATTGGTAAAGTCCATCAACTGTTACACGAACAAGAAGGTATCGTCAGAATCCAGTCTGACATCAGAATTGGTACCAGAACAGACAAGATCCAGACCCCAGAAGACAAAGTCAGAGCTGTCGAGCAACAATTGAAGGCTCTTGAGCAATCTAAGTGATCTCCTGTCATCTTTTTGGTCCACATTTTTCACGATCTGTTTTCCCTGCCTCTATTCAACTCGGGGGCATTCGCCAGATCATGTTATTTAGTCTTGAATCAATCTCTTGAGCCCAATTGAAGCTGACAAGAATCAATAACCTCGTTAGATCGCAGTTTGTGATCACGTAACAATTACAACAGTGTACTACTGTTCAGCCTTTGGGTTTTCACAATGTTATAATTGTATAGTTGTTTGGTTTCTTAATGTATTAATGTATAGCTTTTTGGTTTCATATTCTCTCAATCGTAGTCCCAAAGTATCTTTGCTTGACTTCAAAGAAAAAAAAAATATTTCTAAATATGGACAACTAGCGGAAAAGTTTTGAAAAATTTCTAAAGTCTCTGAACGGCCTATCCTTATCTGTAACACTGGCAATCAATACAATCTCATACAACATCTGTTAGCCAACTCTTCTCGAAGAACCAACAAGCTGAAATCAAAGAAAATACTAACGAGAACCTGGTCACTACTGCCTTGCCCCATCAGTGTCTCCCTTATTAGATCCAGATATAGCAACTGAAGTGTCAAAAAAGAACAAAATATGTCTGATTGGAAAGTTGACCCAGATAATAAGAGAAAGCTTTTAGCTTTGCAAAAAATTGGAAACAACAAAAAATGTTTTGATTGTGGCGCCCCAAACCCACAGTGGGCAACCCCTAAGTTTGGGATCTTCATCTGTTTAGAATGTGCAGGAATCCATAGAAGTTTGGGTGTACATATCTCTTTTGTAAGATCTATCACTATGGATCAGTTCAAGCCAAATGAAATATTGTTAATGGAAAAAGGTGGAAATGATAGATTGGCTGAATATTTCAAGGAGCATGGAGTCGATGTCAACAACTCGACAGATTTGAAGGCAAAGTATGATAACGAAGCCGCAGAAGACTATAAAGACATGTTGGCTGCAGAAGTAGAAGGAAAGCCATACGTTAAAAGAGAAAGAACCCAAAAAGACGAGTCCTCTACTCCATACAGCAATTCAAGTAACAACTCTCAAAATGCTATAAGCTCTCGTCGTACTGCCCCTACAGATAGTCAGAAGTCGAAAAATGAAGCTTATTTCGCCAGCTTGGGTGCCAAAAATGAATCAAGACCTGATCATCTTCCACCATCTCAAGGTGGTAAATACGCAGGTTTTGGAAATTCTTCTGTGAATACTAATAACAATAATAATAATTCGGGATCGCTTGCTACCTTATCGTTGGACAATTTCCAAAAAGATCCATTGGGCACTTTCACGAAGGGTTGGGGTTTATTCTCATCATCTGTTAGCAAATCCTTCAACGAAGTTAATGAAACAGTCATTAAACCAAATCTTCAGAATCTACAAGAAGGTGATCTTGCGAATGATGCAAAACGTGCCATGACTCAATTTGGTTCGAAAATTCAAAATATCAATGATAATTTTATGAATGAAATCACAAACTCGGGTGGTTCTGGTTCTCAGAATAAATCTGCTGACTCCCAATACAGTAGATTATTTGATGGTGTTAGTGATGAGCCAACTGGTTTTGGAAACACTCCTGCTTCCATAGAACCTGCCTTTGGTATGAGAAAACCACAATCTGGTAAAAATATGCAAGGCTTCTCCAGTAATGGCAAATCGGCTTAATTTTAAAGGGTTACATCATTATTTTTAAGTATTCAATTTTTATTTAGACGTACAGATTGTTATATTTGGTTGGATTCTTTATATATATTATAAATGGTCATACCATAGAGGCCGAAAAAAATAATAAACAAAAAATCATGATTTCAAATCTTTCATCACAATTTAAAGTTAAAATTGAACTTTTGGGTAGAGTAGAATTATTTTCAAGATAAACTAGTTACATAGAAATCAAATCGGTTAAGACAATTCGAAATAAGACTTTCTGTAATCATCAAAATACTTCTTTGGAAAATAAAAAGATTGAAATACATACAGAGAACACTGAGCAACTACAATAGATCATAATTATTTAAACACAGAAATTTTAATATATTTTCATATTCCTTGAACATCGATAAATAAGGAAAAATGATTTAAGAAATAAACGAAATTTATATAAGAATAAAGGAATTAGCGTCCTAATCAAAATCAATGGCAAACTTACCCCAGTGACCATTGTCTTTAACAACGTAAAAAGTTCTATCAAAGGTTTTTTGCCAGTAAACATTGATCAAATGAGACTTCTTCTTTCTAACAGCAGCAGCTGCAGAACCCTCTGAGTTATTATTTATCAAGAAGCCGAAGAACATTGATGACAACTTATTATCTTGCACCCATTGTTTGGTTTTCTTCAAATACTTGAAAAATTCAACACTATCGTCGAAAAATAATATGGTTAAAATCTGAGAAAATTTATCAATAGCAATCTTTTTGATTATTTTACTGCAGTTAATACTTGTCGTGATTTCACCTTTTCTAAGATCCCATATGTTAATTCTTGAGCTCTGTTCTTTCAAGGATGTTAAAGTGGATAAGAGCCAATAACCATTGTTAGCAAATATTAAATTATTAATTATCAAATCATCCTTTCTAGCAACTTCATCAAAAGTTTCTTGGAATGTAGTCAATTTATCACCACTCTTCAAATCATAAATCATGATTAATCCATTGGTGGTTCCAATTGCTAACAAAGAACCATCCATATGAAGATCTGCAATACTATATTCAAAATTCGAGCCTGAGTCCAAATTGGATGTGAAAATTGCCTTTCTGGAGTAGCAGTCTACAATGCGCCAGATGCCGTTACTAAATATTTCAATCAAGAAATTATTCAAAGATGGATGAATTAGCATTTTAACCAAAGCAGCAGCAGCATCTGGAGGCGGAAGCTCAATAATTGGAATCTTTACGCTATCTCTTATTGTTTTTCCCTCGTTTGAAGAATCATTGAATGGCTTTGACAAATCAATGTCAAGAATAACAGCTGAACCATCATCAAAGCCCAAAACTGGTTTGAAAAATGGTTTTGCTACTGTGTTCACATTGACAAAGTCAGTACAAAACAACTCGGCATTTCTTTTTACTGAACCTATTTTGAATCTAGTAAGAATCGAGTTGGTGGATAAATTCAAAATGAATACATGTGATTTGTTGCTAACCAATAAAATCTCATAGTTAAAAATATTCGAGATGGTGTTCTCAGACAAAGGATTGGATGTTGGAATCGATAATTGATCAAATGCGGTAAAAGGAAATAACGTCTTTAGCAAAAGAGTACTCTTAATTGTGTTTAACGTAGATTTATGGTCCTTTATTTGTTTTTGATGAATATGACTTAAGAACTTGTCTGCATCAGCGATAGCTTCTAATGGATCTTTTTCTGTCTCAACTACTGCCATACTAGCATCTTCTTTAGGAGCATCAACAACATCTGGAATTTCTTTCGCCTGTGTTTTTTGAGCTGCCACTGGTTTAGATACTTCCTCCGATACCTTTGGAGCAACAATTTCCTTGATTTCTTCTTTGGTATCAATATCCATCTTGTCTAGCTTTTCCTCCATACTTGTATTGTCAGGTCTCACTAAGTCTTCGCTCTTGGTGATACTATTTATAGAACTGGAGGAAGATTCTTGATTATCAAATTTATTAGCAGTACGATCATCAGTATTTGCCAAGGTAGATCCATTATTCAATAAAGTGTTCTGTAATTTTTTAATCGCTTCATCCCTCTCCTTGGTGATTCTGGAAATAACCCTAATGCTTGCATCATAATGATATACAGAACTAGATAAATCATTTTGTAATTGATGAATTTTCTTTTTAAGGTCAAAATTTTCCAAAATTAAAGAATCCCATTCATTTTGAAACACCGTCAAAAGTGAAGGAATCGAGCTCTTGATACTTGGTTGAGAACCATCGTTTGCTACCAAAGATGGTTTTCCGTTTTCATCTTTAACTAGAGTTCTGATAGGAATCAATTCTTTTAGGGATAATAATTCATGAGTTACTGGGTCATTGCCATGTTTAGTGATATATGTCTCCAAAAGCTTTCTGTCGAATATCATTCTTGATTTAGGTGATAACACCGGATCAGTGGTTTCCTCGCCGCTGACTATTGATGTAGTTAGTATACTGCTGAGAACAATGTTTTCCAAATCTCAAATTAGTGAGGCTGAGTTGCTATATACTTACTTGTGCACTTCATTGTTTTCTTCAGTAGCTAAGAAACGAAGATACAATTTTGAGCTGTCAATTCTTCAAGAATAATAAAAAAACGGCTTTTGAAAAAAGAAAATTAAAAATATATCAATATTTTCGATAACAAAAAGTAACTAAAAATAGCAAATAAAACTGCGAATCGTTAACTATTTATTATAAACTACTCATTAATAGGAATCGAGCTAAAAATGCTAAGCATGCTTGTAGGTTAACCTTCTTAGTATCTAGGGAAGTTTCAGTACCAGTAAGATATTAATCTTTTTTTTTTTTTTCCTATTATTATGTGTATGCTTTCTGCGGTTATTACTTTTTTTTTTTCATGATGCCGCAGATAACCTACTGAACTTGTTAACATGCAAAGCCTAATAGGGGTTATTTAAACTATATTCAATATTCTATTACATAAAAATTCGTCAACTATACGTAACACATCGAAAAAACGGATATAATTTCAACTGAAAATAACTTTACGGAACAAGATTCTGAATATAGCATCCAGCAAGCAAAATTTTGGCTTGTCAGCTCCACAGATAAGCGAAATCTGTCAGATTTTCTGGGGTTTCGGCAGTTTCTCAAATGAGAAACTCCAATAGAAATAAAATGCACATTTTTTCCAGTGTAATTTTTTAAGAAGCAATAAAATTTGAATAGAAGATCCGCTTTGAAACTCAGCTGTTCTAAAAGAGATTTTTGACACAATTTGCTTCGCAGTATTAAAGAATATTTGTTGTTAGATTGTCAACGACACATTGCTGTGAACATACATCGATGCCAGCAAGATGTTTTAAAAATCCGTGAGTAAATCCACAATAATGTTTACAAGAGACACAATGACTTCAACTGCAATCAATACGATCACAATAACCTCCAAGTATTCTTCGTGAGAGTGGCCCAACTGCTCTTTCAACATTTGTAACAAGTCAGATATCACTTCAAGACGCTGGTTCAACAAATCCACACGCTGATTAATCTCCAAATAGCCTCGTGTTGCTTGGTAAATTGGTTCTAAATGTGGCTCCGACCACATCAATTCTGGAGAATCCAACACAGAACCGTGGAGATTTATGTTGATTCTCAAGATGAACAATTCACCTATACTTTTCATTATGTCTGATCTTTTCATTTCTACCTTTCCTATTGTGGCTATCTGTTGAGGAATATCCTGTGTGTCTTCAATGGTATTGTCCACCAACTCTTCAAAAAGTGAGATCTTCGTTGACTGCGCGATTGCATGAGAGATGGATAGTTTCATCATGTAGTTAGTTCCATCTCTTAGTGTTATAAAGTCATTGTAAATTCTAGGCTGGTAAGATTTGGTGATGTAATAGTTAAATTCCTCAATTTGGACGTTCTCATCTGCTAATTTTTCATTTTCAAACTGACTAATGTATTTCAAAAACCTTAGCTCTTCGTGCTGTTTGAATCCCCATAGCACAATTACACCATATTCAAAGATGAAAACATCCTTTTGGTTTTCTAAGTTAATCTCTCCTCCTTCCTCGTCCAATCTGATCAAGTCCTTATCCTTAGCAATATCGTCCTTGTGAAACTTAAAAGAAGTATATATACATTCATCAAATAGCTTAGGAGTTGTATGATTCTTTCGTTTTCTATCGTAAAGCCATTTGAACAAATAGCTCATCTTATATGATCCAGCTGTACAATAAGATGTGACTCTTGGTAAAACTTTTCTTTGAGATTTCCCAAGTCGTTCTGCATCTTTTCTTGCTGGAGTCTCCTTGATTCTTGTGAGCTGGGAATAGACATCTGCCTTAGTTTCATTTTCATCACCGTCACCTTCGCCTATTCCATCAATTTGTTGTGCTCCTTGTACAGCAGGATTACGTTTTATTATGCCTGATGCCGGAGCTGTTGTATCGCTCGTATCTTCATTGTCAGGCAACAATTTCAACTTTTGAACTGTCTTGGATGTTCTCAACGGACCAATCTTATTCAACAGAGGAGATAACGGCTTTATTAAAGCCGTGTTGCTTGTAATTATTGTTTGGGGTTTTACCATATTCGATTTTAAAGGTTTTGCTGAGTCATTGCTGCTGTTCTTCGGTGGCTGCAGCTGTATATTCTGTTCATTTTCCGTATTAGAGGATGATTTTTGATCATCGGTGGTTTTCTTCACCAATAATGGGGTTCTTTCCGAGCTGGACATTCCAAGAATATAATAGCTATCAAATGATTTCTGAGTACAATTTTGGTGAAGAAAAGACGAAAATGCTACTGGGCAGGAGCGAGTAACAATTGATTATTCGATAAGGGATGAGTCAACTAATGATTTGAACGTTTCAAATTACGAAGACCCCAACTAGCAGAAACAGGCAGTCTTTTTTTTTTCCCTTTTATTATTACATAAGTGGCTCTGCTTGAATATACTATAGTGAAAGAAAAAGAGACAATATAGCTATGTGCGCGTCTGCTTAAGTAGTCAATGTACCTTTCACACTATCTGCGAAATCCGAAAATACAAACCTCATCAAATTCAACATGTGAATTTACCATTAAAATATAGATAAAAATTCAAACGTTCTGCTACTGAGGAGTTTTTGTTTTCTATTCAAATCAAAAGATAGATGCTCTTCAGTTTCACTAGTCTAAGTGAATACAAATAATATGAGACGCCCAACTGTACCTGGTCTTCCGAAAAATCAACATCCCAAATTATCTTTTAAACGCATGGGACGCGAGTTTTGGTATGCAAAACATGATTCCAGCGTTTAGCTTTCTTCTTATATACTAAGAAGAAGGTTTGTTGAGCTGTATATATGAATAAACTTGTGAAACAATTGTTTTGAACAATCGAAGTTGTATAATAATTAAAGATGCTGGTGCACAGCAGCGCTAATGTATTTGTACATATGGGGTAAACACAATCAAAATAGTGAAAAATAGCAGCAATTAAATATTTCAGTAATTTTAATTAAAATATTTTCCAAAAACATAGTTCATTGATAAAAAAATTTGAAGATTCGAATGTTAAATGAAATTATGGCTTATTCAAGAATATATATATCTCAATGTCTGACACTTTTGAACATGCATTTTTAAAAAATACGTCTTATTACTGAGAAAAAAACTCGATACAATAAAACAATCATCAGTCAAAACATATCACAAAACATAGACTCAATAGTCGTATATACTTATATTAAAAAAAATCCTGTAAAATTAATAGATAATAAACACAGTTCGAAAATGGTTGTTGATGTCCAAAATGACTATTCCACCCACTTGGAAAGAGAATTGCTTCAGATTCAAAATCATTTACTTCCAAATATCCAATTGAAGAATGTCTCTTACCATGGATACGACCATGTCAGCTGGTATGTAACCAATGGTAAGCAAGCAGCAAACTATTTCATCACTTGCTTAGGATTCCGTCCTTTAGCATACAGTGGTTTAGAAACAGGATCGCGTGCAAAATGTTCCTACGTTGTTTCCAACGGCAACGTTGTCTTCCAATTCACTTCTCCTTTGAGATGTTCTTTCAAAAACAATGAAGAAAACAATTCAATCGTCAAAGAAATCAACGATTTCATTACCAGTCATGGAGATGGTGTGAAAGACGTTGCTTTTGAGGTCGATGATGTCAAAACTGTTTTTATGGCATCTGTTGAAAATGGTGCCAAAATTATTGCAAGACCAAAAACAGTCAAAGATCAATATGGAGAAATTGAAACCGCAAAAGTTGGAATTTTCGGTGACACGATTCATACATTGATAAATAGGAAATCATACAGTAGATTCTTACCTGGATACTTTGATATTAGAAACCCAGACAACGAACATTTGCCATTTTTTAAAACATATAGCAATTCTTTATATTTATCATTGCCTGAGATTCAGTTGGTTAAAATTGATCATTGTGTCCAAAATCAAGGCTGGAATAAGATGGAAGAATCTTGTGAATTCTATGCAAGAGCATTTGGGTTCCATCGTTTCTGGTCTGTAGATGAACGTGATGTTAGCACCGAATACTCTGCACTTAAGTCAATTGTTATGTCAGCTGGTAATGAAGACACTGTAAAAATGCCAATCAATGAGCCAGCTAAAGGGAAATGCAAATCTCAAATCGAAGAATTTTTAGATTATTATAACGGACCTGGTGTCCAACATATCGCAATTTTAACAAACGATATCATCAGCGTAATCAAAAGCATGAAACAAAGAGCTTGTCAGTTTATTAATGTTCCTGAAAAATACTATACAGACTTACAAAATAGATTGAGCAAGTCTAGTGTTAGCATTCAGGAGTCATTAGATGAAATTAAAGAATTAGGAATTTTGGTTGATTTCGATGACAACGGTTACTTGTTACAGTTGTTTACTCAACCAATCCCTGATAGACCTACAGTATTCATTGAAATAATCCAGCGTAATAATCACAATGGATTTGGTGCTGGTAATTTCAAGGCTTTATTCGAGACAATTGAGCAAGAACAACAAGCAAGAGGTAATCTTGTTGGTGGAGACTCAACATTAGAATGAGAATAAGCTTTTTTTTTTTTTTTTTTTTTTTCTTTTTACAAATCCACGTCTTTTTGTTGATTGAGTCAGTAAATAACAAATAAATACTTTTGAATTTGCTGTATGTTGAGATTTGAAGTTGACATTATTACCAAGTATTCATAGTTTTCGTAGGTATTCTCTGTAGATAGAAGTACGCGACTTTTAGTCTTTGCACTATATCTACAGACATCTGGAAAAAAAAAAAAGAATACATTTTCATGCAATTTTTAGAACACTTTCATCAAATAGAAATCATTTGAATGGTAATAATCTAAAAGCAGAAGTTCGAAAAATATTGAGCCTATCAAATAATCACATAGATTAATCGAAAATGTCAGAATTACCACTCTGGGCCAAATGGGCCAAAGTGAATCTCGTTGGATTTGGAATAATAGGATTCGGGGTTCTTTGCTACAAATATACCACACCAACAGATGAGCAATTAATTAGTAGAATGTCACCTGAAGTTAGAAGCCAGTATGAAAAAGAGAAGGAACTAAGAAGAAAAGAACAAGAAGAGTTGATCAAGATTGTCAAAAAGACCTCAGCCTCTAATGATCCTATTTGGATGACAGGGCCTATTCAATCCCCATTTGAGTACAAGGAGAGTCAATTAATAAGCAAAGAGAAAAGAGAAAGAGATATAGCAACCAAAGAGCAAGAGAAAGAGTTAGCGCAAATCAGACAGAAGATTGACGAAGCACAGAACGAAGCTAGAAAAGAAAATGAGGCTGTCAAGAAAGCCTGGTTTAGCTGGAAATAGGTTTCTGGAGAAGTAATACACTTGGTTATGTATATATTGCTATCGCTTTTAAATCTACAAAACGTTGATGATCTACTTGAAAGAGGCGGTAGTTTTAATTGTTGACACAACTTGGGTGCTCACTTATTTTATTATTATTATTGATATTATAATATACAGCATGTATTCTATCTTGTAAGGATGACATCTCGTGGGTTTGATAACATACTTGGTTGTCAAAGACCACCCCATACTCTTCTTGAACCATTTTCACTAGATATCTGACTTATAGCTGTAGAAAACATGTTAACCAAACTGTTTGCATTTGCTGGACTACCACTATTCGAATCGTCTGCTGCACTATTAGCATCGTCTACGGCTTTTATTATGTTTTCCATATTGGTATCTATTACTATTCCTCCCTGGATTATTTCGTCCAAAACAGTCTCAAGTAATTGCCAACCGAAGACCAAATCCAACTCGGAAACTGATGGGAAACACTGATCTAAGCATTTCACAAAAACATGGATGAGGTCCAAGATTCCTAACTCGCTTTCCTGGTCGTCTACGATAAAGACAAAATAAAGAGTTGCATAATGTCTGTAGATGACCCTAATGTCTTCGCTTCCTTCTAAAAGAGGAGGAGGAGTAAGAAATGAGCACTGACCCATGGGTCTCTGGGAGATTAGCTGGAAGACCTGACGCACAAGGAGAAGTTGCGTATCAATATTCTAGAAAAAAATTGTTAGTATTTCTAGGCTCATTAGTAGTGAACAAGGGTATTATGCTACTTACTAATGGGGTATAGAATCTCATTAAACGAGGTATGGAGTCCTTATTGACTACAAACAGAAATGCGGAAGTTAGTAATGAAAACTTGAAAAAGAGAGGAAAAAAATCCACCGAGCGGGAAGTCAAAGAGAATGTAAATCTCAGAGCAGATACTACAGATCAACTGTAGTCTTTGTAGTGATACATACATATCAATACTGAGTGGATCATTGTTGGGTATTCTTGAATTGTAATGAGTTTCTCAAAGTTCTTGATAATTTGCAGAAGAGTAGCTTTTCCGCGATTGGAGCCAGAATTGGTTTTGGCAGAAACAAAAGCAAAGAGTTTTCAGGGCTTTAGGAACCAGATTTTACGGAAAACAAAGCATATAGATCGAGATTGCACTTTGACTAGGAAGGTCTATTGATCTGAGCAAAAGTTGGTATGATGACTGCTTTGATGGCAGAAAGACGAATATCGACAGAAGGTTCTGGTGAAATATTACGGTTATGCAACTCTGCCTTGGGGTTTATGGTTACGAGCATCGCTAGTCACAATTGTAATCTCCACTATCTCCATCTCCACCGGCTAACATATAGACAAGAGGGAAAAAAGATCCCGATGGAAAAGTCGGATAAACAAGCAGCTAAAAAAAAAAGCTGTCAAGCATAATGAAATGAGACGTCAATCCAGTTATTTGGGTGAAAATCTACAGTGACTAGCAAAGGCTTACCAGTATTGAACTATTATCCAGAGTTAGACAAATAGCCAATGTAGGCAAAACTAAAAATTAAGCGCTGGGTTAGGTAAGAAGCAATTCAAAACAAATAGAGTTCAAAGCAAGGATGTTTTTTTTTAAAACAAACAAACAAAAAATAGACTAGGATAACTGTAAGGAAGAGTAAAGTCAGTTAAACTAATATTTAAACAGACATAAGTAGAAAACCGTTCTAAAAGAATTGGTATCTGGTCTGATTGCTGCATTTATCAGTAATTAGCATAACATATTAGTGAAACGGATTAAGAACGCTGTCTGCCAGATAGTTTTGAGTGAATTTCAGCGTGAATACCTAATAAATGTCTTTTTTTTTTCTTTTTCATTTTTTTTTTCACCTGACTCAGCTAGATTCAGACATATAAATCTGAATCAATCATGGCTAATTTATAAATGGCGAATAAATAACCGATATTTACATATCTAAAAACAATTTCGTTTTCTCTTTTTCACCCCTACAGAACTTACAATTTTTTTAGAACAATTCAACATTTGTTTATAGTTTTATTTCTCTTTTATCCATCCTCCTATAGCCTATTTTATTGTACTTTTGTTTTTTGGTGGAACCAATAGATAGGAAACCAATTGTTTGACCCCCAGCAGATCGCAGAATTTTGTCTCCAAGTTGAAATTGGATATTCAAAACTCTATTCATACGCAACAAGTGAAGTTACCAGGTTTGTAGATCCATTGATTACAGCGCTTCTTGAATTGTTGCAATATTCTTTGTGGTCACCATATCCAAACTTATATCCGAGCAAAACGCCGCGTTTCCTACATTAATACTGATTTTCTTGCGGTTTTATTTTATTTTTTTTTGAAGATATTTTTTTTTAGTACAGCAATACTTCAAATACTGATTATTGATTTGAGCATCTCCCAAAATGACAGAGAATCTAGTTAAGTTTGAGCATTACACAGCTGATCATCTAAAAGCAGGATCACAGGAGATTGGTAGCCATTTAAAACATATGCCCAAGCCCGAAATGAACTGGAGGGATATGAAAAGAACGGTGGTCAGGGCGCCCCAAATATTGAGTAAGAAGACCAACATAGGAACTCATACAGTCGATGAAGACTATGATTTGTCATATGGTCGGCTCCTGAGTGTCGAGTCTGCTTTAAACCAATTGGTTAAAGAGGCTGAAAAAAATAAGAAATCTCACAAAATTTTTATCCAGAAAAATGAAGAAATAGCACAACAATTTATGATTATCTTCACTAGTAATTTGCAAAACGATGATAATTTGGAGGAAGAAAATTTCAAGCAACTATGGGCCAAAAAAGAATCTGCAGAAAAGTATTTTGAAATTATAAGAGATATGTCTCCAGCCATAAACATGGAATTAGATATGTTGGAAGAGAAAATCAAGAAGACAGTGAATGAGATTCTGAAAATGATTAAGCAAATCAAAAAGAATCACAAAGATAGAGAGATAGAATTGATAGATATGGATAAATTTTCGAAATCAATTGAAAAATTGAAAAATAATAATAGTGGCGCTGCTTTAACAGCAAAGCAACAAGAAAATTTGCTGCAATTACAAGAAAAGCTTGAAAACTCGACAAAAAGATATGATACCATCAACAATATTATGAAACGCGAATTCCCAGTTTTTTTCAACCTGATATCCAAGATTATGGTTCCGCTATTACAGATAATTTATTGGTCCTTTGATACTATTCACTATCAATATTTCCAGGCCCTAAGCTTGATGAAGTCCGATTTTGGAATTGAGTCAAACGATTTTTCTTTGTCCAAATGTGATGAGGTTGTTTATAATTACCAACAGATTGTAAAGAGTGTATTAGTACAGATTGAGAATTTGAAAATTATTGATTTCTCCAAAAATTACCTAAAAAGACTGATGAATACAAGTGGCAGTGCTGGATCTGCAAATTCATCTTTCAATAACAGCTTTACTACCAATGGATCTGACGGCTTACAACATCAACAGCAGCAAAACAATCTTGAAAATGGAATGGCAAATATGAGTATTTTAGGAAGTAGCGAAGAGCCTGGAGCTACTGCGATTGCTACGGCTACTGTCGCTGTATCATCAGTCGCAGTTCTAGATAAGCACAAAGAATTTACCGGGGACGAAAAAACGCCTATGTCTCCTACTTTAGCTAGTTACGAAGAGGAAGTGCCAAGTTTAGACAATTCATACACCAATAATATTGCAACATCTGAGGAGAATAGATTTGAAGAAAGTATAATCGATAGTCTGAGCAATGGTGAAGATACTATAGTGCAAGCGATATTCAATTATGAACCTAAAGAGGATGGTGATTTACAGTTGATCAAGGGTGAAAAAGTAAAAGTTTTAGATACTAGTGGAGGTAAATGGTGGCAAGGTGAAAAGGTTGATGGAAGCCAGGGCCTTTTTCCAAGTAATTACGTCAAACAGATTTAATTTTCATCATGATTTCCTTTGTACATACCTGTGGGTTATTTTTAATTTTGTTTTATATTTGAAACCAATGATGGTTTTCATTCTCAATTTGTTTTTGATTTTTTTTCATATCAAACCTCCTAGTCTTTTTTGTTTCTTCTGTTCACTCAACTAATTGATTTAATTTCTAATATTGTATGAGCTGTAATTTTGACAAAAACCATTGCAAGTATCGATTTCGAAGCAAGATTTTGCAATTATTTATTGATAGAACACAATGATTTAGTACTAAATAGTTCAGCTCAATATTAAGCTGGTGCTCAGCGCGCAGAGAAACAAAGAAAAAAAAAGAGAATAATTTGGCAGTCTGTTTATTATACAAATAGAACAAAAAACATTAACTATGATCTAATAATCTATGTGAAAGATTGTAGATTTTTCCGAAAATTTTCTTTAAACGTCTCAGTTTATTTGCAGTTAAATGACTATCTGAATGGCTCTAAGTTTACAGAATGTTTAAAAAGAGAAGCACAAAGCTGTCGAGAAATCTCAATGGCTCAGAGAATAAAACAGCAAGAGGTGGAGGGGAATACAACAAGAGAGCCATATTATCGGATTCCTCTGAGAATCAAAATAATGAGGAAGATGACTGGAATGAAGAACCATTAAATGTTGTAAAGTTAAAGGCTAATAGGAAGAAGGGTGCTTCAAGTCAAACAGAGTCATTTGAAACTTCAAAGCAAAACATAATTATCAAACCCAGAGGATTTGGTGAAGATGAATATGGTGGCATTGAAGAAAGTGAAAGCATTGAAAGCGATGAATTCGTTTTTAAAATCAAAAGAAATAAACCAAAGAAAATTGAGAGAAACAATGATGTGTTGAGTAAAAGATTAATTTTTTTGGATGATACAAATAGTGATAAGAAAAGTGATCAAGAAGAAAGCGAAGCAGATGAGGAAAGCTATGAGAAGAAATACTCAAAAGGTAATTTAGCAAAACTAATAAAAAAGCAACAGTCAAAGCCTCTGCAGCGACAAGAGAATAATGGTATTGCAGAAAATATTCTGTCAGATTTGGAAAAAAACACTGCTGGAAAATTGCTTGAAATGGATGAAGATATTAACCACAAAACAATTCAAGTATTTGATGAAAAGCAAATTGAGGAAATCAAAAAAAAAAAAATATTACTTAGAGCCAAGTTACAGTCGAAAAGGGAACGAGAGTTTGTTACAAGTGCGGGCATAGAAAATGAGACTGTTTCAGAGAGAAATGCAGCAGAGAACCCTGAGACACCTGCTACTGTAGTCGATGAAGACAAAATTAATTTGGATATGGATCTTCTGGACACGGACAGTAGTGAAGATGAATCAAATGGCCAGATAGCCATTAACACAGACGAGGAATCCATGAGGATAGACGGTGAAGATGCTTTCAAGGAAAACGAAGATGATGAGACTAAGCAGAAGAGGATGGAAATTGAAGACCAACTCTACGAATACGAACTAGACAATGGGATACTTGATGCTGAACATGGAGAAAAAGAGCAGCTCCACAGATGGGAGCTTGAAATGATGTATAATGGGATAAAGCAGGATGAGAATCTTGGGCATACAGACATGAATATTAGTGACTACCAGGGAAGTGATAGCAAGAAATACGGCTATGCTAGAAATCCAGGGGCTGATGGACAGAAACTAAAAGAGCTTTTATTCAAAGAGAATAAATTGAAGAAGTACACCGAACTCCCGAAGATTTGTAAAAGTGTTGAAGAATATAGAAACATGAAGACCAATAATAACACTGAAATGATAATTTCATTTTTCCAAGATCTAAAATTGTGTAAAGAGAAGCAGAATTTGAATTTCAATATGGTGAAAACGAAAATACGAAACCTGAATACAAGAATTGAGGAACTAAACCGTGATATCTGGGAAATTAAACAAGAATTGGCCACTTTATAAAATTGGAAGAGATTTTTGGAATACATCATGGTTTAGATATGCTTTAAATCAATTGGTCATACGTTTTGGTGTAATTTGGATAATTTAACCCCAAGGATACCGCATTTTTTTTTGTTGGAAAGTACGATGATGCCTTTTCACCCTTGACACTAGAGCTTTATAGATCAAAATACAAATAGACAGTGAGCTATATATACGAGACATATGCTTTTTCACAGATAGACCAATAGAAATGATTATTTTTTAATTTTCAAATATTTGCTAATACAGTAATTTTTTCAACAACCAATTCTGTGGATCAAGTTGATAATTTATTTACTTTTTGATTATATATGTGTATATATGTAAAGATATTTATTTTTAATTGGGGGAAGTATGTAAAACAATTAGTGCTTCATAGCAGGATATTAGTTATTTTTATTTAGATTTCTTTTCAAGACTTTTAACAAGATACTTGTGCAAGGAAACTAGTTATGTAACTTATAAAGCGAAAGACAAAGAAGCACCAATCTTGTTGACAGGTTCCTTGTAGTTCAAGATATCAGTGGCCATACCTAAACCTAAAGTGACACCTGGGCTAAGGACTTGAGAGAAAGCAAAAGCAGCGGCACCAGAGTCAGCGATCTTGACCTTAGCGAAACTAGATTTGTCAAAGGCGTACTTGGCAGCAGCTTCGATGTCGACAGGCTTGGCAGCATTCTTGGAAGCAGCAGAGTAGACAGCCTTAGCACCAACTTCAACACCTGGGGCGACCTTTTGGTAGTAAGAAGCGGCGTGGACAGAGAAACTGTTGGAGGTGTTAAGGGAAACGGAGTAAGAAGGTTGCAAGTAACCCAAAGACATGGCTAATCTGCTGACCTTACCGTTGCTGATGTCGTAACCGACATCGACACCAGTGACAATGTTTTCGTAACCAAAAGTAGCATCACCAGCAAAAGTTGGGCCCTTCAACAAGTCAAAGAAACCTCTGATGTTGACTTGAGGTTGGTTCCAGTAGAAGTTGATCTTAGCGCCCTTAGTGTCGGCACTTGGAACAACAGAGGCCAAAACTTCAGCCTTCAAACCTGGGGTCAAGATATCAACCAATTCGACTTTTGTGTTCAAGAGATTGGCAGAGTTCCAGCCTTGGGTGATGGTAAGACCTGCAGCTTTGTCAGCGTACTTAGCTTCGACAGAAGAATCGAGAACGTCGGTTTTACCAGTCTTGGCCTTGTAAGTGAAGGCAACACCATTTGGGGCAGCGGACTTGACGTCAACACTGACCTTGTTGTTGTGGTAAAAGTCTTTACCGAGCAAGTTGTTGATGCTCTTTGAGATATCTGGGAAAGCTGGTGGGGCAGACATTGTGGAGGAATTAGTTTAAGAAGGGGGGGGGGGAGAAGTTAAGTAAAATTGAGGAAAGAGAAGAAGAAAAGGAGAGTAAGAAGAGAAAAAAAGAGAAAGAAAATAAAAAAAAGGAAGAAAAAAGGGGAGTTAAATAAATGAGGCCCGAGCAGAATCTTGGATATTCGAAAGCAATTGTGGTAAAATTAAATATTGAAAAACTGTTGAGTATGCTGGAGAAGAAAAAAAAAAGAAAAAAAAAAAAAAAAAAAGCACACGTATTAGCGTGAAATCATACATAGAGGTGCTAATAGGTGGAGCGACAGAGTTAAGTTAAAAACATGTTTGAAAGTTAACACGAATTAATGAGTAAAATGTATTAGAAAGTATCGCAGAATACGAATATATTTGCCGAGCAACCACAGGCAATTGACACATGTAAAGAATGGGAAATTCAGTTAGTTAAGTAAAAAGTGTATATTTTAGGACTACTTGTAGCAGTTGTTTTCTCTTGATATTTTTTTCTATTATACAATACTTAGTCTTTCTGTTGATGTACAATATTTTTGATCTAGTAATCTGCTAGTGCTATATAATACACAATGTTGAAATACGCTGTTTTTTTTTGCTCGTCAATATATAATGCACGAAGTCCCTATTTATCTGCCAGCATACCTGAGTCACTGTGTTGCGGGTCCTGGGACCGTTCATGTGTCAATTGAAAACGAGATCTTCAAAAAAATGAAACCAGCGTTTGCGATATTTCTGGGAAGACAACTAAAACTTCAGAATTCCCGATACTGACGAAACCAGGGGAAATATGAATATAGATATACTGTAGATTTAGTAGACAACAGCCAGTGTTTGGTTGGATCTAGTAGAGTGACAGTAAACAGTGACAAAAGAGCGCCATAAACTCCTCGCACTACAGTCCAAAATATATCACATGTTAAAAATCTCAACCACAGCGCGAACGCTGGGCAAGCCCATTGAGCGAAACGTATTGGGGCGAGTATAAAACCCAGATTTGAAATCCAACGTCCTTAGATGAGAAAAAAAGCAACACCTTGCGATTTTGCAATGAATACACCATAAATTGAGAATCTTCCAAGATGCAATAAAAATACTACAAAGCAATAGGTTGCTGATCAGCTCATGCTATACTTGCCAATGCACCGAGCTACTACGAGGTTATTGAATCAATTGTTGGAATCACATGTGATAGAGATCAAGAAAAAAGACACTGTTGCACAGGCCAAAATCTGTCAAGAGGAGCTCACAGAGCGCACAATACTAAGTAACCAAATTGATCAGGGTTATTAAACATCTTGCGCATTAACCACGCAGTCGGCAACGGTTATTTCCCACTGAGAATTAAATTTTTATTGCCCGAAGAAGGGCTCAGTAAGCGGATATTCACCACAGTAGTCAGCACATACCTTATGGGACTTGTTGGGCCAGTTCAGCTTGTTGGGAGAGACTTAAGCGAGCTGCCGGAACCGGTTCCCCAGCAGGGTCCTCCCACTGGCGCTAAACACACTTTTTTTTCTTGAAGAGTCGTAAACCAAAGAAAAAACCTGCGCAACCCATCACCCACCCACGTTTCATGCAGTCGGTGACAATTTTAGTTGCTTGCACAAACAGTTGCAGTGGATGACAGATGTGGCCGGGCCTTAGCAGAGCAGTCTACGGGTAGGCTGTCCAAAGGAGCAGCGTAGGGGCTACGGCCCGTACGCCTCACCACGTTTCTCCAATGCCCCAAATCTCGCTGCTCATTACATTACATATCAAGATAAGTTATACCATAAACATTAAAGATACAAAATTGAAATTATATGGACATTTCAAAATACACAAAAAAGATAAAAAGTAATTCACTTACAGTATAAAACGCAATTCACCAAAAGTATAAAACGCAATGCACAAAAAGGGTAAAACTCGATACACAAAAAGCGTAAAACTTAATAAACGAAAAACTCAAAACAATAGAATAATTGATTGTAGAATAAAATATGCATGTGAACCTGTCGTAAAGGTTGACTCAAACAGACTCTATCATGTATTGAGCATCGTGTCTCTCCGAACCCTCGCTACTCATCTCCACGTGTCTGCTCCACATTGACACCCAAGCAACAACAATCGCATGTGATACACAAGTTGCTTGCTCTCACTTATTTGGATGTCCTTGTTCTTACTTATTTAGATGTTCTTGTTCTAACTTATCTAAATTATCTTGTTCTTTCTTATTCGGCGTGGCCAATTTCGCTACTACTTGCGCCTAGGCACGCTTATTTAGTGTATTGAACCTTAGGGTCGTATGGGAAACTTGGTCCAATCTCTTGGATGCTGATCATAGCGAGCCATTGACCTAAAGCGACACACTCGTCTAAAGACTTGCCCTTAACTAAACCTGCAACAAACCCACCAGCAAAGGCATCACCTGCACCATTGGTGTCACTGATCTTGCTAGAGTCAATTGGGTGTACTGGATATTCCTTAACTTCAGTCTTCTTGGTTTCAAAGTCGTATTTGACCACAACAGTAGGCTCAGTTCCATGACTGAAAACTACGGTTCTTGGTTTCTTAACATTTTCCTTTGGAAGTTGAGCAACTTTCTTGGCAATCTCAACCAAGTCTTCGGTGTTTTCGTAACCATGTGATTTAGCATAAGCTTCAGCTTCAGTTTCATTACAGATGATGTAGTCCATGTATGGAATACTCTTGTCCAATGGTTCTTTGAAGAATTCAGTAATGAATGGAGCAGAAAAGTTCAAAACAGAAAGCTTGTCATCGTGCTCGCTTGCTTCTTTACCCAACTTGTAAATTGCATCTGGACAAACAGTCAAATGAAAACCTCCAATGTAGTAAACCTTTGCATCCTTGATGATCTTCTCGTTTTCTGGTTTCTCTAAATGAGCCAACTTGAAGTGGTTGGCAGCACCCAAATCGGTAACCATAGATCTGTTGTTGTCGGTAATCAATGCAACACACTTTCCAGTCTCAATATCGTCTTGAACTTGATACTTGGTGGTTAAACCAGCTCTTTCGTTGGCTTTGATCAATAAGTCTGCGTACTTATCCTTTCCTACTGATCCAAAATAAACCACTGATTCAGGATCTAATACATATTGTGCAGCTCTGGCAGAGTTTTGGGCAGCACCTCCAGCAACAATATGTAAGTTTGGAAATTCAACAACCTCTTTGAAGATTGGCTTGTGTTTTTCTTCGACTAAGATAGCATCGTTGGCTTTCAAGTCATACTTTGCTAAATATGATTTTTCAACATCACTTTGCAAATCAAGTAATGGGTTACCAAGACAGACTAATGGAAACATTTTTTTTTCTTTATTATAAGTGTGTTGTTATTATATTATTCAGATACTTTCTCCACAATACCAATTTCAAGTACAATTAGATTGCCAAAAATCAATATGAGATGAGGGAATTCCTTAAACTTCTCGTATAGATAATATAGATAATATTTGAAACAGATATTTCTTCAACAATTTATATATATATGCTGTCGTGTGAACCAAAAAGTTTTTTTTTTTTTTTTTTTTTTTTTTTTTTTTTTTTCAGCCAACAATTTTTCTCCATCTCGTTAGCTCTCTATTCAAGCGGCATCTATCATGTGAAATTTGTACAAATTAGGCATTATTCATAGATTATTATGGTTAAGCATCGCATACTCAACAAAAGACAACCGAGACCCTTGAGATGATGCTTAAGCTTACTCAGGATGAGACTAGAGAACCTCGAGCACCGTGAAAATGGTAAAATGTTTTTATTTCTGTCAAATAGCAGAATAAGCAAATGCGTTCGTATAAAAAATCAAGCGAACCATATTCAGATCATCTAAAAACGTCATTACTTACCCTCGCTCTTGAATAATTGAAAATACTCTATCCTTTAGTAATGTGGTGGAAAATCATGTCAGTATTTGCGATGAACTACAGAAGAACCAATTGATCGAGATCACAGCCGTATAACATAAGCTTTTATGTTCATTACAATTAGATTATACTGTTGATTCGAACAGAGACCGTAAATACCTTATTTAATCTATATAAATTTTTGAGAGTAGCCCCCAAAAAAAAGCATATTACTACTTGACTGTGAAAACCAAATCATCAGCCCCATGACTTTTGAACTTCTTGTTTGATCGATCTATACTTTTGAACATGAATCTATTTCCAATTATAGTGAATTCAAGAACCTGTTCACCGCCATTGCCTAACTTTTTCAACAGCGACTCATCATTTACTGCTTCGGAACTATCAACACCGTAGGATTTATCTCCATTATTGAGATTCTTTCCATCATTGACATATGGAATCATAAACTTGAACATGCAATCCTTTTTTTGAATCATTTTCAATCCTCCCACAATCTCAGAAACTGTAAACTTTTCAAGAAGCCAGCGCGGTAGCCCCTTAACAGGATCGCAGTGTTTCAGCAAGATCTCTTGATATTCCAGCAAGCATCTTTCTTGCTCTTCTATGCTGATATTTTTTCCATATCTTAAACCGTTCGGAACACAAATTAACCAAGAGTTCTTGAATTCATACACAACGATTCCCATCAAATTATTAAGGTCTCCGTTAGAGCTTGAGGTAACTCGAATCACTGAACCCACATATTCGGCACTCGACAATCTTGTTAGAATTTGCTGCATATCATTAACCCCATTTATCAATTCCTTGATGTACCCAAGCCAAAGCTTATTTGTTTTACTGTAGTGGTTTGCGAAAAGTTGCAACTTCCTAATATCTTTAATATAGCCAGTTTTTTTGTTTATTTTCTTTATTTTTTTGATATTTCTGCGCCTGTTCAGAAGCTGTTCTTCTATATATACTTTAAACGAAAGCCTCGTCGTTTTATTGTTTTTTTTATATTGAATTCTGTCATTTTTTTTCAGGTCTTTTCTAGTCATTTTGCCTTCAACATGCCCAGTTGCACTCCACGGAAATGTTTTTTGATCAAAGTCACCTATCTGATTCGTTCCTTTACTGGTATTGTGTATTTCATGGCCATCCTCATCCTCATCAATTTTGCCAATGTCATCATCCTCTTCATTGCTTGAATCCTCATCTTTGATTCCTGTAGGTTTCAACCACAAAAAATTCTTTTGCAGTCCTGCATTGGTAGAATATCTTTTATCAAGAAGCTCCTCAATCTCATGGTCCAATCCATTGAAAAATCGTGTTCTGCTGAGTAATCGTTTTTCTATATTATTCATATTAGTTACTTCAAATATTTTAGACCAAAACAAATCTGGGATCTCCACTCTAAGATTTTCCAAATACTATTTATCAGGAAACTTCAGTTCTCTGTTATATATTTGCACAGTATATATATATCTTGAATATTGAGAAGATATTGAGATGTGCAGCTATACTGTTCACAGATTATAGAGAAGATGCAAGATTAATAGCGTATTAATGTAAGACGCGTAATACCGTGATACCGGAATACTAGACAAAAAAAAACAAGCCTAAAAAAGAAAAAAAAAACAAAGAGACCTACCTATCCAGCTATTCTTATTCATATCTTCCATTGACCAGGAAATTGCCAAATAGATAAGATGAATACACAAAGATTAGCATTGACTCAAGGTTGAAGGCTCTCTAAACAAAAAAAATATACTCAAAATGTCTTTTCCTGCTGAGCTTAAAAGAACATTCACGTCCTCTGAAATGATGTTTATAGCGGAGAACGATTTAATTGAAGTAATTTCAAAAGTGAGAACTCCTGAAAAGCTTCCGCTAATAACTACAGATCTTCCAAAGCTTAGGTTAATGGCTAGTTACAAAATACCCATATGGCTAGCAATTATTCTACGAAAACAGAATAAAATAACGGTGACACCACCGAAGTGGCTAACCGAAAAATACTTTGTGAAAAAGTATCATGAAGAATTGGAGAATCCTTCGAAGTTTGCCAAAATGCCAAACAAATGGCTCGAAATATCGAAAATTTTCCTCTCGCATTTTTCTCAAGATTTACTAATAAACACCAGCTCGAACTCCACAGACTCTGGCATCAGTCTGTCAGCAGCTATAACAGCTAATGAACCTTTGTTGAAGGCTATTCAGGATTTGAGAGAGCTAAGGTTAATAAAATTAAGAAAGGGTTTAAGTTCGTTAAACGAACTTAACCTAAGTTTCAACGATTTCAGTTTAATGGAGATCAATGAGTTCAGACCTTTTATTTGCAATGTAATGTCAACATTAAACAAACTAGATTCTACAATCGCCGAAGAGCCGACTGCAGCAGCTGACGCCTATGATGAAGACGAGGAAGACGATGAAGATGTATTTAACGAGATCGGAAAGGCTCCAGATATGAATGGAAGATTCAATGGCAACTCGAAAGAATCGCGTTATGGCGAAGATAGTACAATGGTTTCAGATAGTATAGACGGAAATAGTAACATCAATGATCCAACCACTACTCCTGGTGAGCAAGCTGTAGACTCTGATGTTGACATGGATGACCTTGTGAATGAATTTGAGCTCTAGATCTGACATATATTGGTATATTGTAAAGACTACATAGATAAATATAGATAATAGATAGATAGACAGATATTTTTCGATTATTTTTTTCCCTCCCTGTTGTTTGTATTAGTGTTTGTTTCACAACTCGTTGAAAACCAAGGGTTTAAATGTGGTTCATAAAGTTTTTGATCATCGAACTTCGTGACCAGTATTTTCTATATATTTAAATTTGAAGCGATTAACAATCATATTACAAATTCTATCAACTAGCGTTCACAGCAGGGACTCAAATCTGATCTGCAGTCAAATCCTTTTACAAAAACCCTTTCTGAAAAATTCACGCACATTTCTTTCTAAAGGTTCACTGTTGGAACTTCTGAAGCCTTTTTTTTCTCGTTAGTTTCGTTCTCTTGAGAGAATTTGCTCTCTACCTTTGCTTAACATTTTAGCTCATCAATTCCACATTCAAACTATAGTAGGAAGCACTATAATATTGTTTGCACTTTCGAAGTTTTCTCGTATTAACTGTTTTTTTTCATGCGCATTAAATTTTATTGAAGCCGCTTTTTTACCAAAACGGTAGAATTTCATGCATACTCAAAAAATTTCAACATTCCAAGCAGTCTGACAAGGCGACGCTCAATATTCAGTTTGATATTTTTAAATTTCCAACCAGTTATTGTGGCATCTGGGGATATCCTGCCTAATTATTTCATGGCGTACATAATAAACTAAGAGATTTTCCATGATTTTCAAATATTACCTTTTCTCAAGCATGTTTTATTCAGGATATTTTCAACTAAATGCAAGGCAAATGTTCAATTTTTTTTTGAACAAACTTATGTGAGCCCATATCCAGTCTTTTATAAACATGGGATTTCCCAGACATTTCTTCCCAAATATTGTTAACTTTTGGTTTTCCATTTTTTCTTAATATCTTCTTTATGTTATATTGATATTTGTCACTACTTTAAGTTAACTGAATATAGTATCCAACATTCATTTTTGTCCTATTGTTGTATCATAAAAACCAATCCACTGATACTATATCAGAAAATATACACTCAAGGTCAAAATAGACCAGAAATAGGATTTGATAATTTAGTCAGAATTTTCAATCAAGGTTTCTATTTTTTGAACTGCAATTTATATTTTTCTGTTTAAATGATATAAAGCCAGTCAAAAATCATAAACTTTACAAACTCTTGAAAACGATGCCAGTATTATCAAAACTTCAAACGGGACATCATTATCTAGCAAAAAAAGAAATATCCACGATAATAAATACCCTTAATCAATATAAAGATAATGTTGTTAAAGTTGTCAAACACAACTCAAAAAATATACAAAATGAATCAAGTCAATTGATTTTACAATTACAAAAGAGAACTACACCTGTCAGTGAGGGTGGACCAGATATGCACTCTTTAGGCTACGTCATTGCTGCTGTGGTTGTACCATTAGGTCTTATAGGTATAGTTGTGATTGTTTTGGTTATAGTTCATAAAAAGAAAAGAAAGGATAATAAACTGATAGATGAAAAGTTTTCTATCGAGGATTCCTTGAATGAAAAAGAATCTATGCCTGAACAGATGCAAAATAAAAATAACGCATATGGTATAAACAGTAATAGCAACCACAATAATAACTCTGGCGGAAACAATTTGAGCCACAATTCGTTTTTGAAAAAAAGCAATGATAACGTTGAAATCAAAATTGTCAATGGTTCCGATATAGAAGATTCAGATTATGCAAACCGTAAAAACAGGGTTTTGGATATAATTGGTAAAAGTGAAACTGATGACTTGTATTCTGAATTACATAATAACATATACTTTAGTAATTATGTTAACTTGGAGTCAAGAAATGATGTTGCTACTTTAGCAATGCTCAAAACTTTCAATATTAACCACCCAGATATCATCGAAACAATCAAGGAAAAGACTGAAATTCCTGATGTTGCAACTGATACTTTGAAAGAAGGTTACAGTCTCAACGATAAATCTAAATCATCAATTCATCAACAATCAAAGACAAACTCCTTGTTATCTACCAATGATGACGAATTCTACACACCAGAGGATGGATACTCACCTAAAGAATCCCCAGATGGCTTAACAACCGAGTTCAAGCAAGACCCCTCCAAAATCTTAATCCAGCCTCCTCCAAAAGCTATTTTCAAGGAGAATTTAGATGAAAATATCTCCTCCCATCCTTTAACCTTGAATAATCTCCCTCAAATATATAACAAGTTGGATTTTGGTGAAATTAAAACTATGCAAAATGGAAATGACTCTATGTCATCTGCTTCAAGTTCAGTAATAAGTAGTTATACCAAATCTACTCCTTTGACCTCGGTATCTGGTACACTTAATAACAGTTTGTATGGTGCAAGAACGAAGCTTAATGATATCAAAGAGGATAAGTCAGAAGATAATGTAGATCTTATTTCTCCTGTGAATGATTCTGTTCAAATAAAACATCCAGCAAGAATTGGGTCGCTAAATAAGAAGAAGCTTGAAGATGTTTTTGAGGAAGAAGAAGAAGAAGAGGAAGAAGATGATGACCGTCATGAATACTTCGATAAGTATATTGATGAGTCTGAAAGTGATGATGAAGATTCTGATTTCGAAGATGGTAAACTCAGGGCTAATTTACTCAGATTTAGTGTAGCAGGTACTTCCACATCTGGTAATAGCTCTCAAAGAAGTGAAAGATTAGGTGTTCAGAAATTAGAAGATGTCAAAGAAGAGGAAGAACCTATTACCTCTCCAAGACCAAAATATCAACTCGGAAAAATAGACTTCGTTCCATTGAGTATAATAGAAAAAGCCACCTCGAATAGTGCTTCATCTCCTGAAAATTCCAATAAAGAACAATCAGAAGATGAGGACGATGATATTAGAAGTGAAAAGTTGGGAAGTGATGAATTAACAGCCACAATTAATGACATTAATGACTTTTTACAACAAAACGGTGTTTACAGTAGTCCTGTAAATATTGATAAAAGCAAAAACGTCTTGAGCGGTTTAGTTATTTCCCAAAACCCAGATGAGGGTATCACTAATATCAATGGTAAGAATTTTTCTACAGATAGTTTGAACAAACACTTATCCTTGGATTCTTCTTACGATGTTTTGATGAACAATGCTGTGAAGATTAACTCACAGACTAATTCGCCAATATTTAATCCATACGCTGCTGACAACTTGATTGATTCTAGAATCAATAGCCCACCTATTAGAAATGAGAATATCAAATCAAATACATCATCCATTTACGACGCTGCTGGAAAATCGTTTGTTTCACCAATTTTGAACGACGCATCTCCTCGATTCCATGAACAACAACGTTTGGCTGGATTTACTAATACTAAGATCGACGTTGTTAATTCTCAACTCATTCCTAAAGCGGGCAACAGAAGCAGCGATGATTTTTTCGACCATCAAGAGTATAACTTAAATGCTCCAGTCTTATCAAAGGAGACTATCTATGATTCAGCAAGTACTTCTTCGATGCATTCGGTGAATGTTAGTCCATCAGCGAAATCAAGCTTTTCCTTAAAGCGCAACCCTGCCATGCAGATCAAATTAACTGACAGAGATCTAACAGGTGACAAAAGTCCAGAACAGATTCTTCAAGAAAAATCCGAACAATATAGCCTCACTGATTCGGAAGCTAGCTTTGTCCATAGATACAATATGGTTTAACAAAATTCCAGATATATTATAGTTTGCGAAAAATTCATCCTTACGAACCCTATCAAATTCCTTTTAACTCGGATTTCATTAATATTTACTTTCCTTTTTAGTTCTTTGTTGTTCTTTTGAAGGTTTTCGCTGTGCGAAAGCCCAAATTTGTCTTCTTATTATAATTTATGTAAAACTTCATTAGTTTTTTCTCTATTTATTTTTCTGTTCAAATTTCTTCTATAGTTATTCTTTTTGGTTCTACCTTTCAAATATATACAAATTATATATTTTTCTGCTAGTTTTAGGCGTAAAAAAGATTCTTGATTCGGATTTAATATATCGAAGAAAAAAAAAAACATACACACTAATTTTTTTAGTTGATAAGATTTGACTCACATCTGAAAAATATCAAATGATTAGTATTAAATTACTCATCAAGGTACTTGCCGACACCATTCCTTGAATTGAATGAAAAGTTTCTAAGTTAAAGGCCAATATTAACATCACAAGACAGAGTGTATAGATGCCTGGTGTGCTTTTTTATCAGCTCTTTTAAATGTTATAAGCAAGATCAAACTGAGGAATTTTGGTGATTCATGATGTTGAATGCATTTACAAAAAGTCATTTCTACAGTCATGTTCAGAAAAAACAGCTTCTATTAACAATTGTTAATTCTACTGCTACCAAAAGAGAAACCAAAAACTATTTCTTGAAATATGAACCTGGATTGGAATCAAGATTCATAAATTTGTCATCAAGCACAGATAAACTCAATGCAGGGAGCCAACTCCAAAAACATGATAAAGACCATTTTGGGGATGATGAATATTCTGCACTGTACCATAATAAACCACTTAGATTGGCCATCTTGAAGATCAAGCAATTGAATGAAATATCAGTGGATACACTTAAAGGCATTGGTATCACTATTTTCAAGATGTTGAAATTGGGTGTTAGTCCGGTAGTAGTTATTGACGACTATGATACAAAAGGGTTAAGTTTCAAGAAATTTCAAAAAGAATTGGATGAAAGATTTTTGTTATTGCTGGACGTGATAGAGGACTCTATTGCAAATTCACATGGAGCCTATGTCAAAAAGGTGGACAATCATGAGCATGCAATTGAGAGTTATCAAGAAGAAAATTCTCAAGTAGAAGAGATATCAGGAAACGAATATTCCGAGGAAAAAATGCTTGTCAAGCCAGTTGAAGAAGAAATAGCTAATAATATAAGCCCGCATAGAAGATTGTGTACGGTACCTTTAAAATCTCTTTTTGATGTTGATTCAAATAATGGGATAACACTAGAGTTTCCGAAAGAGATTTTGTATCACTTAATAGACGGGGTAATCCCGATAATTTTCCCAATTGGGTATCGACAAGACAGCTCGACAAATGTATTGTTACCGGGAGATTTGGTTTCAGAAAATATCGCTATAACTTTGAATAATACTTTCAAGAAGGATATGGATTTCTATAAGTCGACGATTGAAAAAATAATTTATATAGATAAGTTTGGGGGTATTCCATCGATTACTAGATGGTCATCCTCTCATGTTTTGATCAATTTAGATCAGGAATTCAGTGATATATCTAAAGAATTACAGAAAAGGTTTTTGAAACCACATGAAAGATTATCACATGTGAACAATTTGAATAGTATGAATAGAATATTGAGTAATTTACCAGATAATGTTTGTGGGGTTGTTACAACACCTGAAATGGCAGCGATTGATGATTTACCCCTTATGAACAATGAAGATAAGCACCAGGTAGAACGCATGGAAGATATTCAAGACTCCGAGATTCAAATTTTGGACACGTATAAGCAGTCTTACAGCTATTCCAATGTAAAAAACAAATATAAAAATGTAAATAACACAAACAAGCCAATGGATGATACAGTGATTAACAATACTTTGACAAATGAAAGAGGCGAGTCAATCACAAGTATAAGATTAAAGAATCCTATCATTTACAATATTTTGACAGACAGGCCATTAATTCTGTCTTCTTTACCTATTTATTTGAGAAATACACCACTTCTATCTACTACAGTTTTGCGAAAGGGTTTAAGTGTCAAGTATTTTAGCTCTGCAGAAGGGTTGGATTTGATCAAGATGGACAGAGATGGTGTGTTGAACCTTCAGAAATTCAAGGAATTGATCGATGATTCTTTTAAAAGGTCCCTAAATTTAGACAACTATCTAAGTCGAGTCAACAATAAAGTTGCTGGGATCATAATAGCAGGCGATTATGAGGGTGGTGCCATTATTACATGGGAAGACTTGAAAACTTGTGGAGGCAGAGCTGCATACCTCGATAAATTTGCGGTCAAAAGATCGGCCCAGGGGACATTTGGAGTAGCAGACATTGTGTTCAATGTGATGGTTGACACTCTTTTTCCAAAAGAGCTTATTTGGCGGTCTAGACTGAGCAATCCGGTGAACAAATGGTATCATGAGAGATCGAACGGCAGTATGTTTGTAGAAAACACGAACTGGCGCTGTTTTTGGCTCGGAACAGACACGAGAGAGTGCAACAACGAGTATTTGAAGGATTACTTGGAGATTTGTGAAAGAATACAGCCTTCGTGGGATGAATGAAGAGTTCAGTACAGGTTCACAGGCTTTCTAGGTCTACAGAATGGTTTTCCCGACAAAAATAAAGATACAGGCATCAATTTTTCTCCTGCTTTTCAAAAAATAATATTAATAGAAGACATTAGATTTGGCTCTTCTCAAAGGTTTGAGTTCTGCTTTTTTTGAAAGGTTATTGTATAATCAAATAAAAGAGTCTTTATGTTGGTATAGAGATGACTGAAAAACTGCGAAGACTTTGCAAGCTGGTTTCATAGATCTTCAGCTATAAGATAGTTAAGTAAGCCCAGCGTAAAAAAATGTGTAGGCACTACTTGTGGTCAACACACTTTCAAACTACCTTTACACTACCTAATCCTTCACCCAATACCCAAACTAGCCATTGCATACAAAAACCAAAAAACCTTTAAATCTTGAAACAATTTAAACGTCACACTAATAAATGCTTACACCAACAACCTTTACATAATTTTTAGGACCTGATGTGAGGATTTAAGGGATTACCCTCTTCTTGTATATATAATAGGAGTAATGTATCATAAAGAAGAACCGTGAAAAAGAAAAAATTTTTTTTTTTCTTTTTCTCTATTTTTTTGCGATATCGAAAATTTTTTGATCTTTCTTTTTTTTTTGGGAGTGTCATCCTATATAAGAACTGCAGTTTAACATCAAGTTTATTCCAGTAGAAGACTTGCCATCTAAATTGATATATTGACCAATTCCAATATACAATTCAATATAGATAAATTACAATAATTTATATATTAGTATAACTTGATTTTTTTTAACTAGAAATTATCAAAAGAAACAAACCGAAAAAATGTCTGATCTTGCTAATCAAATGGAGAACATGAACCTCAACAAGAACGGTAGAAGTTCTTATGTTCCACCTCACCAACGTGGAGGTAACGGAGGTGGCGACTTCGAAAACGGAGGATACAACAACGGAGGATACAACAACGGAGGCTACGGCGGTGGCTACAACGACGGCTACAGAAACAACGGCTACGGCGGAGGCTACAGAAACAACGGTGGCTACAACCGTGGAGGCTACAACCGTGGGGGATACAACCGTGGAGGCTACGGCAACAACGGAGGCTACAACAACGGAGGCTACAACCGTGGAGGCTTCAACAATGGAGGTGGTGAAGCCACCCAAAGCAAGTTCCACGGTAAGTATGTCGATGGAAAGCACATCCCAGGTGCCAAAAACGAAGCTTACGAACTCAAATTGTACGGTGAACCAGAAGACCCAAAGTTCCAATCCACCGGTATCAACTTTGACAACTATGACGACATTCCAGTCGAGGCTAACGGTACTGATGTCCCAGATGCTGTTGACTCCTTCACCAGTCCACCATTAGACAGCTTGTTGGTTGAAAACATCAAATTATCCAGATACACCAAGCCAACTCCAGTTCAAAAATACTCCATTCCAATCATTGCTGCTAAAAGAGATTTAATGGCTTGTGCCCAAACTGGTTCTGGTAAAACTGGTGGTTTCTTATTCCCAACTTTATCCGAATCTTTCCTCCATGGTCCAGCTGATATCGAAAAGCCAAAAATGGAAAAAGGTTACTACTCAAAAATCGCTTACCCAACCATTTTAATTATGGCTCCAACCAGAGAATTGGTTTCCCAAATTTTTGAAGAAGCTAAGAAATTCGCTTACCGTTCTTGGATGACTCCATGTGTTGTCTACGGTGGTTCCGATATCAACAATCAAATGAGAAACATTGACAGAGGTTGTGATATCTTAGTTGCCACCCCAGGTAGATTAAATGATTTAATGGAAAGAGGAAAAGTTTCCTTAAAAGGTATCAAATACTTAGTTTTAGATGAAGCCGATAGAATGTTGGATATGGGTTTCGAACCACAAATCAGAAGTATTGTTGAACAACATGATATGCCAGGTGTTGAAAACAGACAAACTTTAATGTTTTCTGCTACTTTCCCTAAAGATATTCAAATGATGGCTCAAGATTTCTTGAAGGATTACATTTTCTTATCTGTTGGTAGAGTTGGTTCAACTTCCGAAAATATTACCCAAAAAGTTATTTATGTTGAAGATCCAGACAAGAACTCCCTTTTATTGGATATCTTGGATGCTTCTGATGACGGTTTGACCTTGGTTTTCGTCGAAACCAAGAGAATGGCTGATCAACTTTCCAACTTTTTATACCACGAAAACTACGCCAACGCCGCAATTCACGGTGACAGATCCCAAAGAGACAGAGAAAGAGCTTTGGATGCATTCAGAAGTGGTAAGGCCTCCATTTTGGTTGCAACAGCTGTCGCCGCCAGAGGTTTGGATATTCCTAATGTCACTCATGTTATCAACTACGATTTGCCAAGTGATATTGATGATTACGTCCATAGAATTGGTAGAACTGGTAGAGCTGGTAACGTTGGTGTTTCTACTTCCTTCTTCAACAGAAACAACATGAATGTTGTTAAAGGTTTAGTTGAAATCTTAAGTGAAGCTAACCAAGAAGTTCCAACTTTCTTGAGTCAAGTTGCCAAGGAAGCTTCTATGGGTAAGAGAAATAAGAAGGGTGGTAACAGTGACATGAGAAAGCATGGTGGATACAACAGCTACGGTAATGGTGGTGGTTTCAGTAACTACAACAATGGCCACAGAAATAATGGTTACAGCAGCCGTTCCAGTAACAACAACTCCAGTAGTGACTGGTGGTAAATGGTTCTACCATTTGATTTTTTTTTAGATACTGCTATGATTGTTTTAGCAGCGATTTAAGTTAGTGTTTAAAAGAAAAAGAGAAGGATTATAAATTCATTTTTACGAAGATCTGAAGAGTTTATGAAATCTATTATTATTTAAATGATATGTTTCATTTTTGGATTTAGAAAATCTAAGACAGGACTGAAAAGATGAAAGTGAAACAGGGAAAATGGGAAGGAAAAACGAAAAGAATAGAGCAATAGAATAAATTGAAAATTGGGATTATATTTTTGCTTCGAAGTTAATTACGGAAAGAGAGAAAGGAAATAGAATAAAAGTATTATTTTTGTACCTTTAAAAGGTAGAGAAAGAGTTGAACGCCAAAGTTGAAGTGGATGGAATAATTTTTATTAAAACTAGATGTGTGGTTGTCGATAAATCAAGAGCAACTTTCATCTAATTTGAGAAATGAACTAAGTCTATTTCGTTTTGAATAAGTCGCAGTTTTTGTTACTTGAAACGATTATAGATTGTTTGTTTGTCGAGTTTGAAATTATTAATCTTTTTCCCAGGTACTACTCAATATTGAACAATTGTTGATTATAGATTTTTGTCGCTTTTAGAATATTTTTACTTACAATTTATTGTCTGATAAATCTATAATATTCATGTTTATTATTTTTATTCGATTTGCTTTTTTTTTTGCTCAGTTTATATTGTTTTTTTGCATATTTGTTGTCATCTATTCGTTTTTAACTATTTGTTTTAGGCATGATTATTCGAGTTAATTTTCATGTTTCTAATGATTTATTTATTATTCTTTCAATTGCTTGTCATATATTTGTTTTTTTTGTGTTGATTATCTTTGTTTTTCATGTTTTATTTGAACACAAACTATTCATTTCTTCTTTATCTTAATTATACTTCTTTTGTTTTTTTTAATGAACTGCTACATATTTTTGAATCAATATTATTTATTACTTATTATTACAAATTGTTTGCAATTGTAGAAAGACTGTCTGTAAATTGACAAAATTCAGCCCTATTAAAGTCAACAGCATATATTCATTATGCAAAAAATGTATTAAAATGGTATAAAAATATTGATTGAAGTGATATTTGAAAGAAGATGGATGTATAATTGTATAAACCAGTATACCTATATCCAAATAATAATAATCCGTAATCATAATAGTTGATATCTTTGATCGTCTACTTTCTGTAGATTTGGATTTAGTAAAGTCATGGGTTCAAATAACCATAAACTCCAATTTTGCATAGAGCTTATCTGCTTTGTAACAAACAGGAAAATAAATAGCACTAATGTCTCTTGGAGTTGGCATGCAGGCAGATGTTTTCAACCCAATATTATCTCATAAAGAATTACCAAAATGTTGATGAGAATTAGAGGGAGTCTCAAGAGCGTTCTTGTAGCAGAAATTAAGTTAATCATTCTTGATTTGATATTTGAATCTCCCTGCGAGTTTCCATACTGACTATTATTGCCCCATCCTATTCTATTCAAGAATCTGTCCTCACTAAGAACAGCTACTGAGTTCACTAAAAGAAGTATCACTAAACAAATTGGTTAGTACTGAATTCATTCTTTCAATCACAAAAAACTTATCCAATTCTGTTGAAACATACCGTAGAAAAGTTTACCAAGACCCATCATTTTGCAGTTGATTTAAATTGTCACTGATGAATAAGAATCGAGACAAATTGATCTGAACAAAAATAAAAGGAATCACTAATCCGGAGATAATTCCAGTCCATGTTCCAAGCAAGCTATCTCTATATTTAGTGTCTTGAAGAACTAAGTACTAATAATCAGTGTCTATGTTATCTTCTTGAATATTGATCAGTGAAATTGTTTCTGCTCGAAAAAAAATTGAATAGTATACGCACGCCTTTTTTTTCGAGTTAGTTGGTATAAGCCTTAGACTTCATACTGTTTTCAAAGTATCAAAGTGTCTAATTAGATCAACATAGATCAACATAGGATACTGCTGAATATCAACAAAACTATTTCAGACCTTATACTGTATATTCACACCATTAATAAATTAATTAAGTAAGCGCTGATTCTTTTACCCTTTGAGTGCAAATTAAACAGTTCGGTAGAGCTGTTTATCGCAATTGGTAGCTTTGTACAAAAATGAAACTTAATAAATTTTCCGTTTTTCTCTACTGAATGCCTTTCAAGTTAATGAAATGAGTATTTGTGATTAAAAATTACTCTTTGACACTGAAGATATTATCTGCCCTAGAATTGTATAAATATGCTGTAATTACTTTTGATATTCTTTAGTTTTTACTTTCTTTCATCATTTGTTTGAATTAAACGTCAAACATACACACAATACAAAATAAGATGAAGTACTTTTATATAGTTTGTTTGCTGACCTTAAGATTTGCCAATGCGTTGCCAACAGAAAAGTCTCAACAGAACATGGGTCCATACTCAAATGTTGATTCTACCGCTGATTCAAATTTGTTCAATAAAAGGGATTTAGAGATGGATCAACCAGCAAATTATGAATTGAACGCCGCAAGTGTAAATCAAAATGATGTTGCAGAAGTTGAACCATCTACCTACAATGAGGAGGAAAATACCCAAGCTGAAGGTTATGATGAAGATCAAAATGAAAATTATGAGGTACAAAATGCTCCATTCAACTTTGAAAGTTTCCAAGGAGAAAACGGGGCCTCCATTAACGAGATTGAATGGCCAGATGCATGGTGTGAGAAAGAATGTAGAGAAACGTTTTTATTGTATGAGGGTTGCAAAAAACAAGGTGAAATTGTAGGTGAAACTTGCGTCTGCTCTGTTCACTTTCGCTATAAAGTAAACAAGTGTCAAGCAGATGGTTGTCAACATTATTATAACAGACAACCTGAATGGCAAAATTTAATGGAAAAATATGTAGAAGAATGTAAAGATAAGGGTACAGATTTTGTTAACTATTGAACCGACTTAGGTATGGACAAAAATATCAGAGCTGAAGCTTCTAGAAAAGATTACTCGTTGTAACCCATTCATCATAGCAATTTACCAAGAACTATTTTCTGCAAAAAGTGATATCATGATCTCCTTAATTACTTCTGCTTATTTTTTTTTGTTTTAAAAGACGATGAATTTCCTTTGTTGATAATTTATGATGAAAAATTATTGAATATGCCTGTGGCAACAAGAATAACATTATAATTAAATATCTATTGATACAAATATTATACTTATATAAATAACAAAATAAACAAATCAGTAGTTGTAATGAAGTAAACAAATATATATAAAAGAGTGCAAAATATGAATTGGCAAACCATGAAAATAAACAACAAAAAAAAACCTTTTTCTAATTACCTATGTGGCTACCATTCAATTCCAACAGATCGACATTTTCACTTATCTTTTCTACAACTAAGCCTGCATGTTGGTTCGGTTCATCATTTGCAGTTGCGCTATCGCCTTCGGGATCATTAATTGTATCCTTATTTTCATCATTTTTGATAATTACGGTATCATCGTCTAAACGTTTGTTATCATCAAACTTGTCACTTGATAAAGTATCTTTGGTTGTCTTTCCTTCTGAGCCTTGTTCACTACTTACCAAAGATTCTAATCTTTTCCAGTTCTCTTGTTTGATTCTGTCTCTATTTGCATTGTCTATTAAAGATTGCTGATAAAGAGCAGTGCATTGATCATAAAGTATTGGTGTGCTTTCCATAAAAATATTCAAAGCATTACATGCTAAAGATACGATAGTTCTATTCCAACTGTTATTTCCATTTGAATAATTATAATCATAAGGATTCATTGAAGAGGATAGATCCGAATTCATAGCACCACCACCATTTGAAAATGCATCCTGTTGATAAGATTGCGACACATCAAATAAAGCAGGATAAATTATAGGAAGGATGGTGTCTGCGTTTTCTGTGACCAAGTTCAAGAAATATTCATTATTCCAGAAACATAAAACTTTTTCAGATATTTGGAAGTGAGGACAGGTAACACACTTGCTTAATTGGACAATTAAAGGAATTTGAATCTTTTTAAATTCTAAAGGATCCATGACTTCGAAAATTTCTTCGATTTCACTTAAGAACATCAACTCCTTAGGAGAGTTGATTTTAGGCCAGAAACGCAATAATCCCATTATTACTTCTTCCGTTAAAGTAGGATCCTTTTCCAAAAACTGAACGACGCAATAGGCTAATTGACCATGATAAATGGATAGAGAGCGAACTTTATGCAAAGGCAATAAAACTCTACAGAGAAAAATTTTGTGTTCTTCTTTCAATGGGAGAGCGAAACCATTAATAATGGAGCCTAGAATTTCAAGGAGTTCACTAATTCCGTTGAATCTTTCAGTTTCATAAACGAATTGAAGGAAAACATTATTAATTGAGCGACGAATGAATGCTCTTAAGGATAAAAATTTCCCATAAATTCTATGTAACGTGGTCTTAAGACAGTCCCTTTCTCTTGGGTCTTCTGAATCAAAAAGCTCTAATAATTTAAGAATGAAATTGTAATCAATATACTGCTTGGCTACCTGGTGAGAAAAATCGTTACTCTCCACAAATCTTAAAAAAAATTCATATACTACCTGCATATGAGGCCAAGCCAATTCACTGACTGGTTCATCTTCATCAGGATCATAAATGTCGCCTATTGGGTTTACTGGAGGAGGTATAGGTCTAAATAAATTCTTTTTGAACATGTCAACTACAGTTTTGTAGATTTCATCAGTGTAGGTGAAACTATTTGAGGAAATAAATTCTGTTAATTCTTGTAACGTGATTCTTTTCATTTCCTTACCTTGTAAATCTGACGTAGGATCAGAAAAATCAAAGATAATGTTGCACTGTTGCACTTTCTTGATGAAAAGAGCAATTTGCTCAGTTGGTAAAACTTCGTCAAAAGATGGAAGCTTTTCAAAAGTTTCCCTGAAAGCAGAATTAGGCTCTACACGAGATGATGAATGACGGATTGGAGTTTTAATAAGGTCAATATCAGCGTGTTTTCCTGTTGGAGAAGTACCACCTGCACCAGTAGAAGCTGAACCAGGAGCGACGACGTTTCCTATGATACCCTGGTTATGCTGCAGAGGAGGTGGAACCATGAGGTGGTGATGAATATTGTTATTGTTGTTCGTATCCTGCATCATTGACATAGAATGCTGCTGTTGAGAAGAGAAGGAATTGTTATGATGATGAGGATCGCTGGAAGCGTTATTTTCTATAGACATATCAAGGTCATTACTTCCGTTTTTCAAATCGCTTGCATTTGAAAATGAGGAGTCATTAGTGGTCATTTCCGTATCTTGCTGATTGTTCGATAAAAGATTGGAGCTGGATAAGTAATTATTTTTTGCATTATTACTAGTAGAAGAATTGGAGGTATTTGCACTGGCATTGAAGGTAGCAGTATTTGAATTAGAGTCGGCAAAAGCTTGATTTTCAGGAGTATCTGGTGCAGACATTGTAGAATTGGTATTATTTACTGTGATGTTGGCATCGGCAGAGCCATTTTTGGAATCTATATTTGTATTATTGTTTTTCTCA
This sequence comes from Saccharomycopsis fermentans, assembly GCA_002564245.1. NCBI lineage: Eukaryota > Fungi > Ascomycota > Saccharomycetes > Ascoideales > Saccharomycopsidaceae > Saccharomycopsis > Saccharomycopsis fermentans. The sequence continues at coordinate 1,592,215 of JNFW01000003.1, forward strand.
TTGTTCTTCTTTTTCAGACTATGCTTTTCTTTGGAGGACTTCTTATCTTTAGATATATGTTTTGTTCCAGCTCTTTTCAACCCCGAGGCGAGGCTTGATGCGGAGCTAGAGAATGAAGACGTCGAAGAAGAAGCTATATTTGCTATCGTTGAGGAGGCACTACTGTGATTGTTGTTGCTATTATTATTATTAGTGCTATTGTTGCTATTGCCTGAATTGTTGGCTGATGGAGGAGAAGAAGAGGATGACAATGCCTGGTTGTTTGAAGAGGCAGGGTTCGAGGAGGAAAGGTTGGAATCATGACCACCGTTCGAGCTATCTTTGTCCTTTTTCTTTGTCTTAAATCTATCCTTGAATTTTCCCATCATTTTGGGCAGGTGGGACTAGTTAGCGAGAGATAATATGGTTGTATGGAAACCACTTGTTGTATGTGATGATATGGAAAAGAGACACAAGGGTGGAAAGTGAAACTTTGCTTGTGCAACAAATGTTATCTTGTCGAGTAAGCAAGACTGAGTCCCTGAGTAATTCTTTCAGCTTCTATATCCTTTGGTGGGATACTATGCGGCTAGAGGAGGCGTTTTTTTCGAGAAAAAACCTTCGTTGGAACGCCAGAGTAGTCCAGAAAAAGCGAAACCAGAACCAAATTTATCTTGGTTATCTCTGTATTTGTGTCCGATTCTACACGTTATCTTTGAAAACTCACGTCTCAGCAACTGTCTGTTCTTCAAGGCGCGTATTCTAGGACCTTTGCAACCACTGATATTTCAGCTACCTATAGTACAGAAAAAATAAAATGTGTATGGTTTTCGTTTCAACAAAAGAGGCTCTTTCTTGTCTCTTTCTGAATAGTAATGGTATATGTAGACCTTCTCTGTATTAGTTTAGCATATAATTCTCTGCAGAATTACACAAATTCTATGAAAGAGAGTGAGAGAGAGAGAAAAAAAATTTATCTGTGGTGTTTTTGTTGTGTTGTTGATAATTGTTCTATTCGTAAGTTTACTTTGTATATTTTATGCGCTGGCGGATAGCCGTGGAGGTGCCGATAGCAAGTCTATATTTATCAAAAAAAATAATAAATAAAAAAAAAATAGATAAATAAAAAAGGGTTACGAGCACGAATATGAAAAACAGTGCTCATAGAATGGCTTCTTATTGATGATACTCAAATATCAAATTAACTTCTACTTGCCTACAGACAGACAATTTACTCAATGTACAGCTACAGAGCATATGCTACTATTATTTATGAAGTATCAAAATCTGTGGTAGAATTAACGTGTTGTTCCCTCTCTGAAAAGTCTGTTATATCTTTCGATTTACCTGTTTCTGTTAACGCCTGAGCAAATCCGTTGTACCTTCATTTCATTTCTTTCAGCCTACTTGCCAAATATGTATCTTCTTTGAGTCACCAATGATACTGCTCTTCACCAACTGTTGCTGTAGCTAATGTTTTTTTTTTTTTTGATTACTATGCAAATATTGTGTATGTCCAGACTATCTTTGCTCCTCCTTCAACTTTCCAGCTGCAGCCGACTTAGCCGGAGCTGCATGTCTCTGGCTTGAGTTTTTTTCAGCTAAGACGATACTTGTCATCTACGTTAACCACCAAGAAAAAAGAATGAGCAATCGAGAAATTTCCTCATCATGTTGGCGAATATTGCTCAATTGAGAAACAGAGAACTTCCTTTTTCAAACCAGCACCTATTCGTTTGAGGCTTCTTTCGCTCATCACAAAGGCTCTTTCTTTTCTCTTCAATGAACCAAGGTTGTGGTTTCTGTGGCACTTAACTTATACAATTCTTTTCACAATATAATATATTTATAGTATCGATATAACAGAATGGTAAAAAACATGAACATAAAACAGAAAATAAAGCATCTTTTTAACAAAAGCAATTACAGAAAAATAAAAATAATAATCTCCTTTAAAAATGAACAGCAAACGATTTTGTGTAAGTCTAGCGACTAGACATTCAAACTGTTAGGGCAATCCTCTGTATTGATTAAGCAGCAACAACTGGTTCAGCAGCGGTTTCTTCTTCTTCTTCACCAGCAGCTTCCTTCAAGTCATGGTCGATCTTGTCAACTTGTTTGTGGTATTCTTCATTTTCGTGTTCTTCTTCATCACTAGTATCGTAAGCGTATTCAGGACCAGTGTGCATACTCAAAGTTGGCTTGACAGCAGCAACGTCCAAAGTCCAGGATCTCAAGGCAGATTCAGCATCCATGATGATTTGCTTAGAAGCATCGTAACCATCGTAAGCTGGTCTGGTTTCACCTGGAGTAACTGGTGAGTCATCCAACAATTCAAGCAAGGCTTTACCGTATCCAGCAATCAAAGCCATCTTTTCAGCATGTTCTCTGATGGAGTCAAATTGGTAGTTGAAAGCCAACTTCAATTTTTCTCTGGTAATGTTGGACAATTGAGCTTCAGCAACAAGAGATTCAGCTTCAGCACGAACCAATTCTTGTTCTAAAACCATAATCTTTGGAGACTGTGGGTCCTTGTATTTCAAGTAAGCAATCTTTTGGGTAATCTTTTCTTTACGGTCTCTTGATGGTTGGACAGAGGCTTCAATGTTACGAACAGACTTGATAGTCATTCTGTATTGGTCGTATCTGTCAATGAACAAGTCATCCAATTCACCTAATTCGTAAATGAGAACACCCAATTTGTCGGTAATATCGGAGACATCGTCATCGTTTTCTTCACCCCAGATACTCAATTGCTTAGCAACAGATCTTCTTTCATTAGCAGCCAATTCAAGGGCTCTCATAACGTTCTTTTCCATCTTGACGTATTGGGCCAATTTCTTGGACAATTCTGGGCCAAATGAACCAGCGGCATTTTTTCTGAAAGATGAAGCAATGCTGGCCTTACCAAAGTAGTGCTTCTTGGTAGAGGACACTGGTGGGGCTGGGACTTGTATTTCAGAAGCGGTTGGAGCTCTGCTGTTTCTTAAAGAGTACGTTCTGTGCATTACTGATATAAATGTTGGTTATCAAAAGTTCTTCTCGGTGAGCGATAGAAAGAATGGGGAGGTTTTCAACAAAAGTAAATATAAATTGGTAGCAAATTCAAACAGGTTTATGTTTCCGTGGAAATTAGTGACGTGTGAGAATTGTTATGTGTGATAAATATTCAATTGAATGAGGAATGGTACTTATGATAAAATAATAATTTTTCAAAACTAATTTAAGAACAAAGATCTTTCAAATGAGTTTAAAATGGAGGATTCAATATCAATTTATATGCCAATTTTTGAAGAATGGGGTTTTTTTTTTTTTTTTTTGGCAAGACTACTAAATAGAATAATGCAGTGTGTGGTGACTTTTTTTTTTCTTCACAATCATCTTTTCCTCTGTTTCTTTGCGGTTGCTGTATCGGATAAAGTTTAGAAAGACACTAGCTGATAGCAAGAAAACAAAAGAAGTAAATAGAACTTTATTTGGCGGGTTGCGAGCCCTACATAATAATTAATTCCTTCAGCTATCTTTGGTTTTCTGAATGTTGGCATCACCCCGTGTAAATCCTTAGCAAATCATCGATTGCTTTCTCGGTTGTGCATCTGCAATATTGTTGTTTATACAGATTTCCGTCAACTGAGGACAGTTATTGTTTTCTGTTTACATACATTTTGCCTTAAACGAGAGCAGAATGCGAATTGCGTGGACGGAAACAATCTCAGACCAATTCCAACAGATATCGCGCTTTCCTATTTTCCCTACTGGCTGCTGTTCCAGATACCCCCTATACTCTTGATAGTGGCCGGCGTTTCGTTCTTTGCATTTTTTTTTTAAAGCTCTGAATTACTGGTGTTTGCGTCATAGTGGCTTGTAATAATATGGAAGCTCCAAGATCATATTTTGTGGATCATTTGCTGAATCTCCGAAGACCTAATTGCTACGGAATTTGAATTGTATCAGCTGTGGAGCTGCAATTACGTTTATTACCTCATCTAAGACTAAATTCTGTGGACATAATTATCCTCCAGCAAAGTTAGCTTGTAAGGTTTTCAGAGAGAAACAGCTACTGAGGGAGGGGGTGAAGAACTCATCGCTGGAGTTCAAGCCAAATAGTTGGTTGAGAAGCAGACTATAATTAGCCAGAACAATTCCTTAGGTGCGTTTAGACCTGTAGCTCGACAAGTTATTTTTTTTGCAAGAACAACAAGAAAGTTTCTTTTTATCTTTGTCTTAAAGAGAATAAAGCAGAACTTGTCAGACTTATAAACACTATGATGTCATCGACTGACTGTCCCTAGTTTTGGGTGGGCTATTAAATTATGTAAAAATACGTTATTTCAAATCAAACCTGCGATCAGATGTGTGATTCTCGCTGTTCTTTTTTTGCTACGTAATTGAAAAGCAAAAGACAATAGAGTTCAAAATACGTAATTGTATAAAATAAATGCGAAACCTTATCAACATACCTCAGATTACCACAAAAAACTTGATTCAGCGGACACAAACACTTTCAAAGGACCCATCCTGCGATATCACACCTCGTATCAGACACGCGTCGATGTCTCTTTGTATGTGAACCACATTTTGACCCCTAACGCTAAATCTCACTGCGGATAATTACGATGATTACCCCAGACAAAAACTATTGTCCTCCCTCCGCACTAACTCTAACTTGAATCAACAGCATAAATATATATACAGCGTAATATTTTTGAAGTTGCGCATCGGTAGATAAAATGCATTTCTACAACTAGATCAGAACGCAATACATAAATCAACTAAACGATAAAATCAAAAAAGAAACAAATATATAGTAATAATAAAAACAACATAGGAAAGTAAAGTGGGTGAACACGTACAAGTCGCAGTTAAAGTCACTCAGGGTTCTCTTTTCTGGTACTGTTGAGCTTGTCTATAAGAATATTGTAGTTGTGATACACCTCCTGCAACTCCTTAATACTCAACTCATGGAACTCCTTCTCAATTTTGGTAAATTCCTGATTATCGTCAACGATTATCTTATTGTTTAAGTTGGTGCTGCTGCCTGATGACTTCCATTTTATGAAATTAGTGAATGACGGGGATCCTGGAATCGCAGTAAATCCGCCTGAGTTGCCATTGTGATAGCTGTTGGCAGAGTTCGATCTATTTCTTCTCGATTGCAAAGCAGCAGATAGCGACACATTGCTGTTGGTAGTGATATTACCATTAGAGCTATGACTCTCCACAAGATTCAAGCTATTCAAAGTACTTGCACTTCTATTTCTTGTATGCAGAACGGTATCTAAATCTGTTCCACTGCTATTGTTGCTAGTACCCAAACTGTTCAACACGCTTCCTGTTTTGGATACTCCTCCGTGCCCTGTGGACAAACTGGTGGAACTGCCATTTACATTGGTGCTTTGAGCGATCTTACCGCCCAAGAACTTTAAAGAAGTATCAAACACGTTCTTAATAATTTGACTATTATTATTAGGTGGAACTGAACTGTTAATACTGTTATTCGTCATACTGGTAGCGTTGGTACTTGTGCTACTCAGCATTGATGTGATTGAGCTTGCTGATGATAAGGATGCCATATTCATATTATTGTTATTTCCAGTACTCTGTGAGTTGCCATAATTGTTGGATAAAGTAGGTGTATTTGAGGTAGGAGTTGGTACTGAATTCTCTACTAAATTTCCGCTCAAGTTCCCAGAACTGCTACTACCGACAACATGTTTATTTTGCTGATTACTGTTAGTACCATTTCCAGAAAACAAAGAGCTATACTCAATTTCTTGCTGGAGAATAGACATTGAATATTCTTGAATGGCGTTTTTCAAGAAAGTTATTGAGTTCGATTTTTTTCTATTTAGAGGTCTGCTTTCATTGTTGTATCCCAGAGAAAATGGTAAAGGAACTTTGATTTCAGAATTTTCCAAGTCAAAAGAAGTATCGTTGATCTGATATTTCATATTGTCTTTACTTAGTTTCAAGCAAACTTCATCGATGGATATCGATTCCAAATTTCTCTCAGAGTTTTCAGTTTCATCATAAAACTTCAATTTTTCTAACAACTTTCTCTTATCAGAATGCTCAGCACCATCATCTTCATTAATTAAATCTCTTTTAAAAATATTTGCGTGCTCTATTTTATAATTTTCGAACATTGTATTTATATCATTCTTTTCTAATTTCAAATCTTTTTGATAATCAAAATCGCAGATATAGGTTAAACAAGCCAACACATTTGTCATCATGTAAAAATATTCTCCACCCTCTCCATCATCATTATCAGAGTTCCAAAACTTAGAATATTTAAATCTTTTAATGAATCTGTAATTTAAATACAAATTTTTTACGTGCTTCATGATTATTAAAAATATTAAGTTTGGTATCAATAAATCCCCATTCACTTGTTTGGAAAAAACCTCTTTCATGATCTCATTTAAAATTTTAAATGCGTTTCTGATGCTAATCAACTTATTCATACAGCTGTTAAATGAATTCATCTTATTGAATTCTTTACTTACAAGCTTTAATTTTCTCATCAAATTTTCATCTACTTGGCTTTCATCTTTTTTGATATCCTTGTAGATAGTTTCATCCAAATCCTTTAACTTCAACTTAATAATATGCTTCAAGTAAAATATTTTCTCATATAGATGGAGTTGTAATTCTAAATCTTCAACATTGTTTTCGAATATTTTTTTGTAAATCATAGTATTCCCACATAGCTTAAATTCCATAAGTTCCATAAACTGTCTTTGAGATCCAGCAAATTGCTCATGAGTTTCACAGTATATCTTATTTTGTTCCTCAAACTTCACATAAAATTTTTGAAAAATCAAAGCTACCTGATCTGTATTTAAAGGAGTGGCGTATTTTGGTGCTTGTAAATCAAAAATAAACTCGTCTATCAATTTTCGCAACTCTCCTGGTAGACTCAGATTCAGATATGTCAAATATGGAATTCTCTTTATTTTTTTAACTACTTTTCTGACCTTTTTATCTTTTTTTGGTTGTTCGTCTATAGAAAATGCAATGGAAGAGGTCTCACTAAATGTGGGAGACACGGTTCCTATCTGTCTTTCTGATTCCTCAATGTCTAGCTTATGTTCGGTTAATGTTGTGGAGCTGCTACAGCTACCTGAAGTGACATTCACATCTGATTGACTACATCCCTCGCCGCTACTACCAACACTACCATTATTACTGTACGATTCTAGACGCGAAGCGTTATCCAACTTTACTGAACGCTCTTGATCTATTGGCGGTGTATGGAACATCTCTAATATATACGTTATAAAGGTTCTTGCAACGTCTAATCTTCTTCTCTGCACTTTTGAGAGAAACAAAAATGGAAAGACTAATAAGCAATTTTAAAAGGCTTTGCTTTCTTCGCTTGAGGAATCTTTATCTCTAGATTCCTATCTCTTCTTTGTTGAAATCTTTCTAACAAATATAACGCAATACAGCATTAAATATAGCAGATCACTTAGAGAATACAATATATTTGTGATCAAATTCTATTCAATTTACTCAGACATGTATGGAACGATTAATGTTATATTCATTTTTTTTTTTAGTTTTTTATTTGCGTTTCTTTTGGTAATGGGGAGAATCATCATTTTCATCAGCGCCTTGTGAAGAACTGGTAAAATTACAATTTTTAGGCTGTCAAATTATTCCAATCTTACAAACATTGAGGATGCAAAAACTTATTATAATAACCATTATTGTAACCTGGAACTTACGACTTCTCTTCCCATACTCGCCTAATTATGAGAAAGACAAGAGCTTGTACATACAAATATTACACTAGAAGCCAAAGAAATACTGTATAATATAGATCAAAAAATGCTCTAATTTGTGATTTGCAGAGTTACTCTATTCTGCTTTTTTAATCTTTTTAATGGCATCAATGATTTCACTATGGAAGGGTTCAGAACCTGAGATGATTCCGGAAGAAGGTAAATATCTTCCTTGGTTGAAATCCAAAGCATTCCCATTCATGTCGGTAGTGACACCACCACTTTCTTTCACTAATAAATAACCACTAGAATGGTCCCAAATTTTTTCTCTGTATTTCAAATCAATAGGTAGTCTTAGGTATAAATCAGCTACTCCATAAGCCAAAAGACAGTACTTGACTTGAGAATCCAAGTTTATGGTTCTACAATTTGGAATCCTTAGCTCTTCCTTGACGCGAAGCTGTGTTTTGTGATCAGAATGACCTACTTCCACTCCCTCAACAACTATAGAATCTTCGATAGATTTTCTCAATTTAAGGTTGTCCATAGAAATCCTTTGGCTTGATTCCTCACTTACCGCTGAATAAAGATCGTGCACAAAAGATCCTTTGTTCTCACTAGCGAAAAACAATAAACCAAGATTACCTGAATCTGTGTTTGTATATTTTTCATCAAGTTTAAAATTACCATCTTTATTGAAATCATGATTTTCAATTGTCTGTTTGATGTTTTTTGGTAAGTTGGGACATCCATTCACACCTACTCTAATTCTTCTGCCATCAATTAAAGCCAAACAAAGAGAAAATTGTTGATTACGAAGAAATCCTTTAGTTCCATCGATAGGATCTAAAACCCAAAATCTTTGATCTTGATTTCCTAAATTCCCACTAAATCCACCTTTGCTTAAATTCTCAATAATTTGTTCCTTTCCCATCATTTTTTCCAACTTATAGCTTTCGCTTGAATTTTTGAAGTTAGTGAAGAATTCTGAATCTGATTTTTCAACATATTTAACAATTAGTTCTTGAAGATCATTTCTTTCTATCAAATCTTGTGAGCTTTCCTCCGCAACAAATTTATCGTTTGGAAAATTATCAGTAATGGATTGAATAACTATAGCTTGAACTGCATAATCTGCGATAGTCACGGGCGAGTGATCTTGCTTCGTAATAGTTTTTTTCGAGTATAAGTTGTGGTAATCTTTCAAAATATTCTTAGCCACAATAGACGCCCTTTGAATCGCTAACTGCGCAATTTTGAGTTCTCTTTCATATGCCATGATTCAATTTCTGAGATTTGTCGATAATTTTATGATAGTATGCTATTTTCTATTCTAATTTATTGTATTTAATTTGTATGTGATTGTTCGATTTTAGAAATAACTCAGAGAATTGACTACTGCTCCAGTGTTATTTAGTAATTGGTTGCCTTTTATAAAGCATGGGAGAGTAGTGTGTAAATAAGTACGTTAGTTGCCCCGTTATATTTTTACTTTTTAGTTTCAACATGTCAGTCATGTGTTTTGAAATTTTGCTAATCGATAAGAGAAGTCTAAAGTTGCTTTCATAATCATTACACATCTGAAATGAAACAAATTAAATGCGGTGAATTCAAGTTAACATACATTATTATTCTGTTAATTTAAAGCCAATTCATAATTTTAAAAGTTTAGCAATATTACTATATTATCTATGTGCAAATTGAGAGGTTCTATCAAAACTGGTTACCCTTTCTTTTGAGGAACCAAAATACTCTCATACATTTATCCAGAAATATATATGCAATAAACTGAAAAAAAAAAAATCTCAATATACTTAGAATCCTAATTAAAAAGGGAGTACTAATTTACTCATTGTTTTCATATTTAGGAACACAGTCTATGATCTCAGAATGAACCAACTCTGCAAGTTCGTTAGATCGCGAAGAGGCATTTGCGGCCCCGTTGGCTGCAGATTCTACAATAATAGCTGTAGGCATTAACTCGTTGGAAGAAGAAGAAGATTCAGCTGTAAGGTTACCGTTATCCATATCTTCATTATTGTTAACTATAGATGCAATTGGCGTTGAAGAGGAACCAAATATTGGAGGTGCGTCCGAAGGAAGAAGGGCTTCTTCTTGGAGTCGAAGAACTTCTTTCTCCGAGAGGTGATTATCTGATTGCTCCAAGGAGCTGATATCAGGAAGAGTGAAATTCAAAGGATGGACGCCAATTGCTGAAGGAGGATTAATTAAAGGAGGCGGTAATTGTGAAATAGGAATTGTGTTCGTTGTACCATTCATACCTAATACACCATACAGGTGCTCGATTGGTGGAGGAAGAGCCAGTAATTCATGATTCTGGAATGGTGGTGGATGGATAGGTAAAGAGTCATCGGGTGTGTTGGCTTGGTCTACTGTATTCGAACGTTCTCTTGCATCTGATATTTCCACGGAGGTAGCAGAGAGCTCTTCTTGAGTATTTCTATTATCCACTTCTAGATTCTCATTTTCGTTTTCATTTTTTGATACCTTAGCAGGAGATAAACTTCTTTCCGTTCCAACGATAATTCTTCTAGTCAAAGAAATTACATTTTTTTGAGTTTTTAGTTTATCAACATTCACTATCTGCCTAGCCTCATAATTTCCGCATTTCCCATTTGCAAAAGCACGATCATCTTTGTAAGATGCTGCATCCAGTCCTTTTTGGTGAGTATTGCTAGTAGAACCGTTCACATTGCTCGAACTGCTACCAAATCTCTTTATATTAAATACTTTATCTCTTCTCTTTCCCATATTCCCAAGGTCATCAGATTCAATTACTGGCGAAGATGATAAATTACTTGAACTTGTACCAATAAGAGACTGATGAGAATTATTTAGATTAATAACTACTTCGATAAAATACTCGAAACTAAATAATGGAGCACCTCGTAATGTTGGGAATGCATCATACGGAAGCTTTAAATTTCCGGAAACTTCAAACGTATAATGATTAGCTGAAAGAACATATAATGGTTTAATCACTTGATCTATGTCTTTCCGAAAAGTTGCTATCTTTCCCCTGATAGAGCATTTAGGAGATTCATGCAGAGATTGTGGAATGGACTGTGGAATATTTGAAGGAACTGCCGAAATAGAGTTAGTTGGAATCTCCTCTTGAATTGATTCAGCTTCATCCTCTTCTTCAAGGGAAGAATCGCTGATAACAGATGAATCTTTGAATTTTTGATGGAGATTGCCGATGCCCGGAATAGAGGAAAATGAATTACTAGAAGCTATGCTATTGTTATTATTTGAACTGGAGGTTGAAAAAGATCGGAGTTTTGATTGTTTTTGCTTTTCATATGAATTAATTTTACAGACTCTGATCAATGTAATGATCATTCCATCCAATGATTTTATTGTGTTCACATGCTGGAGTTTTACTGTAAATGGAATAACATCATTCGGCAAATAAGCAATGCTCGGAGAATCTAAAGTCAATTTGATTTTTTTCTCAGGAAGATGTGGGGAAAGTGCAGACTTAATTGTTGCGCATGATTGTTGATTAGGATCTAAGGAGTTGCTGGATTCAATAGAGGATGATATAGTTCTTGTCAATGAATTTGTGGTAGACGAGGAAGATGCTACTGTAAATGAGTCATCATTATTATCAGGATTATTGGCTAATTGAGGAAAAGACAAGGTATTAGAATTTGGTGAATTTGAGAAGCTGTGACTTGCAATGTTACCGTTACTGATATTATTTGAACTAGAATTTGAACTTTTCTTCGAAAGAAACGAGACATTTGTACTTGAATTTCCTGCAAATTTTTTTGGGGGCTGCTTAATAATTAACACACTCGGCTTATTGTTGGTGAACCTCTCTACATTGATTGGACATATTATTTTCACATTTTTCTCACATTTTGCTAGTCTATTATTTTTCTCTGGTATTTTCTTACTCTTGAATTTATTATTACTTTTATTAGCTGAAACATTCGATGATTTGAAAGAAGAAGATATGGATTTGTTTTCATTATTATTATTGTTATTCGTATTATTGCCAGTTGGATTGAATATTGAGTTAACTGAGGACAATTCTTGATTGAGAAACAATTCGGATTTCAAAGAATAGGAAATGGAGCCTTTTTCAAAAGATAGAGAAGAGTAGATGTTCTTTCTGGGAAGTTTGATTTTGAAAGGAAATCTATGTTCACCCTTTGAGAGTCCATTATTTTCATGAGGAGAGCCATATAAATTCACCGAGATAGAAAAAAGTCTTGCTTTTTCACTTCCTCTTAGGCCAACATCGTTGACTTTCACCACACCGTTCATCGATAAAGACACATATATATTATTCAAGGGCTTTTTTACAATTAATATGACGAGCCCACACATCAGATCCAGTCCAGCTCTGTAAATTTTGTGAGGAAAGTCTAGGACTATGTAAAAATCATCTATAACTGAATTTAGGGACTGAAGAAACATATTTGATGTTCTGGACACTTTGCTGGGCACTAAATTTGTGGTCTTCGGATTGTTGCGGCTTGTATTCACACTTATATTAGTGGAAGCTGAGCTGCTCGGAACCGCGTTGGTCGGGCTGGCTGATGAGCTGGATATTAGTTTACTTAGAGTCTTCCGCATGGCGACCGGTTGTATTGCATTTGGTTGAGAAGTGGAGAGAGAAACTTGCTTGCGAGCATTAACGGGAGTCTCAGATCTCTTGCTGGTAGCCAGCTGCTTAATTAGAGACTTTTTTCTATTGTTCAACGCTAGTGGAGCGAGAGAAAAAATGGTGCTTTTCTTCGACAGTACTGGAGATTTAGACGTTTGTTTTGTTTCTGGGAATCAGCGATCGGAAGACCGAAATCGAAGAACGCCAATAATATTAATAAAAAACGGTTTGCTTGGGAAGATAGCAGTGGATAATGAAAAATACACCAACGCAAACGTGTAGCTGAAGAAGTGATGGTGTGTGACGCTGCTGGTTTGGGGACACCAGTGCGGTCAGACCTTGGATAAAAGCTACAGATATTTGGGAGACACTTTCTGGGAACGTCTCAGCAATGAATATTGGGTTTTGTGCAACAATACACTCTATGGATCTATGATAAATGGCTTTTTATTGGGTCGGTTACTGTAAAAGCTTCGCCTGGATATGTATGGTTCAACTGTCGAATATTGATACATTATGCTGCTACTATAAGACACGGTCATTTTTTTTCTTTTGTTCTCCTGCAAACTTCAAGTGATGTTTTTTCTTTTTTTTTTTTTTTTTTTTTTTTTTTTTTACTGTTTTTTGTTTCGCTACTTACAGTAGTTTTAAGTCCGCCTCATTTTCTGTCAATCCGCACGCGATTCACTCTAAAGGAGTCGCAATCCATTTTTTCATATATTCTTGAAGAGACCGTTGCTAAGAATTTTTTCTGCATATGCTGCTGGGGGCAGAGAGGGGGCGGAACTAGTAGCTGATCCTACAGTATACAGTCGAAAATAATTTTTTTACTGTTAAAAGCCTTATAATTCATGGCTGAAAGTATTAAGATCAACAGACAAGATCTAAACTTAGTATTTTTGCAGTAATGTTAAACTGCAAGGCATGGTTAGGTGCCCTGCTAGAGGTTATCGCACCGCTGCACAAGCAAACAATAGGTCGTTCACAATAATCAGACAGTATGTAGCCTTTGGCTGCTTTTTTTGACGTGAGCACACGCGATTTACACAGATTTCAGCCGCTGTACTGGTTAGCAGCACGGTGGCAGCAACAACACAAAATTTTCAACATGAAAAACCAGATCTTCTCTGAAAGATCGCTTTCCTATTCAAGTAAACAAATGAATGCCAAACAAAGAATGCCAAACAAAGAATGCCAAACAAAGAATGCCAAACAAAGAAAAAAAAATAGGCTATACAAGCAAGCACTGGAAAATCACTACATGGAAAACCAATCTACGTCGCAAGACCTGCCAATTTTTGGATAACTTCTGCCAAGGGGGTGATTGCAGCCAAGATCACCATGATGGTGCCGAAAATAGAAAAACTCAAGCTGCTCATCGCTGCAGCCCTCGGATTATGGGTCAATAGGTGTGCAGTAGAAATAGCACCGCAATTAATTCCCATGGTGATTCCAATAGTCATGAAGTCATCCTGGCGAATCCGCAAAATGTCGTGGAGCATAAAATCACCGCAGATCACTCCCAAGATTCCCGATACGATAGTACACACCGACATCAATGGCACAGAACCTTGCAAAGACGTTACCATTGGGGTTCCTAGCGCTAGGGTGACCGATCTTCCCGTGAACCCCAACGCGTTTTGCGAGGATACGTTCAAAGCACGACATAGTGGAGGATACGCGAAAAAGGAACCAAAAGACGCAACTAGAATCGGAAATATAAAAATAGTAAAATGGCGTTTGAGATCATGTCTATAATGGTACATTGGCAATGACAAAGATACAATGCTAATATCCATCATTGAGGAAAGGAAATCACCAGCGCCAGGCCAGCTGGCTAAATTCTCGTCAAATAAATTTAAGTAATTCGTTCCAGTTTTATAACTCTTGACACAATATAAAAATTTAGCTGGCGTTTGATACTTCATCAAGCAAAATAGAAAAATCAAAAGAAGAATAAAAGGAAAGCTCACAAGGATTGGATGAATGAACTTTTTCAAATATCCCGGCGTAATCGCCAAGGTAGTCTTGAAAATTAGGATAGTGATAGACAAATAAAGCAACAAAGAATAGTTGCATGCGAAGTAAATCGGAATTCCTATGATAAATATCAAAATATAAATTATCCAATCAAAGCTATCTATAGTGAATTGAGAAATACGCCTGCTTCTGTCGTTAAAGCCTTTCATATGCTCTTCAAGTTTTAGTTTCTCAGATTCTCTCTTCTTGATTTCATTGTTTATATCTCTTTCAAGATCTTCTGAGCTGCTACTTTCAGTGGGACTTATACTTGCAGAAACTATGGAACTTGATGAGTGGGAAACCGCTGATTCAAGCACAGAATCCACAATGGACTGTGTAGCAGATGACGATTTGTGAAATATCTCTTCTTTCTCAATCATTTTGGTCAAGCTTGCCAATTTTTGTAAACCAACAACCAAGTATGCTATAAATGCAAACAGAAAAAGATATCCAAATACAAAAATGCCTGCAATTATGAAAACCTCAGAAACTTTTATTTTGTCAGCTAAAGGAAGGCTGACAAACGCTGGTAAGAAGAATAAATTTATCCACTTCAAAGAGAAATTAGCAGGTATTTCAAACAAGTGAATCACGTATTTCAAAAAATACCTTTTTGGAATAATTAAGCTTAAAAAATTCATCACAATGAACCAAACCAACATCAAGGCAACAGAGCTAGGAAATTTAACCTTGATTCCTTTGGTAATCACTAAATCAGTTATAAAGGAAAAGCAAAGTATCACTAAACATCCAATGGGCACATACACATATGTGTATACCAAATTATGGACTGCTCCTGAGTAAAAGGATATCTTGAAAGAATTTACAATATCTTGAAAAAGACTTCCTTCTTTAGTGATTTCCTCAGCAGGTGTATCGGATTCAGAAACAGACGAGACTGAATCTTCGCTTTCAGAAGCAGCCTCTGATAGCTGGTTCCCTTCTCTAGTATTGTGAGCCTCTATGATCTCATTTGTTTCTTCAAGCTGTTTCAATTCAATGCTAACTTCATTTCCAATCTCATTGTTGTTCATGGTCATTCTTGAGCAATCCGAAGACGGGATATACCTAATCGTGTGTCTTTGTGGCCTTATCGATAGTATCAAAATAGAGAAAAGAGAGACATCAAGGGAACTCAAAATCTAGAAGCAACGAAAAAATCAAAAGTGTGAGGTAAAATTGTAAGTATATATATTCCAGAGGTAGAATAGTTACTTAACTCCGTAATATTATTACATTAGTTTACTAGTTGATCCGGGTTGCGTGGTTTGCTAACATAGAAAGATAAGTAATTTTTGAATATCCTTTGCCCCGCAAGTCGGTTGACTCGTTTTTTTGACTGTAGCACACGGAGTTGAAAAAAAAAACCCCACAAGAACGGCAAATCGGATTTTTACTATCGCCCTTTAATCAATATCCAACGATGTTCCACAATTACATGTCTAACTAAGCAAGAAAGCGTATAAACAATAATATAACGACTTTTATAGGTGAAAACACCCTGTTTGACGCTCACAGTTTAGTGTCAAAAATCATTTAGAAACAAAAGAAAGGTTCTGTGTATTGAATGAATAAAAATATAGTGAAAAAGATAAAAAAAAGTAAGATATCACATATAGATATATAGATGCATATATAATGAGAAGACGAAAAACAACCTAGATACTAAAAGAAAACCACTCAGAGGTCTGGATTTAAAATGAAATCAAAAAAGTATTTTAGGGCTTCGTATATTTCTGCTCCTACAGGAACAATAAATTTTTTTGGCAACAAAAAGCCATGGGAACCTGTATCTCTCAACTTGATTTGGAATGCCCAATGGGCTCTAACACTACTGTACATATAATCCAACAACGAGCCAGAACCAGCCCCCGGAGTCAAATCAACATTCTTATCCTCGCATGCCAGAAATACGTTATAGAACTTGTTGGAGTTGATTCTAATAGCCTTGGATAATCCGTATGCTAATTCCAACAAGTTCTCTTTGTCTCTAGGTTCGTGGTCACAGCTGTAGGAATATGGATACAAGATTTCCTGAGAATAGGAATGCAAGTCAATGAAACCCAGAAGTTGCAAGTGATCATGTAGCTTCAATGTATCATTCAACATGTAAGCCAATGAACGGGCTTCCTGTGCTTCTAGAGGAAATTCACCATTATAGTCCTCATCACAAGGCCATGTATGATCGTCGGCCCATTGGTAGCTAAATGAATGGTCAATATCAATACCTCTGCAGTACAGTGGTGAGGACTCTAAAATCTGTCTGTTTTTTCTCCACAAGCGATCGGTTGTCCATGTGTACTCATATCCGTCAGGATTCAAAACAGGAATGATAAAAATATTCAAATGATCAATATATTTAGTCTCCGGGCCTGAGAGTCCATAGTTTCTTAACAACTGTTCAAGAATATAATTAGCAGTACTTATAGTAATCCATTCACGGGCGTGCAAGCCAGCAGTAATGATTATAGTTTTGTTCGTAGGATTAATTTCATATCTGTTGGAGCTGATGAAAAGCCCCTTTAAAAACTTTCCATTGTATGTTTTTCCAAAATTTTCAACACTGACTAAAGAAGGATACTGGTCTGCTAATATATCAAACCAGTCATACATTTCTTGCAAAGTACGATACTTTTTCAAAAAACCTTTTTCTCCCTTCATTGTAGTTGCTTCGGAGATCAGTGTATTTAAAGACTCATCTTCTTCGTCATCATATTTGTTTTCTTCATATAATTCCTTTATTGTTGAGACTAAATCATCTATAATAACTTCATAGTCATAAATGCGATGTTTCTCCATGAATTGCTCTAAAATTTGATTCTTTATTTGAATGTCAATAAAATCATTATTTGTGGCCCATATTTCACATGGGGTGGCCCTTGATTTACAGTCAGAGACCATATTTCTGTAGTCATAGCTATCGAACATTTTTGTTGGTCTGGAAGTATTAATTCTTACAACAACATCGTCCTTATATTTGTCGTTTCCTTCAAATTCCTGAGTGCTTGCATCATCAACCTTGGAATCAGCATTCAATATCATTGGCAGCTGAGCAGGAGAGCCCACCCCTTGCATTAAGGGCTCTGTTAAAACTGCTGGTCCTGCAATAACCATAGGCAATACCAAACACACATATTTTAGCCAGTTCAAAACCATTGCATTCACTGGAAATAGAAAAACAAGAAAGTTAAATATTTGTCCTCTAAAATACGCCTAGTTGAGTATTTGAAAACTTATGTCTTAATCACTGAAGGTGTATTGTAATGATGAAATGTAAACTAGTCTTGCTCAATTATTAATGATTACCCTTATTTTAACTTTATTGAAGCACAACTTGCTTGATATAGTGCAGTCTCAATATTATTTTTTTTTTTTTTTCATTTTTTTTCTTCTTTAGCTGCGAAAATTCTTGAGTCGCTCTCATTTAGAATTTTCCAATTGCTGCTGTCATATATACGCAGGAAAACTAGTGGTGTGTATAACTGCAGATAAGTAGTCATTATTCTAAATATGAGAAAAGTATATCGTTTGATCTTTTGAAATCTATATACATTCACATTTATTTATGAAACTAATTAGATAAGATATATACTAAATAAATAATATAAATATACAATGCTATATGTAACAGTGAAAGTTCATTGTAGTTGATACTAGTCGTGCCAGCACTTGTAAATATGAATAATGATTTGATACTAGTAATGAACATGAAGAAAAGAGGTGCAAATATGCACAAACAGACCATGATTGAAAACGAAACAAATCATTAGTCGAAAAATGGGGTAAGAGTAAAGTATTATGAAGAAGATAAGGCGATAAATCCTCAAGGTAACTGAAACTATGCAAAAATAATTGGAAAAAAAAAGCAGGATAACCAAGAGACATTAGATCATCAAATTTTGGATGAAAAATCTTGAATGCAGACGTTTTCAATTAGTTTCATTTGGAGCATCCTCACCCATTGCAGATGTGTTACTCGAAGCAGCAGCATTTCCTGTGGATGTAATTTCAGAAGACTGGGTAAGAGGACTGGTAACGTTAGAATTGAAAGGATTTACGCTGTTACGAATATTCGAAAAAGTAACCATGAATCCTCTTCCATAAGGATTGAGTAAAGAAGCTCGAGGAATAATAGATCTTCTTGCAGGCCCGCCAGTTCTTCCGGATCTGGATAACAAAGCAACAGCTCTTCTATCTGGCATTAAACGAGACCTCCTATTGTAAGAAGAAGATAGTAGACTATTTATTCTTCTTGATCTGAAACTACTGGAGCTTGCGGAACTTCTTGGGGGCGCATCGTTTGAAGCTGAAGTCATTGTGACATCATTGATTTCGTCAGGAATATTATCTCCGTTGCTATTATTATCATTACCAGTAGAATTCTCTGATGAAGTATCATTTGAAATATTTTCGTTGGTCATATTACTGTCAGAACGATTATTATTGGTATTATCACCGTTTTCATCATTATCATTATCATCATTATTAAACAGTCTCAAAAAGTCTTCTTGAGCGGAGTAAGCCTCTTCAGGAATTACACTATTACCGCTGAAGGATCCGCCATCGAAATTGGCCTCGGGTATTGCAATATTTGGATCCTCGGATGAATGGCTTTCACCAACTCTTGATTGATCAGCGTTTATGAAGACTCTTGTCAAAGGATATGAGTATATTATCATAGTTCTTCCAGCATTAGTAGTGCTACTGTTTTCATCAGCATTACCATCCTCAGCAGCCTCGACGGTTTTACGACATAATGGACAAGTGACATCGTTTTTGAGCCATTCAAAGATACATGCTTCGCCAAATATATGGCCGCAAGGCAATTGGCGAGCACAGTGAGTTAATTTATCCTTCTTTTCTTTCTTTTTCTTTTCTTCTAATCGTTTCTTATATACTGGATCTAAGCTTGGAGTATGAACACCTACACTTCCAGCATCTGCAGATAAGGGCATTAATAATGGAGGATTCTCTAGATCATCGTATAATTGATCATCAATGTTGAGTCCTTCATGCGCACCATTAGCCTGATAATCCACCATCTCGACAGTACTTGTATCATTCAAACATTTCACGGCAGAATGGTTGACATGTTCAGAATTATTAGCCGGCTGATCGCTGGCAGGTTCTTTTTTAAACTCTGTGTAAGGCTCAAAACAAATTGAGCAATTTCTATCAGATTCTGATAATGTGAAGATATCTACATGCTTGAAGCTATCTAAAGCAGCCTGACTTGCATGTTTCTTGCGTTGTTCTCTTCCGCCAGTCATCATTACGAACGAGGCCAAGACTCTGCCAAAGGGCGACAAGGTGTTGAAGTCGTCAGTCAAGCTGATGTTGAAGCCAAACGGTGAGTTGACGTTGTTATTATTGTTATCTTCCATGTCATTGGTTTCGTTGGCACTGGCGTCTGTGCTGTTTGCAGCAGAGTTTTCCGCTGTCGCAGCAGAAGGGTCGCTATTGTTGGGGGCAGTGGCGGCAGAGGTGTTGCTGGCACTGGGTTGCGAGCTGTTTTGCAAATCTCTGGAGCCTGTCGCTGATATCACGATGTTATGCAATAGGCTTGAGAAAAGCGAATTTTGCTCAGGCTGTCCATTTCCCGAGCTGTTGGCGTCGTTGTTGAGGGACATTGTGCTTTATAGGGGCAGTAATGGCGTTACGGTTTCTGGGACACGCTGATGATCTAGTAGATACGCTTATGGATTTTGCGGTACGTAAACTGTCTTTTCCAGCAATCTAGGGTTTAGGTTTTGGTTTTTGGGAGTAGCGGAAAAAATTCTTGTTTAATTTGAGATATAGAGCCACAAAATATGGTGAACAACTCAGATACTCAGATATCCATGAAGGGGTGGTTCTTTTGTGCGTATTATATAAGCAAATAACCTCATTTTCTATATTGATAAGATATTATTGTGTGTGTAAAGCAGCATTCACTCAGTAAAGTGTGTGAGAAAAAAAAAAATCGCTTGAGTGAGTGGGCGAGAGTGTCTCAAGAAAAACCAAGAATGACTGTATAATTTTTGCTTAAGGTACCTTATTGGCCCTGTATCAAGTGAGTGGTGGTCCGGAATGGTTTACTGGTTTCTCAACCGCATTATGACGCTAGCCATATGCCGGCCCGGAGTATCAAATAACCGTTGGCTTACTTTTTTCTTCCTTGTGGATTTGCTATCAATGAACGCCCCATGGCAGCGAAAAACCACCCTTAGTGATACCCAGCTATTCTGTTCTATATGCAGCCAGCGGTTCGCCGCTCCGCCACAGTGCATTCATCCAAGGGTCCCCACAAAACACTGGGATGCAAAAAACCAATATCCAAGCTTCTCTGAGAAAGGAACGAAGATGGCACCACCACTCAAGGAGAAGTAAACGGAGAAAAGAAGGACAACTATTCAAACTAATAATCTGTGATAATTATAGGCTTTCTTATGAAGGGATTGTACGTTTTCCAAGCGCAAAACTTGTCAAGTTAAAACCTGTAAATTTTTTTAGCTATTCAAGACCTTGACGTTTTCGAGTCTTTGAACTCTATATATCCTGGAAGTGTGTGAATCTTAGAAATATCCAAGACCTATGTACCTTCAAGTATTATATGCCTGCACAATTCCAGGTCAGAACCTACATAATTCCAGGTCAAAACCTACGAGATTCCAACACAAAAACCTACAAATTTTGAGTCATCAGAACCTTCGAACACAATTTTTCCATACACTATGACGCAATACTTGTATTGAAATGATATACCATATTTTTGAACTTTCCACCCATGAAACTCTAGGAATACGATGTACTCCAGCTTCATACAGATGTTCCATCAACTCACTAGGTCGAGCACTAATTGCACTATTTGATTAGGCTATTCTGGAATACTAAAAAATTCTGAGTACGGAAAAACTATGGCTTCAAAGTACCAGTATAGCTGAGATGTTGTAACATGTCTTTACGCACGCAAGATTTTGATTCAAAAACCCTAGGTAATACTGTAAAGTAATAATAAAGCTCAATGAGATCGAAACGATGGATCTAGTAATTCTAACATACTCAGATGTGTTCTTCAAGCTAACACATCCAGAAAGTATATCACTCTTGTTGCTCGGAGGATCTCACGACAGTAGGGCCAGAGTTGACCTGAACTAAGGTTATGAGATAAGTTGTCCAAAAAAAAGAAGGCAAAGAGGTGAATAACAGACTGAAATTGAGTAAATCAGCAAAAGAAGTCGAGCGAAGGGGAAATAGAAAGAAAAACAAAACTGTCGAAAAGACAACTTAAGTATTCTGGAAAAAGGTAGAATGACCACTAAACCTGCAGAAATCGATCAATTAAAAGACCATGAAGCAATGGTGATTGATGATGATACATGCGACGAAGTTGAGGAGATGTCTGACGAGACGATCCTTGAGAAAATGCTTTTTCCAGGTACTGCATATCAGAACTCCAAAGATTCGACAGATGCTTCGATCACAGATAACTCTTCTGTTTCATCATCTTGTTTTGCAAATAATTTTGGCTCCACTGCTTCCCTGAAAACGTCAGTTGATGTCTCAAACAATCAATGTTCTCTGCTGGTAAAGAGCAGCAGTCCGCCAATAAATAAGACCAAAAACCCTAAATTTTCGCTTTACACTTGCTTAAATGATAAAGCACAGCTCATAGGAAAAAAGCAGCTGATGGAACTGCCAGTTCTCGAAACAAGAATCTGTGAAGGTGACGAGGTGTACGTCCTTCAGCTTCGTGGTATTAAAGCCACGATTCCCCGAAGAAAAATAGGATCCTGGGTGAACATAACGCGTTTTAAAATTGTATTGTCTTCTTCTCGTTTCAAATCCTTAAAAAAAGATATAGCAAAGTGTGAAAACAAGAAGTATTTGAAATTTCCTCAATGGAACAATATGTACACTGGTTACTGGGTTTCTCTCGATACCGCTAGAACTTTGTCCATTAAGTATCAAATTTATAATCAGCTAAGTCCATTGTTAGCATTCGATAATGTTGCAGTAACTTCATATGCTGGTTGTAAATTTTATGAATATTTTGTCAATTTGAACCCTCATACTTCAATAAGGATTCTTAGGAAATGCGAAAACGATTGGCTCAATCTAATACAACTTTGCGATCTTTACGAAGCAGTCAATCCAGAAAAAAACCGATTCAAACTGGATTATATTGCTTCTTATCAAAATCTGGACTATCAATTTGTTCAGCACAATGACCAGACACTTTGTGGCGGAATATGGATTCCTATTGAAGATGCCTACAAATTCGCAATCGAGTTTGGCTTATACTCAAAATTGATTTATATATTAACATACAACCGAGGCATTGAGGTTCCATACATCCCCGACTCAAAATTAAATAGAAGATTGAAAGAAGAGTGGAAGTATTTCGATAAAAAATGTAAAAATGGACCTACAGATTTACTTTTTGGTTTGCCCAATGATTTCAAATTAAACCCAAATATTAATAGACCTAATTTCAAAACTTTGCAAAATATTTCACATAAGTATGGAGCTGCCGAATTGATGACTAAAAAATTATTTGACAAATATAAGCAGTACATCAAAAAATATTCAAGGAAATCTAGGTATACCTCTGTTAGAAAGAACACAAAGAATTTTTTGTCAAAGATCTTAAGGCTATTAAGTTTGGCAATCAACTTGAAAGAAAATTATTTGTGTCACTTAGGAGAAACTGCGAAGGTTATACTTCCTGATTTGGATAAAGGCGTAAGTTTAGACCACTATTTATTCAGAAGATATGTTGATGGTCACGTAAATGTTTCAAGTTTGTTGAGAGCATTAATTGCTCTCAGATTCAATAGTCATGGTACAGAGGATAGTGATCCTGAGATGCAACGAGAAAATGAACTATTCTATTTAGATAATTTGAATAATTTGAAAACTTGCTCATACATATATGTTCCGAATGATATAGATAATGATTTTATTGCAAAATATTTGCATAATCCAATAATTCAGGAAAATACACTGTCTAAAGTATATGAGCTGCTAATAGATCGCTACGAGCTGCTTTCGTATAATTGGGATCATTGTATTAATGGAAAATGGGTTTCTGTTAACACCGCTCGTTCTTTAGTTCATGATTCTTATCAGACGACCTTTAAAGGAAGACACCTTGATAGGATCAACTCTTTACTCTACTCCAAAAATTTTGATGAGAAAAATTTTCATATCAAATATCATGAAGACGATTTCATCATCAATGACGATCCATTTAAGGATGACTCTGAGAGCGATTTCGAGTGTTTGGAGATGAGAATACGAAAGAACCCTAGAATACGAAAGGAACGGACAAAAAGAAATAATACTACACTACGTTCCACTTTAAATGAAGCTAATCATTCCTACGACACTAATAAAATTACAGTCTTGCCAAAAGGCATAATTAGTAGACGAAAGACAACCGAAAGCACATCTTCTGCTTTTGAGGTAATAAAATTTAAGAAAACAGTTGACTACAAAAATGTATTAGGATATGATCCATTTACAAAAGACCTTGGTGATCTCAGTGAATTAAGTGACTTTGAATTGTTAGATGAAGAAGATGCGCATGACATTCAGTCATCCCCGTGCAGCGATAAGAACACTCTTTTGAAAGATCAAAGTCCATTTTTAAGTAGCACAACTGGCCTAAAGCCTGGAGTCGAAGTAGTAGATTTAGACACCGAGGTTCAAATTAATGACAACACTAGTAAAGAGTTACATGATAATGTTTCTGTCAAGCGTGAAGATATAGATAGTGTGAATTTTAGTGATATTAATACCAACCAAACTGATTCCAATAGTCCCGAGGAGTCGGGTAGTCCTGGAAATTCCGATAAAGTTAGTCACAGATTAGATATTCCTGACAGTAAGATGAAGTTCCCCAACGAGATTTCAAGTAAAACAAATCAAATAGAGTCTAAAAATTTTAATAAGTTCGACTCAAAAAATGATCCGAATAGGCTTCATTCTAAGAATTCTTCAGCAAATCTGTGTTCTGATAGTCAGTTTTATGAAAAAGCTGTATCCAAGGTTTCAGTTTCTGGGAAACAAGTCTACAAAGTTCATGCTAAAAATTCTCTAAACGGCACATTTTCTGTCGATAAGCCCTCAGTAAGTGATAGGAACAATAATATAGAGGAAAATAATGATGCTTTTATGACAGGTAATCAAAAATTAGAGATACTCTCAAGTGATTCAAGCGATAGCGATGATAGTGATATTATATTCTTTAGCCGCTATAGTCCCAATGATAATACTAATTTATTTTTTCTCAACAATAATAATTCAAGGGCACAAATTCTGTCATCAATATTATCAAAAAACGTGAATAGACAACCCAAATTTTCCAAAGAAGATATAATTGAGCACCATGACGACGGAAAAAGTACAAGGAAAACAATAGATAATCATAAAGAGAAGCACAAAGCTTCATTTGCTTCGAAAGACAGTTTTGGAAACCAAAAAATAGCAACTGCAGACAAATTTGGTAAAAATAGCTCCGATTATTCAGAAGTAAATAAAAAGACCACTTCAGTGTCTAACTTGACAAATTCACAAGGATTAAATCTACTGAATTTCAGTAAACTTGCGGATGAGTGGAAAACCGCAAAAAAATATTTAACAGATATTATTGAATTAGACTATGATGATGAGACTTCAAGTGATGATGGCATTATCATGGAATACACAAGAGGCACTGTTGTTCGATATAACAATTCTCATGATAATGGTAACTCTAATCAAACTCATTTAACATACTTCTATTCAAAAAATGATAAGCACTAAAATAAGCAAATATTTTAATGATTATTCATTGAAACGAAAAAAAAAAGTTTCACTGCTTTGTTTCTGAGAATTTATGATTTAATATATTTTTATATAATAATTTTACTAACTCAAAACTAAATATTCAATCCTGTGATGAAAAGTCTATTAAAATTCTTAAAAATCCAGTTGATAATGAATTTCAAGTTTTCAACGATGCTATTTTTCTTGAACATTTTCTTCAAAGTGGTTGATTCTCGTAAAACAATGTAAATCTCATAATCAGGATTAGAATAGGCTAATCCATAAATTTTTATGTATTTTGAAGGTGCATCGCCAAAAAGCCATTTCAAAAGGGCAATATTTGACCGTAATGAAGATGAATTGTTGATTCCATTTTTGGGTGATGCTCCTGAAAATTTCTTGCTTTTGCTTGCGTTCTCCTTCGACTGCTGGTCACTTGATTGTTGATCTGAATGTGAAGTAGTTGCAGAATCTTTAAAATAAGATCCAAAGTTAGCAAAAGGATTATGATAAATATTACTATAGTTACTTTTTGTATCACTAGCTTTAGAATCACCAGCATTTCTATCTGTTCTGTTTCTATTATAATCAAATTTTATATTTTCTTCCAGAGACGAGCTAGATGCTCCTGCGGAAGTGGATTTGTTATTTTGATTGATGGTATTGGCTAATTCTTTGTATAAAATCATTATTTGCTCATAGGAGATACCCGCAATTGATAACACATTAACAGAATTGAAATTAGGTATAAATAATTGTGAATTTTTCTTTGACTTGAAAATAAAATGAAAAAAATTATAATTATTATTATTATAGGTCTTCTTATCATCCATAGTTTTTGGTAAGGTACCAAAGTTGTCATTGGTAATATTAAAGTGTGGATATTTCTTATTAAAGATATCTAAAATTTCGAAATAATTCATTTTTTGATTAATAAAAAAGGCCCTATTTAATTTTTTCCAAATTGCATCATTCAATATCATTTCGAGTATTATATTTTGAGATACTTTTCTTATATTGAAAAAGGCATTCTTATTTGGTGATAACATAATGAAGACTAGTTTATTTTTATTATTTATCTTAGTAGCTGGTTCCTCTTCTGCATATTTATTGCCATCAGATATGCTTTTCCCATCCAAAATTTCTATATTGCTAATATCGACATAATTTACAAAACAATACAAAAACCCATTAGAATTAAATTCCGGTAAGCAAATTGGAAACCATAATTCTTCTTCATTGGAAAATTGTATATCCTTAGTATTCTCATTGAAAAAAACTTCTGATTCCAAATCAGAATCTTTCTTATAGTAGTGTTGTTTATTAATTCTGATTTTTTCTCCTTCTGGGCTGCTTCTCCCTTGGAATTTGCTAAAGATAATAGAGAATAAATTTTGAATGTCCAAAATGTGTAGTAAATGATTTCTATGTTTTGCGATAGTAATGATTTTGCCATTGGTATCACTCAAAATACCATACAAAATATCTTTGTTCAATTGCTCACTATTTATCTGTTTCTCAATTATTGAGTTTATTTTTAATTTAATCGAATGATTCAAATAAAACGGTTCAATTCCGTTGAGAAAGTATGAAGGATGGAATACTTTTGAGATTATTAGCTTAGATAATAGCTGAGTGTCAGTTTCGTTTATCACGGTATTTCGTAAATCAAAGTTAGATTTTATCGAGTAGTATCTAAGTAGTTGTTTCTTGGAGACCAAAGAAAGCAAAAAATTATAGATTAGATACAATTGTCCCTTTAATTCTCGCTGCGACTCCTCGGGATATGAAGAAATGGCCAACAAATAAATAGGTGACTTATTCAAAATGAGAAATTGTGTGTTCTTAGTTTTAAAATATTTTAGAAAGTCTGAATCTTTCATCGAAGGATTCAAATCGTCACTTCCAAAAGATGATATTAAAGTTTGAATGATGCCTACATAATTTAAGATTATGTCGTCACTTCCAAAAAAAGAGTAAATAGGTTTTCCATTCGACGATAAAACAAAATACTGTTTCTTATGACTCAAAAATTTTTCTTTCAACAGTTTGAACTGTTCTTCAGTCAACTTATTAGTGTCGATCTGGGCTGGTTCCTCAACCTTTCTAACCCTTCGATTATCCATATTTCCTTCTTCATCGATAGCTTTGGCCTCTATAGGACAACCTTTACTTAAGTCTAGTGCTTCTTTTCCTGAATCTAATTTTGTAATTCTGTTCAATAAATCCAGAATTGAAATCTGCTCTTCCTCAACTTCTGTATTATTATCTGATTCTAAAAAAGTCTCGAGATCGCTTTTCAAAATATCTCCAATTTCTGTCTCCAACAAATCTGACTGCTCGCTTGCAGATTTGATTTTCCGATTACTATATGTGGTCAATATAGGATATCCTTGCCTGACATCATCTAACTTTGATATGGTTGAAAATATAGATTGTTGGTCACCATCAATATCTTGAACACTATTATTCAGATTTTGACTTATAATAGGGCCCAAAGAAGCAAATTCATCATCGTTAAACTTTTTTATATTCTTAGAATTAGGTGAATTCACGTTTTCACAGTTTATAGAAAGTGTTGGAGTATCCTTTAAAGTATCGCGTATCAAGGTAAAATGGTTATGCGATGTATCATCTTCATTCTGCTTACTCGATTGCACATCAGAATCCACGTCACTATACTGAGAATTATCCATATCTGCAAAACTTTTATTATTCAATACAAAGAATACCAGAAGAACAAACAATCTTATCCTGTGCAAATGAATATGTCTTGCTGGTTAATCGTATTGTCATGGTAAACTATTTTTATGTGGTAGATCATTTATGCTAGCAGTTTTCTCTGACAGCAAAATAAATTCGCGCGCGCCAAAAAGACAAGGCGAGTATTATTCTTTTTTAAGCTAGCTCAAACAATTGTTTAATTCTGTAATGTATTTCAAATGAAAACACGATAATTTGGCTTTGGGATTAACGATTCTTTAAAATACGAATATTGATTCAAATCTTTGCATATTTTACAAAGAAATCTATTTATTGATACAAGAAGTAAATTGTATAGAAATGAGTATTACTGCACTGTCATAATTTTGTAATTTTGTTAAGAATTACAGTTATTTGTTCAATAATGCATCAATTTTGGTAGCCAATAAATCTAACTTCGCATCCTTTGCAGCGTTGGCTTCAGTTAACTTGGTAACTTGCAGCTCTAAAGACTCCACTAAAGAAGCCAACTTGGAAACAGTTTCCTTTAACGCAGGAGCTTTAGAAACAGCTGCAGCAACGGTAGCTGATTTTGGCTTTTCTTCCACAGGTGGACTAGGCTTCACCTCCTCAACTTTTTCTGGTTTTTCTTCTACTACTGGTTTTGGCTCATCAACAACCCGAGTTGGAACTGGTTTCTTAGCAATACTTTTTGGCTCGGTTGGAATTGTTGTTGGTCTTGAAGTTACAGGATCAGCCTTAATAGCAGAAGTAAGTTTCTTAGGCTTGACAGCATCACTGTTGAATTGAGGAGCAAATTCCTCATTAGCGTCAGTATCTTCATGAGTGACTGCATTATCCCCGTCCAAATTCTCGGCCTTCTTAAGTAAACTATCAACATTCTTGGCCTCCAACAAACCATCTAAAGAAGCCTTAGGAGCTTGTTGAGTCACCGGAGATGAAGGTGATACAACAGGAGTTAGTACTTTTGGTTTAGCTGCAATAGTTGGTGAAACAACTGCTGGGGATGAATGCTCTATATTTTTCCCTGAACTGCTTGTCAAAACTATTTCAACATCATCATCATATAACGATTCCATGTTAAAAACAATAGGACCTTCGACAGTTTTGCCGCTGATCCATTCCTCTGAAGTCAAAGCAGGTTTTCCAGCAGGTGCATCTGGATACAAATCAAATTGAAACATCTCGGCTCTTCTTGGAACGACAAAAGAAATTGGTTCAATAAGAGTATCTCTTACAGTCTTGTATGCCTTTAAAATTTCATTTTCCTTGACGTTTACGGATCTTTTTGGGGCAATAGCAAATCCTCTTTGAGGATCAGTAGACTGGAATTCGGAAATTGCAAAAAGATCGTCAGAATCACAGTTGAATTCATAATAACGAATGTTACCGTCACCTTTACCTGCTAAGAACAATAAATTAGTTGAGGCATCAAAAAAAGGCATAATAATACCTGCAGAGGCATCAATATTGTAAAAGCCACCGATAGCACCGTTTTGGATATTATCAGCATCCCAAACAGCCATCTGACGGTCTGACAATCTTGAAAAACCTGTTGTAATGACCCTGTTGGAAGTACCAGCCCAAACACATCTAGAGTTTTTTGCACCTCCATGACCAGGACCTTCCTGCAATAAATCACCAGATCTCAAGTTCCAGATTCTTATTTTCTTGTCTCTGCAAGTAGTCACAAGTCTGTTACCATCATAGCTAAAGTCAAAAGAGGTTACCAAATCATTGTGATTCAAGCTTAAGATTGGCTTTCCAGTTTCAATGTTCCACACTTTTACAGTATTATCATTGGAAGAACTTACAAGAATATTCTCGGTTAAAGGATGAAATCTCACATGACCCACCTTTCTTAAATGGCCAGATAATTTTTTGATTGGATTAATAACCTTTGGGTCGCCATTCGAGTCAAGATAATCAACAAAGGAATAGTTTTCCGGAACTTTCCAAATGGCAATTTTTCCGTCCTCAGAGGAGGAAGCAATCATTGTATCATCAAAAGGGTTGAAATCAGTATCCAAAACAACGCCCGTATGACCTCTGAATAACGGAACAAGATCTGGACACTTTCCAACCTCCTCGAGCGGAATGACAGCAAAGGCACCTCCACCTGAAGCGTTCCAGTTGAGCGAAATGAATTTGCTGTTTGCCTTGATCAAATTAGAATCCCAAGCATTGGAGCTAACCTTGATATTATCATAACAAAGCTCTCTTTTAGCTGCTTGGCCATATACATGCCTATATTTCGACGCACGAACAAATTTCCCACTAAAAAACCGCACAATTGTTAGAATCTCAGAATTAATTTATCGGTATGTCCAGACTACTAATAGTATTTTCAATAACATACCTCATTCTATTTTTTATTTATATCCTTTATTGTTTCTTTACTTCAATATCAAATGAGGTATTACTAAGTAAAATATTGTCATTAATTGGCACTTTATGAAGTAACCGTTTATTAGCATTTCATCAAAAATAACAATTGTCTTTTTTTTTTCTGAGCCTAGATTAGTTTCATGATTGGTTTTTCTTTCTATGCATTATTATTCGATTTTTTTTTCCGTCAGATTTATATCCCTCATACGGAAAAGTTTGATCCTAGAATAGATTATTCTATATACTAAAAATGAATAGGGTTTCCAGTATTCTGATACATGTACCAAAGTAGTAATAAACAAAAGTATTAAAAAAACAAAAATATTCATTACGACAGTAGTGATAACAAAATGGCATTGGCACACTTTTACAAGTCAATAAACACATCAATTCTTTCAGTCAGATGGCTGGCATGTTGAAAGCAAAAAATTTTCTATTCTGAGATCAATTTATCAAAACCATGTGTAATTCTAAAACTTATATATCTATATGTCTATATAAGATAAATTTCCAAGTCTTATCTCGGAAATTTCAACCCAACTGAATAATTCAGAGGACCATCCATAGCTTTCGCCAGTTTCGAAGATAACTAAGGGCATACCTTCTTTACTTAACTCGCATGATTCGATAATGTTAGGTGTCAACTCTTTACTATCGATTATAACATTCATATTCGAAGAATCTTGGCCCTTTTCTGGTTCTAGTTTGTTAGGCGATTCTGACTCTTCTTGAATTTCGATCTTTGTATTGTATATTATCGGTGATAAAGAAATTTCAGAAGCAACTTTCTTAAATTTTTTGATATCCCAAACATAAACCAAGCCCGTACACGTTATAGCCATTAGGTAATTTGTTGTACTTTTTAGCACGCAGATGTTTTGGTTTAACTCAATTTTGGGGAAAATGAATCTACCATCAAATGAAATAAAGTAAATTCCACCTCTATCATTCAGTAAAATCCAAAGTTTTAATTCATTATTGCAAACACAATTGATAATGGATTCGGGCAAAAACAATTCAAAAGATTTTTTTCCTTTTCCATCAATATTGACAAGCCTTGTAGGCGTTACTTCATTTTCAAATTTATCATTCTTATCATACTGAAAGCTGTTTTGAATATGCAAAGAGCCTTGCTCCTTGATTTGCGAGTCTGTTCTCTTGCAAAGCACGATAAGAGTACTTTTGTTATGTACATTGTAACTATTGTAGTTGTTATATTGAACAGATTGTATCGATGATTTTACTAATTTTTTCAAATATTCAGGATAATCAATGTCCTTAGCAATTTTCTTTATAGTTGCATTTTTCCTTACATTCGCTTCTTGAATGCTGCCAGTCAAAGTTTTGGAATCCGAATGCAATGTTGATACACTATCAAAAATATTATCTAACATATCTTCCTTTTCTTTTTCTTCATCAGGTGCCTTGATTTTTACACCAGATACAAAAGTTTTAACGCCTAACAGTGGTATCCTGTAAAAAGGAGAAGACAATAAACTTTCCTTTGACTTCCTCATTTCTTCATTGTTAACACCCGTAGTTAATCTCTTTGTTGACATTTCCTTTTTGCTGGTAGATACTGTTGTTAATAAAGTTGGTGCGACTCTTTTCTTACCCTCCTTTGTGAGCTTGACTTGTTGATCTATTTTTTTGTAAGTTTTCAATATCACTGGTTTTATCACTTTAGAAGGAGAGATATTCTTGGCTTTTTCGTTAGACTTGCTGTCCTTGTTGACTATCTTTGAAATTTTAGTCATTCTACTTTCGAGTGAAACAGGCATCACATTTTTAGAGGATTCCTCTAACATTAGTTGTTCAATACTCTCAGCATATACTTTAGAATCTGTATCTCCACCATATCTGTATAAATAAGAATTGTTTTCTTCTAAAGGTATTGTCTTTCCTAACTCATTTCTTTCAAAAAACATTACCGTGATTGTACCATCTGATGAACTCAAGTAAAGTGTACTTCCATCTGGACTCCAAGCTAGATCACTTATGGTTTTGAAGCATATGTCGTTTGCAACTAATAAAGGCCTGCTACAATTTGTCTTCCAAATAGCTAAAACTCTATCCTGGCCAGCTGTTGCAACAACTGTGCTTAACTTTTTTTTTTTCTTCTTATTTTTGAATGAAGTATCATCATCTTCTGTATCTTCATACAATATTGGCGAAAATGCAGCAACTTCACAAGGAGAACTATGACCTATTAAACTAATATCACTATTCCAATCACCTCTATTAATAATTGCCACGGAGGAGACTGGTCCATTAACAGCATTCGGAACTGCAATATGCTGACCATCAGGAGACCAAGAAAGTCTTCTAAAATAAGTGGTTAATGGTGATCCTTTGAAAGGCTTTGTGACTTTCAGTTCAATAAAAAACGAAATGTCATTAGAAGTTGTCGTTTTATGATATCTGAAAATTAAAACAGATCTATCATCTGAAGCTGTTGCGAAATATTTTGTAGCAGGATCGAAAACAACACCCTTAACATGTGAGTTATGGATATCGAATCTTTTTATTTTTTCAAAAGTAACCCCACTCCATATAATAATAGATCTATCTAAACCCACTGTGACTAAAATACTAGAATCTGGAGCCCACGCTATATCCTGTACATCATTATCATGAGCGACTAAACGCCTTCTGACTGTCCAATGTTCCAAATCTGTTTCTGTTTGTCCAAGACCTATGGTAGGTATATAGTTATCATCCTTCTCCCATATTAGAACTACCCTGTCATCTGAACCAGTAGCTAAAAATCGTCCTGAGGGAGAAAACTTTACAGTAGTCACAGCTCCCGTATGTCTTGCCATACTGCATAAAGGACGACAATTAGGTATATCTATGTTGGCAGCACCACTACCACTAGCATTCGATTTATAATCCTTAAATTTCTTGATAGTCTCCGTTGACCAAATCCTAACATGTCCATCCAATCCACCAGATGCTAACCGTTTTCCATCAGGACTTGTGCTTATAGAATATATATCATATTTTTTCCTCTGCTCTTCATAAATTAACAAGTGAAATCAGGACAAGTTGAGAATGTCAGTACAAAAAGCTTTTTAAAGCAGTATATATTCAATTTTTTCAGGAAAGACTTACCTTCATGGCAAAGCCAAGGTAACTTGACTATTTTCATGTTATTTGACTGCCAGTTAGTTTAAGTGCCATATGAATAATTGACTTTTGACTTTATTCAGACAGTTCAATTCAAAACAACAAAACAACTAAAAAGTCATACAGCTGATAACTGATTGCATTATAATTTCAATACTGTTCTGTTTGTTGATTGATTTAATTCTGATTGAAAATTATTTGAGCGCGCACTTGGAATTCTGTTGCATAATAGATAATAAGTTGGTTACTCTACTTAAAATTCCTAAAATTTCCTACTCAATCGCAATATTCAAAATCTGCATTATGAAAGCCTTGCAATAATTTATTCCTTTTACTCAGAATTAATTCAGAATTCTTAATGAAAGATCGCAGATATGACATTTTCCTCCAATATGATTTATGGTTGAGAAATGTATTTATAATCTTTCCAAAATAGGTTGTTGCATTTTGAATTTACTGCCTTTTTTAACTTCTACGCATAAAAATAACGATGTGAGTACTTATATATTAACAATTGAAAGTAAAATAGTTTAAACAAAAATTTGAGAAAGATATCTTTCAATTTATGGAAAAGAAGTAAAATTATAAAAAAAAATCTAATACTAAAATTAATAACAAAAACGATGAAAAACCAGAAAAAACATGAAAAAATTGGATAGGGTACTCAAAARAAAAARAAAAAAAATTATGTAARAGSATCTATTCAATGTCTATTAAGATTATCGAGATAGCTGTTCATTGTATTCTTAGCATAAGTTGTTCTACTCTTGATAGATGGATCATAA
Source organism: Saccharomycopsis fermentans (assembly GCA_002564245.1). Taxonomy (NCBI): domain Eukaryota; kingdom Fungi; phylum Ascomycota; class Saccharomycetes; order Ascoideales; family Saccharomycopsidaceae; genus Saccharomycopsis; species Saccharomycopsis fermentans. The sequence goes on from JNFW01000003.1 coordinate 1,626,402, forward strand.
TGGTTATTATATTCGTACAGATTCTCCTCGTCATAATCCTCGAACCCGTCTTCGTCTTCCTCATCGCTTTCTAAAATACTTCTACTCCTATAATGATTGTTTAACTTCTCAGGAGAACCGTCTTCGTATCTCTTAACTTTCAATAAGTTCTCAAAATCTATAGTATGTTTTGGCTTAGCACTTGTGGTTTGATAAAAAGAATTATCATGAACAATACTTTTTTCATCATTGAAATATTCATCATCACTTAATAGTCCAGACTCATACATCGATCTTTTCAATTCTGCAGATGCAATCGGGTCATTTTGGCTATTCATTTCGTTATATGTGTTTTCAAATTCTGTATCATCAAGGTCACTCAAGTTATCGCCATTATCGACATAGTGCCCAAAAGTGTCGGAGCTTTCCTCACGATTATGATTCGGTTTTTCAACTGCAGTTTTAGTGTGACCGTACTCCATTTTGTTAAAGACTATATCTATATTCTCTTGTGAGTTGATGCTTTTATTATTATGACTTTGAATGTCAATAGATGAAATCAAACTTTGATCATCTTCACTTCTCTTTCTGTGATCTCTACTTGTATCATTATTATAAGAAACTCTAGTAGGAGTTTGATTCAAACTCAAAGCATCAGTATCCTCATCTTGTATTCTGCTAACACTTTCTTGACTATCACGGAAAATTTTATGGGATTCCAAATCAAGTTCCGAGGAGTCCAATTTTGGGGTCATGCCATTTAATTTAAAAACATTCATCAAATTTTTTTTTCCTGTTTTGTTAGTGAGTTCAACATCTTTAAAAGTTTTGTATTCATCGGGAGTAGCCAATTTATCATTTTTGTCAACAAGTCTCATCGTTGAAAGCTGTTTAGTCAACTTAGAAAACGAACTTTTAGCCGAAAGACTACGGTTTTTTGGAGCATAAATTTCTGGTTTTGTGAAATGAAAATTTTCATCTGCACTTTTATCTGTTTCACTTGAGAATCGTGCTAGAGATAAGAGTTGAGATGATTTTTTTCTCAATAGTCTTGAGAAACTAGGTTTTGGTAAGTCAGATACTGATGTCATTGGTGCTAATTTTTCAATTTGATATGTTGGATTGGTATTTACATAACCGTTAGAATACTGATTATTTGTTATAATGTGATCATTATTTGGTGTATCAACATTGTTATTAATACTAGATAATGACTTTTTCGATTCAGAAGAAATCAATCTTCGATTCGTAGATTCCGGATATGATACTAATCGTGCTCCAGTATTTGTCACCTTTGAACCATTCTGTGGGTTTTCTTCCATCGCTGAGCCGGAAGAACTTCGTAACAACTTTAATCTTGAAAAAGTTTTTTTTAATTTCCCAAAGCTTCTTTTTGAGGTCGTTGTTGAAGCATCTGATAATTGTCCTATACTGTTTGTACTTGTGCTATTCTTTATTGGTTTATTGGAGTTATTCATTTGCAAGCTTGAAGAATTGGTTGAATTGTTAAGATTGAAATGAATTGAGTTTGATTTTGCAGATAATGTTTTGCTTGTAACCGAGGAAACATTTGTTGAGTTTTTAGAAGTTGCTGAATCAATACTCTTCATGGAGTTTATTCTTGATTTTGTGATGTTGAACTCATTGACAATATCATTAGTATGACGTGACCTCTGGTTTCTCTCTCTGAACCGATCATTGAATGTAAGAAAGTTTGGATCTGTATTAAATAATGGATCTTCTTTTAAATCTTCGATGCAAATTCTTTTAGAGGGGTGTTTCACCAAAATAGAGGTCTGCAACAAAATCACTAATTTTTTGAAGTACTTTTCATCTGTATTTTCAGAGTGCATAGATTGATTAATCAAAAGTGAGGTATCTGGATATAAGATCTTCGAATTAGATATCATATTGTATAGTTCATACTCATACTCAGCAATAAATGGCAAGGAATTGAACAAAATGCAATAAATGGTAATTCCAAAAGACCAAATATCTAACTTATAGTCCAATAGTATAGGGCCATCGTCTTCAATAATACGATCGGCATTTTCAATTTCATCACTGAAACTTTTTGAAGAATGGTCATTTCCATGAATGCCAGTTGGCAGGAATTGTGATTGTCTGGTGATTGAGCTATTCATTATGAATGAATCATTTACAGATTCAGAGGAGCTGTTCATAGAATGCAAATCAGATTTCACCGTGCAAAGTTCAGGAGGCAAAAACATTGGAGTTCCGACGGTTTTATATAATTCTTTTTGTTGGTCGCAAATAGAGATGTTCTTATCTACTAAATAGGAAACTCCAAAATCGCTAATTTTGAGATGGCCCTTGGCATCAATCAATAAATTGGATGGTTTGATATCTCTATGAATAATGTTAAAAATTTTTAAAAATTCTAGGCCTAAAATGATTTGCTTGATGATATTTATCAACTCCCTTATTGATTTACAGGAGTTTTTGAGGATATTCTCTGTTGCCATCCATTTGATTTCTCCTAGAGAGCAATACTCAAGCACTAAATAAATGTTTGTGAAACTGGAATCATTGAATACTGAGAAAAGTTTGATGACATTTGTACTGAGATTATCACAAACTTTCATAATTTCAACCTCATGCTTTATTCTCTTTGGGAATCTATAATCATTATCATCGTCATCGTCACTGTTGCTAGAAGGTTTTTCTTCATCAAGATATCTGGTATGATCATCATCAGTGCTGATGCCATTTTGGTGGGACGCCCTTACTGCAGAAGCCAGGGTTTTCTTTTTTGTTTTTCTCTTCAAGACCTTAGTTTTTGGATACCTCGAAATCTCTTTTATGGCAACTTGTCTTTTGTGTATGAGGTCGTTTCCTAAAATGACTTTACCGTATTGACCAGATCCCAATTTGCGAACCAATTCGATGTTGTTGAGGACAGGATACTGGTTTTTGCTGCTCGATGTGAGACTGATGCGATTGCAAATCTCCAACTTCGGAATCGGCACCTGCAACTGCTTGTTTGACACTCCTCTTTCCATTGTTAAACGCGTCTTGGTTGGTATAAGCTGAATCACGATGCAGTGATGAATTCAAAACACAAACACAAGCAACGCCCTGAAAATGTTCTAGAAGGAGCCTGTCAACGTGTAAACCTTAGCAGAAAGTTACGGACCAATGCTTTGAATTTTTTTTTTTTTTTTGGCTTGTTTGGCTGTACTGCTCGAATGGGGTCTCTTCTTGTCCTTTTCCAACTGTTTGTTTCGAGAAGGGGCACGATCCGCGGGTCCTAGAACAAGTATTGCTTTCTGTTTATTTTTTTTCTCACCGCTGCCAAGTTATCGCTGAGCTCTAGACACAAACGTATATCCTGCTCGAACTGGTGATCAGAATGGAGATATGCTTGATCTGCTATTGTTTGATCTGGTATTACTCGATATACAAAAAGCTCGTTGAACGATCAGTGTTGGCTTGCAATACAAGAAAATCTGATATTTCCTACCACTGACGATCCCAAGTTTGGTGACTGGTGAAATTATTAATGGACTAATATTTTTTTTTTCTGTCGTTCTCTACGTTTTGTACTCTTTTTTTCGATTTGTATGGGGGCCCGAAACGCAATAAGTTTTTGTTTACTCTTTCTGGGATATTTTTTTTGGTAACTAAAAACAAGTTTTTTTGGGGCATGATGCCCTCGCGTCCTTATATATATATATATATATGTACATACACACAAATTGGTCCTTTTCCGTTTTGCGGGCTATTTATTCTGCTAGTTATATATAATTGTACACACGATAATGGCTCAGCGTACAAATGATTATGAAGTACCAATGGTTATCAAGCATCATTCAAGAACCTCGTTGAAAATAGAACGATACATGGCAGTAACTGCGACAGTGTATTCAGTAGGTCCATCAATCGGTCTCTCGAATTAAGGTAGCATGATTGGGTAAACCCAAACAGAAATATCGTATTGGCAATTACATCACTTGGTCAAAATAGATCAAGAACACAAATCAGATGCGAACACAAGATACGCTGTACCGGAAAAAAAAAACCAAGCTCCCTTTGAGTGACGATCTGTAGCAGCGGTGTTCTGTAACATCAGCTACTCGTTTGGGGCTTCATGGCAAACCAAAAACTGATTTTCTCTGACAATTCTCCTCAAACGACTGATATTCCAATGCATTATCAAAGTCATTAAAGCAGAGGCAGTAGTACACGCAGACTTTTTCACATTTTCTCCGAAACGTACTATTGCTTCCACACTATCCTGGGTGCTCACACGTCTATTTCCTTTTTTTTCGGGAGGAGATTCCAGCTTTTGTGTCCACTCGACGAAGATCTCATCGTAGTGGAACGCTCGCCAGATTCATAAGGCAACCCAGAAGCACCAATCAATGCATCAAATGTTACGCAATCGATCAGGATCAGCAGCTAAATTCAACCCTTTATATTAAGAAGTTTCAAAAGTAGGGTTTTTCAAGAATAACTTTCCTGCATGGCCAGGGATCTTTCACAAGACTAGCCAAACATTCGGCCTGGCTGAGTTTCAAGTGTTTCGGTTTTACATACAAATAGCCTGATGAAAAAGATGTCAGGAGCACTACGACAAGTTAGGCAAATCGCAATGTGCATTAGCCCTGCACTGATGCAGTTGCATACACAGAAACAGATGCACTGGATGGATCGAAAAAAAAAAAAAAACTAAAAGCTATTGTTACGTTTTAATGATCTAGTCAAACCACATGATAACGATGAATTATCGTCTTGCAAACCCAGACATGTATAAGTTGTTATTGTCCTATAGAAATGAAATGAAGCTTCTCTTGTGCTTCTGAGTGTTTCCTAACGTCGAGTTTTAATTTTTTTTTTTTTGGCTGATTTCCCGAAGTATAAAAGGCATTGAACGGCCAGACACTCGATACAATTCCTCAATCACCATCTTCGATACAGAAGTAACGGAAAACAATCTTACTGAGGTTTAGAGGAACCAAAATAAATAATAAATATACGCGCCTGTGTAAATGTTCAGAATAGGGTAGGCGACTCTCCAAGCTTCGCAGCTTATTTGCTACTATTGCTTACGGTTACCTCCTCTTCCTGAACATTGGTGAACGATATCAGATCGTCCTCGCGAGCCAACGCCTCTCTCAAATTCTCCTCCCGACCTTCAGCACTATCCTCGAGGTTCCAGACTTGATTGTAAGTAGTCTTTCCCTTAGTCTCTGGGAAAAGCAAAATAATCAACACAGCTGCACAGAAACAGCATCCTGTGAAAATTAAAAACACATAGCCCCCGATCTTATCATTCAATATAGGGAATACATAGCCAATAACTATGGTAGCAATCCAGTTCATTGATGTCCCGTAACTTTGTGCAGGAGTAGTGGCCCTAAGTTGCGTGACCTCCATAGTAAATAGAAATGGAATTGGTCCCATACCAATGGCGAAGAAGGATATGAAAATAAACACCATCGCAACTGTAAGTCCTGTAAAATGCTTTACAAGACCCACTGCCATCAATAAGGTGCAAATACACATTGCAGAATTGGAAATGAGCAACAAAACCTTTCTTCCAACTCTGTCAATCAATAAACTTGCTACACCAGTAAATACAAGATTGAAAATGGAAATAATGCAATTAATAACAAGTGAATGTGCTGGTAATACACTTGATACAACCGATACACCGTAAAACATAATAGCCGGAACACCTGAAAATTGCTGGGCTAACAAAATTATTGTTGCTACCATTCTTGATCTTCTGTATTCATTCTTGTACAAATAATTGATCAAGGATTCGGTTTTCTCCTCATTTTCCGAGCCTCCTATTTCTTCAATCCACTCGTTAATTTCAAGTCCAATATTATTCTCGTGATTCTCAGTCCTGCGCCTCAATAGTCCGAGGTTTTTTTGAGCTTCTACCATTTTCCCATGTTTTATTAACCACTTTGGCGATTCTACTGCCATGTAGGTCAGTAAAATATTGACCACCGCTATACATACTCCAGCAAGAAGGATAAACCTCCATTTTTTGAAAGTTGATAGCCATATAGCGAGAAACTGAGTGAACAAAATACCAGTATTAGTGAATATCTGATTTAATGTTCCAAGGAATCCTTTTGTATCCGAAGTAGCAATCTCATTCAAATAAAGTGGACTATTCACCAAACTTGCACCTGCTGCAAGACCCACAATTAATCTTCCGGCGTAAAGCTGACCTCTAGAATTGCTGAATGTCTCCAACAAAGAGCCTATCAAGAAAAATATTGCATTTATCAAATTACATCTTTTTCTCCCAAAAAATTCGCTGATATAGCTGGCACAGAAAGACCCCACTAATCCACCGATCGGGTAAAGTGATGTTGCCAACCCAAACTGCAGATTTGTCATCGCAATACAGTCTTTGAATCCGTGTTTATCAAACCAATCTAAATTTGTTGAATTCGACAGCGAATAGTCGACGCACGATATCGCATTTTGGGGACCGTTTAATTCAGACTATATAGACAAACGTTAATATATTGAAATTCGTAACTGGTAATTTGAATGGTTCAAAAGCTAAAATTTTCCTGAAAAACTTACCAAATGGTATCCGTATTGAAACCCACCGCTGACTGCGACCAAAGTGTTCCATGCAAGTTGCAGGGTCCATACTGAAAGCATTGGCTATTAAAATGAATATATGGTAGTGATACCTAATGTTTGCACGGAAAAATAAAACCGTTTTTTGTATTTTTTCGTATTGAAAGTGGATTATTCTCGGAAAGATATAGTTTTAACTACTTGGTTGCCATGTATTTCAAGAATATATCGAGTGATTTGGGTTTAAGCAGCTTCTATCATATATTTCATTTTTTCAATCAAAAAATATAGATACACATCGTATAACCATTATAAATTATTTCTCATTCTGTCAGCCCTAATTTGAATATCCGGGCATCTTTCACGCTGTAGTATCCATGTATTACTTTTTTTCCTTGTGGAGTCTTTCTTTTTTTTTTTTTTTTTTTTCTAAATTGCTAAAAATGAAGCCCAGGTATATTTCGAAATCTTAATTTTCAAAATATAACGCACCTCAAATTGATTTGTGCATTTGAAATAAACGGTGTACTTTCGAACTTTCACGTTAATCACCTATATGCAAGTCATGTATGTCTACGGTTAAAGTATAATTTAAAGAGTTCATGTGTTGTATCAGTTACCAGTTGAAAACACATTAATAATATTTTTAGGCCTTTTTTGAATGAACAGTGTAGTAGGGAGAGTTGTTTTATTTTTTCGAATCATAGTAAACACTGCCGTAAGATTGCAAAAAATCAACTGGATTCTGAATAGCTGAGTTTATTGATTAGTTTTAGTTAGTCACTAAACCAGGAAACGCTATATTTTATATCTTTCATAGTTTTTATTGAGATCTGAAATGCTGCGAAATGCAAATATCTTCCAACAAAATTGAAATATTCTACATGCCATACTCCAAGCATGGAAAATACTAAGGCCATTACCGAATCTTAATCGTTTCCAGGTATTTAATTTTTCTATCCAGATTAATGCACAAACATTGATCGTAAGTGTATCTGCTTTCATGATATTATGGGGCCCTGAAACGTGTTCTGCACAAAAGTTGTAATATGTAGAAGAATATAGATCTTAAAAAATGCAATTGAAATAATTGAAAAACCATGAATAAAAAAGGATAATCAATGATCAAATTAGTGTACCTAATACGTATATTATCATATATCGCAAAATGAATGAGAACTGTTTGTATATGCAGTAATACCACATAGAGAACATCCATCTCTGACGAACAGATTAGAGAATAGCGTTCAAAAAGTTTCAATATTTATAATAAAAAAAGACCAAGAAATCTTGGTATCATTAGTGCTCTAAACCAATTGATTAATGCCTCATACAGGCCATTATGAAGGTACGTTGTTTTTTATTTGAACTGTATGTGAAATTTAAAAGGCTCCTTAATAATCATCTATTTGTACTTTATTTTTCCAACAAATTAATTCCTCGTTGAAAAGCTTCGAGGTTTTTTTCCATATTGTTGATTGAAAATTACAACACGCCTGAAGTCCCAGTGCAAAGTTTCTGAACCTGTATCTATTGAGCCAGTAATACGTACAGACTCAATCTTACTTCCGATTCACCTATCGTGAGTAATAGATGATCAGTCACTTGATATAAGAAAGTAATAGTGAGTAATTTTTATACAACCAAGTGTATAGATAGGAGAGAATTTTCTCTCTCATCCAAAGAACTGAAAATAAATAAATATATATAAGAACAAACAAACAATTAATATACAACTTAATTATCTCTCTCGAATCAACTATGTCGCTTAAAGTAGAGAGTGATTCTGACAACGAGCAAATCTCTCTGCTAAGAGAGCAAGAGGGTTTAGCTCGACAGTATCTTGTCGAAATAAATGAGTATTTCTGTAGTTGTTTTAGAGTGTTTCTAGCAACTAAATAATAATAATATTGAAAAGTAATCACTGAAGGATCAAAAGTGATTTAGTTACTTTCAATAGATAAAGAGAAAATAAATAATGTATTAAATATATAAAACTCTTTAGTGTAATAATAGTTGAGTAAAATCCTTAGTTTAAAATAAACTAAGTAAATAATATAATGAGATAATAAAATATTGAAATTAATAGGATTTTGTTTCCTTTATATAGTTCTTCAAATGGACTTTTAAATGTGGTTGCTATAATCGGATATAATGACCGTGTCATTCAATTGTGAATCGTTCGTTATCAAGAATGAATGACTAAGTTATGGTTAGATGATTCGAGTATTAGCACCTGAATATCATGTGCATCAAATATTCATAATAATTAGCACGTGAATATCATGTGCGATAAATATTCAGAGCGACAATTATACTCAGATTCAAATTCTAATCGCGCAACAAGTAAAAAAAAAAAAAAATGGCAATAGGTGTTGTGTGTGGAAAAGCCAGCGATGAAAACGCTCTCAAGCGAGTGCGTGTGGCGTAGCGGCTATCGCAGTAGATTGCAAATCTATTGGTCCCCAGTTCGAGTCTGGGTACGCACTTGTTTTTTTTCTTTTTTTCATTTCTGGGCTCTGTACCGTCAGTCTCTTTCTTTTTTCTTATCAATTTTTTTTTTTTTTTGCAACTGTTCCCAGAAACAAAGCTGTAAAAACAACGTTTTAGCAAAAATAGTTTTTTTGGATACACTGAGTAATCTTTCAACAATCTTATTGTTAGGGAAAAAGAAAACAGCAGACAAAAGATTTATCATGTACAAACAAGCAAACACGGTATTTTACATTTGTATACCGCGTTTTCTTTTAGTGAGGTAATATCGTCTCTGCTCTTTTTTGATCTAGATCCAATAAGTAGCAGATTTAAGGGTAGTCTATGTTCACAGTGCTTTTACCATCGGAAGTTTTGTACCATATATTGGAAACTTTAAGAAAGTTACCATCAAGCTGAGTATATCTAAAACCGAATACAACAAAGACAGTTTTTCCAGAAGCGTTTAAGTAGGTGTTTTTCAGAACTGACACAAGCATAAATAGACGCGCTGATGTTTGAAATATGCATAGTGTTTCAGGTATGCATTGTGTATTTTTTTTTTTTGCACTCGCATAGTGCATATTTTAATACATGCTAAAACAACTTGAGTTTGAAACTTGTAGATACTTCGTTTCGAATACTGATGCAATTGGTGACTGGTCAATCATTCGTTTAAAGTAGAGCGTATTTAACTTCCTGGTTTATTTATATATAAACAGAAACCCACATAAGTGTAAGGTCCAGTTATCCTTTTTTTATTCATTTTGATTATATATATCTAGCTTTTGTTGTTGTCCCTGGATTAAACTTATTAGTTCGTCCTTCGTCTTCGTTTTATTCTTCTTTCCTTCTTTCTTTGGATTTCAACTGCGAATCACTAGTTCCATAGTATTTTTGAGTTTCTATTAACGTTAACAAAGGCTGAAACCAGCAAATAGGGAACGTTTCGGTTATTAAGCAATTGGACAGAAGAATCCCAATAGCTAGAATAATCAGGACAGAAGCTACCACATCGTCAATAATCAATAAACACTACTAATATTCATCCAGAATAGCCTCAAACAAAAATATTACTTGCACAGAATTACTGATATCTGGATAAAATAATTTACGTGAACTATGACAACATTAAGAAAACCAAATAAATATCAGCAGCAGAAAAAGTCAATTAGGGAAATCTCTGCTCAATTTGATAGATTAGACTTAGATTTGGATAACTTGGAGAGCGAAGAAATACCGAACGATTTCATTTGTTTCAATGTTCCAATTACTCAATCCCTCAATGAGCTTTCAAGTAACACCCTTTTCAACCATCGTTTCGAAAGTGAAATCACTCCATCCAGCTATGAAAAAGGTGCCACATCTTCTACTCCAACTTCTATTTCTAGCACAGCTTCTAGTCCCATTTTAAGTGATGATAGCCTTGTGCTATCAAATCTAGAAAATAACTCAAAGGCTTTCAATGTTTTAGACTGCGACACTCAAGATTTAACGTTAGAGTTCAATTCAAATATAAATTTTTTGAAAAATGAAAGACTTACTCAACAAAGTATAAACAAAAAAAAGATAAATCACATTAGTAAGAAATTAACCAAAGACGAAAAATTTTGGATTAAATTTCTTAACGAAAGTTTCCATAGCTTTGATTTGAATATGAGCAGTGAACTGGCTATTTTAAATAAAGAATTCTCCAGTTTATTCAATAATAGACTATCGAATTATTTGACAAAGTTCGATATTTATGACTTGATAAGCGCAAATAATAAGAGTATAGACAAACCCAAAATCATCTCTAGAAATTTGTTTAGTGGCTCTAGCAAAAGCCGTAGAAATTCATCCAACACTGCTTTTTCTCCACATGGGTTTAATAGTAATGTGATTGGAAGCCCAGAGATGGATTTCGTACCAAATATCACAGATAACGATTTCTTCAGCGTGAGCAATCAATCATCACCTTGCTTCATAAGTGATGTCAGATACAAGAAAAAATATGCTCTACCGAACAACAATTCCGTCGATACTTTCGATCAAAAAGTACCTTCTACTTCGAACAGTTTGCAAGGCGCTTTTACTTTATATTCTGTTGTTAATGCTACAGAGTCCACCATCTCCTTAGATTCTGTTAACGGTGAATTTTCGGGAGACGAAATGGAAATAGTTGAAGAAGAAATAATTCAGGAGCCAATTGTCGATAATCGTCACCACAACATCCAATCTATTAATTCCAGTACATCGACTCCAAGATCTTCAGTTCTTAGTGCTAATTCTATTAGCTCAATCTTTTCTTCATTTTCTCCTATAGCTTCAACTACTGAGTTTCCAAAGCTTATTTCATCGAAATCTTTTACTTCTTGGTGGTCTTCTCCATTGTCTATATCACCGTTGCCACCATTACTATTGAAGTTCTCTTTGGTAAATAATGGCTGCTATGTTAATGACACCATAGATTCAATGAGTTTGAGATCGATAATTTGGTATTTGTCGAACAGTAATCATTTGATAATGAACAAGCTTACATTCGATAGTTTGAGTCAAGAAACAAATGATTTTGTAAATAATTTTGAAATTTACGTCAAATTAATTACCGAGATTGAAAATTCAAAAAAGAATATGGAAAACTCTGAATTGGCCAAGTTATTCAATGTTTTAAAAACCTTTTTGAGTCAATTCGAAAATATCAAGATATTTCAAAATAAGTTGTTGATATTTAGATCAATTAACAATGACGTCAACAATTTAAAAATCAAGAATCCAAAATTTAGATCCGATGAATCCAAGTTAAAACGTGATTTAAAATGTATTCTATTGAATTTCTATTTTTACTTGTTTGATACGCATGGTGAGAATGTCACATATAATAAGGAGTCAATTTCTGTTGCATTCGTTTTATTGGCAAATATCAAGAATGCGTATTTGACATTCAATTGCTTAATTAACTTGGCTAGCAAAGGTTGTAAAATCCCAACTATTCAATCTTTGTTTTTTGAGATGTTGGCAGACGATGAAAGTGATATTTTCAATCCATATGCGATGGTGAAACCAGAAATACATAAAATGGGAACCCTTAATGAATGCATGTGCGAAGAACAAGACACTACTGCTAATATTACTACCAAGATCTTTATAAAGTTATTGAAGTCGATGCTTCCAGATTTGCATGAGTTTTTTGTCAAATGCTTAAAATTCAACTCATATCGTCACTTTAGCCGCTTGATGAAACTTGTTATCAGAAAGATTTTTGAGGCTAACTCTTGCTTGAATGACGATAATCATTTGAAATATTTAGAATGTTTCTTCGATATATTGTTTTTAGACAAATCCAACAACAACTTTGCATATTTAGCAATTATGTTCTTAAAACAATACCAGAACTTCTTCCTTCATCAATTGACACACGACTTGAAGGTAGGTAAAAGAAAAAATGTGAACATCAAGTTCTTCATCAATGATATCAATATCAATAACAATGAATTATTGCTAAAGTTTGCTGATAGTCAATACTTCTTGAACGAGCTCAAGTCAATATTGATTCAGGACTTAGGTAACGAATTAACCTTAGATGGAATCATCGAGTTCCAACAACTTGGAATCGACTGCGAATAAGTGGTTGATTGCTCCAATGTACCATAGTCTGTTCTCAACATTTTTTGAGATACATTTTTCAGTTCATCATAAAAAGCCACTAGAACTACATAATTTTTTTCCCTGTACACGCTTATTAATCTTCTATACCAATTTGTTTTATCTATTATTCAACGAACCAAGCCTTCATATTTCAAGGTTTTCCAAACAGGTTTTAGTATATCTTTAGACTTTTTTTTTCTTTCCTACCATAGATACTCACATAGACTCAATTAATGCTTTTTTATATGTCTTTCGTTTTCTTCTTTCGTGGAATACTAAATAGCAACATAAGTTCTATCGTGTACTGGCGTACTCAATCACAATAAAAAGCTCCAAGCTCTTTTTTTTTTGAGTTTGAGAGTTAGAGCAATGATTTGCCAAAAATATCATAAGAATAAAGAGTAAAAATTTGGGTCATTTATAGTTTGAATTTCTTCGATGTGTCTTCAGATCTCTTTTGCAGAATTATACGCATTAATTTACTGTTTTCATGCAGACGCGAAAAAAATTTATTCTCAAAAAGGATCAAAAAAAGAGCATGAATAACAGTTGAGAGAGTCGACGAGCACCTAAATGAGGAGTGAATACATATTTTTGTTTACACATATTGAATTTTAAAAAAACCCACAATCACAATAAACTAGAAAAAATATAGAAAATCATTCAAACTTTTTGCATATATCGTTATTCTTTTGATCCCTTTTCTTTTCTAGAAGATTAATTGAGAATACAGATTAGTAAGATCAGATTTATTATTTATTTTTGTTAGGTTTTATAACTCGTCAAAAAAAAAACACAAACTAAAAAAAAACAAATAATTGATTCTTGAAGTCTGGAAAGAATTCTATTAGATCACTCTTCTCTAAAGAAATTGATGAAACCACACAGACACTTAACCCTCTATCTTTGCTCATAATTAATCGATTTAGCTATTCATCTACTAGATTGATTTTTTTAACCTTCAATCCGCTCCACCTTTGCTAAAATAATACATAGAGACCAACCATTCAATTATAATCAACTTAAAACAAAGAAGTATCCTCAGAATGATACTATAAATTATGGCAAGATCCACACAACGATATTTCAATTTTAGATCACTACTTGCACTTATAAGCATAATAGTATCTCTTTCTCTGGTTGCATTGGCTCTCTACATTACTATTGTTTATAATAGCCAACCCGATTCTTTTTGCAGTCTACGCGTGTCTACTGTGCTTTACATTGTATCAGAGCTATCATTTTGTGTGTCATGTATCATATGGACATTAATCAGTGATATTTCCAAGAGCAACTTCTCAAAAAAAGCTTCTGCTTTTTACATCTTGTTCATAGGATTTATAATACTTCTATCCTTTGTATCTATGGGAGCTACTGCTGCTATAGTAAATCTATTCATCAAATATGCAAAACAGACAGCTGGAATCTCTATTTCTGAGAACTACAGATACATTGTAGCTTTGGTTCCTCTATTAGTTGCTTCTCAGTTTCTTAAAGGATCTTTTATTTTTGCACATATTTCCTTTGATTATTCTAATGATTTGATCCATGTTGATCCTGATAATTCATATGCATCTAAAGAATTCACAGATACGCAGTCGTTTGCACATAATATAACCGAGATTTCCCCAATAGCTTACAGAAGTACATTCAATTATCCCTATCAGCAAAGCAAAGAAAAATTGCCCCAGGTTGACTCCTCGCTAACCATCTCAAGTAACAATATAAATACTACGAGCCTCCAAAAAACTTCCAAACATTTCAGTGCCTACAATACAACACCTCCGCTTACACAACATACATCTTCCTCAACTACATCACTAACAACTAGTGAAGCTAATATTGAAAACCTGAACAAAAACAATGAGCTTCTCGTATCTAAATCTCAATTGTCTCCTATACAAGAGCCTGATAATTCATTCAATTCATTAAACAACGACTTGGGGATCAATCAAGGAGGTGGCTTGAATTTCAAGAGCTTGCAATCTGAGAAAATCCTTTCACCTAATAACTTAAGAGAGGGAAATCCAAATACCGGAGTAAAATTATTAGGTTTAACAAAGGCAGATAATTCATTCGCTCGAAATAACTCAACTCCATTTTACAATACTTATCACCAAACCGCCCAAAATAAGTATAATCAAATACACACAACACAGACGAGTGAAACAACAGATATTTCTCAAAATGCTGTTAAGCATAATTTATCAAGACAAACTCCGGGATTAAATATATTTCCAAATCATAGACGAACGACTTTAAGAAAGCCTTCAGTACCTATACCCCATATACCCTCAGAAAGCGAACGAAAAGACGAGCTCTCCTTACAAGAATCTGAAACTTCATCAACCTATCAATCTCAGAACCATAGCAATAATTCATTGGAACATCAAAGGGAAACTAAAAAATCTGTCATTTCCGTGGAAACAAAATGGTCTCATAAACAAGATGGTCATGATATGGCATCCATTAATACTGCATCTCTATGGCCATTCATAAAATCTCCAACCGAGAGCCGAATGTCTCCAACATTTGGCCATTTTCATAGAGAAAATATGCAAAAAAGAGTAATTTTACCGAAAGTTGTCAAAATGGATGCATCTGCCATGGAATCAAAACTTAACATGGCCCGTACAGATTCTTTGGTTTCACAGAACAATTTGTCTGAGAGAGACATTCAACCAAAAAATGGAGATGTGCAAGATTTAGATTTCAAAGAAGATTTCAACGAAATTCTGTACAGTGCATCTGTAATTGAAAAACCGGATGATAATAGTTTAGATAATATGTTTAGTGATTCAATATCGGTTTTCCCAAAATCTGAATCAGAAAATTTATGCAATTCAGACGAAGCAAGTCATGAAAGAGGCTTTTTAGATCTCGCGATATCGGAAAATAATAATAATCATGAAGTAAATAGAGCAAATGAATCAATACTTAAAAAAATCAAAAGAAGATCATCATCTCCTTTGAAAAAAGTAATAAGTCAAAAAAGCTCCTCGGAAAAAACTAGGATAGAAAATCGGCGTCAAATTTTGAATACCATAAATAATTCCTCATCAATGAAAGAAAAGTTGAATAACTCACCCATTAAAAAGAGAATTAGCAATTTCTCAAGTCTTGGGAACATAGATTTTGACTTCATCAAACATGATGGCAATTCAACTAGTAGTGATTCGCTGGACTACTTGGATATTATAAAGAACTACAATAATGAAAATGATAATAGTGAAAGTGATATCAACAGAAACGATGAAAATGTTATGTCAAAACGAAGTAATAAGTTCAAAAGGCTAAGCTCAAAGATGAAACTAGACACAATAAGGTCGGTTTTCAACCAGGATTCAACGAAGCACAAATCAGAGAATATTAACGAGCCTTATTCATTTACCGTTTACCGACGTTCAGATGAAAATGATAACATGAATTTCAATACTGGTGACTATAACGCAGCATGGGATTGGAGTGTTGAAGATAGCACAAAAAACTTTGTTAATGGAATAATGCATGATAAAGATGCAGAGGCTTCTTCAAGCGATAGCAGTGATGACGACAATTCAGAAAACTATTCAAAAAATATTCCATTCGAAATACCTGGTTTCAAAAGTAATGATCACAGCAATAATAATCATGACACTTCAGTCGGTTCCTATTTTAATGAGGAGTTTAGTAATACAGAAGAATACGATAAACCTCATGAGTATTCAGACGTTCCAAGTAACACAACAGTTTCTAAATTTTCACATATGGTTTCGAACTCTATTTCACTAGTAACGAAGAAAGTACATAAAAGAGAAGTTTCTTTGGCAACAGAGAGTCAAGCTGCCGATCAAATAGATGACTCTGCTATTAACGCTATCGAAAATCTTAGAAACAGCTCAGACAGTTTCAACTTTGTTGATCAAACTGCAGCCAGTATCACCCCAAGATCAATTAGCGAATACAATAAAGAAAAGTTGAAGATTTTAGACAGTTAATCTGTATCTTTCGTTATAAGTGTGTGTATATGTGAGTGAGGGTGAGTGTGGTTTTTATATATTCTTTTAAAACATTATTCATTTCGGATCATTCTTTTTTTTTTTTTTTTTGCTGATTTTATTTTCATATTTTAGTTTCTTCATCAATATACTATGCATTCTTATTTATAACTTGTTCACCTTTGCACAAAACCATAATGCAAGGGATAGCATTGGACATAAACTCAAAGGACTCTTTAAACTAATCTTTTTTAGCCTTAGCATCGCGCTCAAGCTTTGTATGATTGCCGTTGTACAGTGAATTGGAATCCCTATCTTTATTTAGTTCAGATAAAGATACAAAGCTAGTATTGAAGTTAGACGCAGAACTGTAAAATGAATTTGCATCCTCATTTATTGAATTAGTCTCATTTTCTGTTTCATTATTTGCTATGAACTCGGAATTTTCATTGAGTCTATTATTTTCTGGGTATCCCCAATAGTCGTATAGTGTTCCTGTAAATTTTTCCAACCAACTATGTTGAGCAGAATATGCATTTGAATAATTATCCACAGGCTTCAAAATTAACACAGAGCGTGGAACCAAATGTAAACTCTTTAAGCTTAAGTTTTCTTCTTGAACACTATAAGACTTTCGTGTGATCGGATCACAAAATGTATAGGGTTTATCATCGTCCTTTGTCTGTGAATCAATCCAGCGGCGAACTTTGAGTAGCGATTCATTAGCTTTGAATCCATTTGTTATCTTAGAACCATCGAATAATCTGATTAATAATGTGCATTTGTCTTGACTGTGATTTCCTAAAAGCATTGCCGAATTTGTTACCTTGCTCTTACTTTGATGTTTAACACTGCTGTTTGTGTATGGAACATCATTTCTATCTTTCTTGAGCTGAGATAATATATGGTCTTTATCATAATTTTGGTCTCTGCGATTGCTTCTCTTTTCGTCTTTATGAATAGCAGTATCAACTTCGGGTTGACTCTCCTTCATAGGATGACGTTTTTCCGTTAGACAAGTGGATGAGCCTTCACCTACTTTCTTTGAACCAAAATTACTGGAATTTTTTGATTTCCCAATCTGTGATGAATTTACACCAGGATCTTTTTGTTGACCGCCTCTAGAATGTACATTGGTAGATTGAGCCAGTTTAGGATCCTCATTGAAGCCACTATGGCCTGTTTTTTGAATAGATCTTTCATCAAATTTCTCCGTAACCTCCCGAAGTCTTTCCTCAAATTCCTTTTGTGTAATTTTCGAACTTATTATATCCAAGACTGAGCCATTCCTGATGAGGTAAATGCTTGGTGTTACAACATTCTGGAAAACCTGGGTGAAGAAATTGTAATCCTGACTTGGATTCAAGACTTTAACTGGAATCAAAATCTCATTGTCTTTGATGTAACTTATACTATTTTGAATGAGCAATGAGCACCAAGAATTAGAATTTTCGTCATTTTGGTTTTCAAGGTATATGAGCATTATTTTGCTACCCTTCATTGATTCTTGAACGGCAGCATTCACGGAACGAACAAATATTGACATCACCAATGTAATAATACACTCAGGGATAAAATTCTACCTTTATGTATTCGAATTTGACAAAATATAGAAAAAGAAAGCAAATACGCTCTATTCTCTGAGGAAACAAATGAACTAAATTGGAGTCGCCGTTAGCTAAAAATGTAAATACTGATAGTCAAGCCTTGATTCGGATCTTTTTTTGTTACTTTGCTTCACTGCAGGTTGCTTTACAAGCCAGGGCATGTGAAAAAGAAAAAAAAAAAATAGTGATGTCAAATGAAGCGCGATAACAAACAGGAAACTCTAAGAAGCTTTCAATTCTGATCTATACGTTGAGCATGAAAGTTCAGATCACCAGTTCATATATGCAATACTTTGTCATATAGCTTGATATCAGTCTCAAATATACGTGATCGTTTGAACAATATTTATTTGAGTCATAAAGATTATCACAAAAAAAAAGGAGCTATCTCGTCTTGTTTCAAGATTTCCAGAGCATTTTGAAAGCTATGTGCTTCATTCGCAAAACTCAAGGGCACATGGAAATTTTCAATTTTCGTGTTACACCGAGCAATAGTAAATAATTAAAATAGACATCAATGTAATATTATTCTGGAAAACATCACAGCCAAATCCGCAGAAAAACTGTTGGATGAATCGAATTATCGGACAAAATAAATATTTTGGTAAACAAAATTACGTTTGTGTCAACATGACTTCTTTGGATTACTGGATAATGAAAATTACATTGTTTTATTTTTGATTTACTTGAAAATGATTGTACATGTCAACTAAATTACTGGAATTCTTTTTTATCTTCTTTGGCAAAAATGAAAGTCTTCAATTCACCATAAGCCTTATCCAAGTCATCATTAACAATGATAATATCATGGATACCCTTTTTGGCTTCCTCCATTTCGAAAGCTGCAGTATCAATTCTTTTTTTCAAACTTTCAGGAGTCTCGGTTCCTCTTTTTTCCAATCTTTGTTTCAATTCCTCGATTGATGGGGGACTCAAGAAAATAAATTGTGCGTCCAATTCAGTTTTCTTGACACTCAAAACACCTTGTAAATCAATATCTAAAATAGGAATGACTTTGTGTTCACCTTCTATAAGTTTCTTAACAGAAGCAATAGATGTTCCATAGTAGTTACCAGAGAATTGGGCCCATTCAATGAAGGCATCTTCTTTGATCATTTTTTGGAACTCTTCTACGCTGCTGAAATAGTAGTCTTTTCCATCGACTTCGCCAGCTCTTGGCTTACGGGTTGTGTTGGAAATTGAAAAACCAAATTTCCCTGGAAATTCAGCGAAAAGCTTCTTCAAAAGAGTGGATTTACCAGCACCAGATGGACCTGAAATAACGATTGGGCGAACTATAAGTTTTTTTGTTAGTGATTTCTTTGAATTACATTCAGTGGATATAAAAAGCTTCTCAGCTTAAGTATTTCCAAATATTAGCTGTTGTCACTGAAATCTGCTGAACTTTGTTATGCTTGGATACTACTAGTGATCTCAAAACATTTCACAGACTCCTGTCAAATCATTTCTCATTAGTTTCTCTTGAAAACACTTACTAGATACCATTTTGGATAATACTTATGTTTGTTTATATGTCCCACGATCAAAGAATATACAAAGATAGATGAATAGAAATCTTTGAGGGCCTTTTCTTGAGGAAGATTTATATTCTCTATAAACGTTTACGATCTCTTAATTTAATCAAAAACAAAAAGCAGGAAAAAAAAATTTTTTTTCATGCATTTCTTTTTTAACACCAACGCTATGATGCCAATAGTAAAAATCTATAAAATTGATGGAATTTACCATATACACGAAAATAAAACTCATGGATTCATTAACAGCAAAAGTTAATAAGGAATAGCAATTCGGCAGGTAAAAAGCCATGAACCGATTAATCAATCAATATTGAAATTCTTTGTTTTTAAAAAGTACTTCTTATCTCTTTCTCTCGTAAATGAAAAAAGAAAAATTCCCCGTCATAATCCATTCAAATTAGGAAAGAGAAATGATAAGTTCTTGAGCAAGTGAAGCGTAATATATGGAAAGACCCTATGCATCTTGCACTTTAAACCCTCTACTTTTTAAGTTTTTAATTGCCCAAGTGTAGCTTGTAACAGCGTAGTTCATGTCTGCTGCTATACGACTAACCGTACCCTCTGCACCTCCAGTCACAAAATATTTCCCTTGATCTTTTGTCACATTTAAGCCATCATCCATCGCAGCCCTTAAAGTGGCAAGTGCACCATTCTCGATTGAAACGCCAAAAAGTAATCCAAATGACTGGAAGAACATTCCAAAAAAAATACCAAGTATAGGTAAAGATGTCCAATAGCTAAATAGTTTTGTATCCATCACAAAGCCAGGGTGAACACAAAGAGATAAAATCTTGGGATGTTTCAAGCTTAGAATTTTCATGAAATGAATAGAGAAAGTTTTAGCAAGACCATATCTTAAAAAAGTGAAAAAGATGTTAGGTCTGTAATCAAATGTTGAGTTGGGATCAAATTCTTTGAAAGCAAAATTGTGTCCAATAGAAGACGTTAACACAACACGGGGGTTGTCTGCTTGCTCTAGTTTGTTTATTAGTAGCTCTGTAAACAAAACTGGACCAACGTAGTTTACTTGCATCTGTATCTCGAAACCATCTTTTGTCATTTCAAACGGGGATGCCATTATTCCTGCATTATTTATTAGCAAATCGAGCTTTTTTTCCTGTTTATTGAAAGCGTCTACCGCTTTTTTAACTGATTTTAAGTCTAAAAGATCAAGTAATAGCATCCTAAGTTCGCCGAATGCGGACTCTTCGCTGTGAATCAAACTATTTTTTTCAGTATTAGTTCCCCCAACTAGCGAATCAATCTCAGATTCCCTTTTGGTGGCAATTTGAAAAGCTTCCTTTCGAATGCGGGTAATTGACGCTTCCATTCTTTCAAGGCTTCTACCAGTTACATAAACAATGTATCCATGTCTATATAAATGCAAGGCAATATAGTATCCAATACCACCTAGGGAGCATCCTGTCACAACCGCAACACGATGATCAGATTTTTTGTAGTAAGCACTGCTATCTGGATTGAAGTATTTACTCATTTTCTTCTTGGCCCAAGTGTATAATTTCTCAAATTGGTTCTCCTAGAATATCAATGTCAACGTATCACTGAAACGTTATAAACAGTAAAACAGAGGATTTAAACACAGACTATACTAGGATTTTAGAATAACTAAGGGGTTTGTGAAAGTTTATTGCTCAAATGGCAGCATTAGCTGTGAATTTGATATCTTTACATTTTTACAACACATGGCTTTCAATAATACCCATTCGTGATAAGCTGTCAATTCCCAAATTGTGCATATCCATACCCTTTTGCTTTTTCCTTTTTTTTTTTTTTTTGTCTTTCCCTAAACTAAGCAAAAACAAGGAAAAGCGTAGTAGTAGCTCACACAATTGTAACCATATATAACAGATTTTCTGATACTCTGAATTTTATGTATGCACAAGATGTAAATTGAAAATTTCATTGAATCAAATCTGCAAAATCCGAAATATTTATCGAGGAAAATCAGTATTTGGCAACATTATTGAAGTCTTATTGCCTATTAGATTTTAGTAATTAATTGATCTAAATTACTGATAATATTGAACATGTCTGGAAGAAGTACTGCTCAGAAAAGATTGCTCAAGGAGTACCAAGAACTTTCGAAGAATCCGCCTGAAGGTGTAATTGCAGGACCTGCTTCAGAAGACAATTTATTTGTTTGGGACTGCTTATTGGAAGGTCCCCCAGATACCCCTTATGAGGATGGTGTATTTTCTGCTACCTTGACCTTTCCAAAGGACTATCCGTTATCCCCTCCTGCGTTGACTTTCACTCCTCCTTTGTTGCACCCAAATATCTATGCAGATGGCAAAGTCTGTATTTCTATTTTGCATCCACCTGGAGACGATCCGCTTCAATATGAAAGAGCCGAGGAAAGATGGAGTCCTGTTCAAAGTGTAGAGAAGATCTTGCTTAGTGTTGTCAGTATGCTAGCGGAGCCTAATATTGAAAGTGGTGCCAATATTGATGCATGCAAATTGTGGAGGGATGATAGACCAAAGTTTGAGGCAACAGTGAAGGATCAAGTTAAGAAAAGTTTAGGCTTATAGATATATATTTGGGACTTTTTAATTAATTAGAAAATGTGTTTTTGAAAAAGGTTTAATGAGAAAATAACGAAGAATAATAAATTTTAACAAAATACAAGTAGAGTATATAAACAAAATAACCATGTAGTTATTACTTTAATCAATTTTGTTGGGCATAAGGTGGCCCGCCATTAATTAATATCTCTCCATCATCGTTAATAATTGCATTATCATTGGATGATTGTATTCCTTTGCTTTTCAAATAATTGATTTCTTTATCGCTGACACTGTACTTATCTTTTGGTATCCAAACAATATCTCGATTTGCATCATATTGGAATGACGGATGTGAAAATGTTATATCATAATTGTTACTATTAAAACAATTGATCACATCCTCTTCGCCGTTTCTTGAAATTTGTTCTTCAGTTTCATCATTCTCAGTTCCTGAGGTTTGAATCTCTTCTAGGTCAAGAAATTCCAACGGTAGATACTTGGTTGAGCTTGTATAGTAATTATTTGTGTATATATGGATGAATACACTTACCAGAAACATCAAAAGCATGATTCCACATTCATTCATTGCATTTGGTTCATTCTCTTCACTCCTACACAAAAAAAATAACCCAATTAAGCAAATTTCTAAACAATAAACCCCATAGAAAAGTTGTTTGAGTGCAACAGGATAAAATTTCCCAAAAGTTTCAGCCGGATTGTAGTAATGATAAGAAAATCTCAATGAATACTTGAAGGACACCAGTATTAAGAAAAAAGATAAGGCACTGAACAATAAAATTAGTGGTGCAATAATTGAAAATATTATTGAAATACAACCCAGCACGGAATACATTGGATAAATTGATCCCCATTGCATTCTATCTAAATTTGTAACGTTTTTGAATGTAGAGGACGGTGTCTTAGTTTTAAAAATATTAAACCATATCACTTTTCTAGTTAAAGTATAGCCTTGCAATAAATTATTACCACTATATGTGAGCCCTCTTATTAAAATGAATGAAAAGAAAAAATTTGCAGACTTGGGGATGTTCAATGCTAGAAGAGCAGGTATAGAAACAGGATTATTGATAAAACTATCAAATATTGCTATGATACTGGAAGATACTGTCACAATTAGAAAAATATGTATGAAAAAGAATAAAAAGCACCACGATTGAATGTTTGTCTCCACTTCTGCCCCAGTTATGCTTCCCTTTAATATAGATAAATATCTTAAACATATTGGAATGATTTCAGTAATTAATAAAAGACTCACAACAGGAAATAATCCGAAAAAAAAGTTTTTAATTATGCTTGGAAATTTCTCGATCCATGATAAAAATGGAAATAATTTTGAAAAATTGTAACTTTGAGACATCGAACCAATAAGTGCAGTCGGGATAGCCCAAAATGCAACCAGCAAAAGAGTCAACGAACTGGCGAGAAAAAATCTAATTTTTTTCATCCAAAGATTGTTTAAATTAACATTATTCCATATGATATCTTTGGGATCAATTTCAATAACCTTAAAATTCATTTTGCAAGGATCAGCAGAAATCAAAACCTGTTTAAGCAAGTAAGAGCTGATCCTGCTATTGAATTTTACAAATACCTTATTGTACTGCGGAACTTTATTTTTCAAAACCTTATCTCTTTCCTGTATCAATTTCCTATTGTTTTCGATATACTCGTCAGTTAAGTCATTCAAATTTTGATAGAACATTCTAGTTAATTTATCCGTTACTCTATCAGTAAATTCCTTCAAAAAAGATTTTTTAGTGTCTTCAGGAATTGATTTAGAATCATTATTTACACTGAACTTCCACCACTTATTGTGCAATTTAATTTCTTTCGTTTCAGTATTTTCATCTGTGTTTAATGACTCGTTTACAGACTGCAACTTACTATTATTAGAAATAAGTTCTTTGTCAAAAAGTTCTTGCTTTCTGAAAAATTTCCAACCTTCAATCACTGTTCTCGTTTCCTTTTTCTCAAGTTTTTTTAAAAGTACTTTATTGCGCTCAAAAAGTTTTCTAACAGTTGTAAATTCGTAAATGAACCAAAGGTTACTAATCTTTCCTGGCAACATGTTTAATGCTTTGAACAATGGATTACTGTTAACAGAGTCATGGAACGTTTTATATTCCGCAGGCATATTATCGATCATCACAACTGAATGAACGTCTTTGTTTTTCAATAGAAAGTTCTGTCTTATTTTTATGAATTGCTTTAATTCGTGGAAAATTACTATGTGAACACTTACTATGGTGATACAGGCCGTAACAAGATGGAAAAACAGTAAATGATTATTCTTTGGTCCAATATTGGACCAACTTAATTTATCTAATCCACTCACTTGGATTGAATCATCGTTACCAAAAAAGTTGATGGGAAGTAATATTGGAATATTCAAAAAAGTCAAAGAAATTGAAAGGTAAAATAATAACCTCACAAATCTTAAAAAAAAATAGGCATCCAAGCCTGAAATTGTTATGTAATCCTCTATGGGAAAAAAAATGCTTGGCTTTATCCAACCAAAGAATGTATCTGATATGTTTTCAACACAATACTTGTCAAATACGTAAAAACACCGTGGTTGATATATCTTTTTAATTCTTGTTCGAAGGTACGAGAAATTTAATATTTGAATCACGAATATCAGAGAAGAAACCCCCAGAGAAGTACAAAACGTTTTCAAAGATATTCCAGTTGTTTTATGTCCTGGCAGTTGCGAATCTCCAATTACGTTCCAGCTTATCAAATTAGAAAGGGATATGTTGTAATATGACATATGGATTTGTGTATGGATTTGTGGGAATCAGTAAAAAAGAAAAGAGGAAAAAAACAATGAAGAACGAAAAGAATTCCTATTTTGTCACTAAGATAGAAAATCAAACTGAAACTACTATCATATATCTTCTGATATTCTATGCAGATTTCAACCAGCAATTATATACGGTTTGGAAGCTTTGATCCAGATAGCTTCTCTGAATGTATGAAAGTTGCTTTATATTATTTCAATTTATTATTGTTTTTCTGTTTTTCTTTTTTACTTTTTCTTTTTTGGAAACTGATTAGAGGTGCAGTATCGGTATGAAGAGTACCTAGTTTATGCTATTGTTTTTAGATTTGTATTCTTCAAGGTTCGATTATAGAGAAAGTTTCGATAAGCGCCCAGAGCCCTAATAAAGGAACCGTATGTTCCTTTACTTATGGCCTATACCTCTCAAGCTACGTGAAATTCTGATCAATTAGTAAACTATCCGATGAATTAACGCCTCTAAGTACGTGAATAATTTGGACTGTAATCGTTTATTAATTAGGTAATATAGGATTTGGAAATTTAATCAAAGATATTGAAACACTGCCTGGTATTTTTATCTAATCAGAAGGTTATTCAGAAGATTTTATTGACCTTTGGAACTCTCATGAAAACGGTGCACATAACCTATTCAGATACAATAATACAATTCTAAGCTAAGCACATATTTGGCTCTTCTTCGTTAAGATTCGAGCTTCAATGAAAAAAAAAAGAAAGCCGAATGAGTAACATTTCGAGAAAAAATTGGTAAACCATGAAAAAAAAAAAAGCTAATATCTCACAGTAATATAACGAACTTGAATTTGAGTCTGCCTCTGAGATTCACGAAACTGACCTATCCATTGTGTATATTCCGTATTTATGGAAAAGAGCTGATATCTTTGTCTTTGTTTTTACAAGAGAGCTTACTGGTTTTTCAAAGGACCTATTTGGCAAAATTCACCTCAAAATTTTTTCTGCAAACTTGATAAAGATCGCTGATAAACTAATCAAAAGAAATCCAATTTCTTTTTCGAAGTTTTCAAATATTAGTTGTTATCAGTTTTCCACCTCAAGTAAGCTTTTTAAAAAAGACTCGAAATTCGTTGTCAGAAACGCTAATTCACCCTACATAATGTCTTCCAAATCCACTGTTCCGTTCAACAGAGAACAGTTAGAATCTGTTTTGAAGAGAAGATTCTTCTTTGCACCTGCTTTTGAAATCTATGGAGGTGTCTCTGGTCTTTATGATTATGGTCCACCTGGTTGTGCATTGCAAGCCAACATCGTTGATGCCTGGAGAAAACATTTTGTCTTGCACGAAGATATGTTGGAAGTCGACACCACCATGTTGACTCCATATGAAGTATTGAAAACTTCTGGCCACGTTGATAAATTCTCAGATTACATGTGTACTGATCCAAAAACTGGCGAAATCTTCAGAGCTGATCATTTGGTTGAAGAAGTCCTTGAAGCCAGATTGAAGGGGGACAAGCAAGCCAGAGGATTGTTGGCCGATGCTAACGATCAAGCAAAAAAAGAGGCCGAAGAAAAGAAAAAGAAAAAGAAGGTTAAGGAAATCAAGGCTGTCAAATTAGATGATGATGTTGTCGCCGAATATGAAACCATTTTAGCTAAAATTGATGGTTACGATGGCGCTGATTTGACCAAGATTATGGAGGATTATAAAATTGGTAATCCTGTAACTGGCGAAAAATTGAACCCTCCAAAAGCTTTCAATTTGATGTTTGAGACTGCCATCGGTCCATCTGGAGCTTTGAAAGGTTATTTAAGACCAGAAACTGCTCAAGGTCAGTTTTTAAACTTTAATAAATTATACGACTTCAATAACTTGAAGATGCCATTTGCATCTGCTGCGATTGGAAAATCCTTTAGAAATGAAATTTCTCCAAGATCTGGTTTGTTGCGTGTACGTGAATTCTTGATGGCTGAAATTGAACATTTTGTTGACCCATTAGATAAAGATCACGAATTGTTTGACACAGTTAAAGACATCAAATTGAGCTTTTTACCAAAGAATGTTCAACAAAGTGGTTCCACTGCAGTAGTTGTGAAATCTATTGGAGAGGCTGTCAAGGAAAAAATGGTTGACAATCAAACATTAGGTTACTTCATTGGTAGAATCTACTTATTCTTAACCAAAATTGGTGTTGACCCAACCAAGTTGAGATTCAGACAACACATGGCAAATGAAATGGCTCATTATGCTCAAGATTGCTGGGATGCAGAATTATTGACTTCCTATGGTTGGATTGAATGTGTTGGTTGTGCTGATAGATCTGCCTACGATTTGACAGTTCATTCAAAGAAGACAAATGAAAAATTAGTTGTTAGAGAGAAATTGAGGGAACCAATTCAAGTCACTAAGTTCGAAGTTGATATTGACAAGAAAAAGTTTGGACCTAAGTTCAGAAAGAATGCAGGCTTAGTTGAAAAATGGTTATTAAGCCAAGAACAAGCTGATTTGGAAATATTGGCTGAAACATTGGCCACCAAGAAGATGATTAAATTTAAAGTAGACGGCATTGATACCCATGTTGAGGTTGATGATTCTTTAATCAAGATAGAAAAGGTTACCAAAACCGAGCATGTTAGAGAATATATTCCTTCTGTTATTGAACCATCTTTTGGTTTAGGTCGTATTATTTACGCCATCTTCGAACACAGTTTCTATATCAGAGAAGATGATAATGCTAAGACTGTCTTATCGTTTCCACCGCTTGTTGCTCCAACTAAAGTGTTGCTTGTTCCATTATCAGGTAACGAAGCCTTTACCCCATTAATCAAAATGATTTCACAAAAGCTCCGTGTTAATCAAATTCCATTTAAGATTGACGATTCAGGTGCTTCTATCGGTAAAAGATATGCTAGAAATGATGAATTAGGTACTCCATTCGGTATCACTATTGATTTTGATTCCGTCAAAGACAAGTCTGTAACCTTGAGAGAGAGAGATTCTACTAAACAAGTCAGAGGTGATGTTGATGACATTATTAAAGCTATTAAGCGCATCACCTACGAACATACAGCTTGGGAAGATGCAACTAAAGGATTACCAGTTTTTGTATCTCAAACTGAAGAAGAGTAAGCTATTTTAAGATTTGTTAGCTGATATTTCTTTAAATTTCTATAAAAACTTAAATAGAACAGATCAATAATAGTAGTTTTTTTGTACGTAAATTCTATTCTAAGATTGCATGTGAGTGAGGGTTCATTAATATTAGTTGAGATATTATTACAGAATACAATATCAGCTATTTCTTTTTCTGCCTTTGCTGGAATAATCTTTAGGACTCGTAACTAAACCTTTACCCTTTCTAGCACCTCTATAAATAACCTCAATAATATCTATCAACTCCTGTTGATTATCAAGGACGAAATTCAATTTGTTATTGTTTCCTGTACCGAAATCACACATCATATGTTTGTTTCTATAGAAAAACATTATTGTCATAGGATCATAAAGCTCGTACATATTGTTGAAATCACTTACTTCATCGATATCACAAAGATAAACAGCTGCGAAATTTGTTACTTTTTCAGCAATCTTGTATAAAAATTCATCCATGATACGACATGCTGGATCGGTGTCTCTTCCAAAACGGATTATTACTAAACGCTCATCCTCACTGAGAATTGCTTGGTCCACATGCCTGTAATCAATGTTTTTTTGTTAGTATTTATTTCACAGTTTTCCCATAATCGGTAAACAATCAAATTTCGGTATTATCGTTTCACTTACCAAGCAGTATGCAAATGTGGAATGAAAATACTACCCATTCTACTTTTTTTGGTGGAAAATACTTCCTGTGTGATAAAGTTTGAAAGAATTAATCAACTAAGATGAGTTCAATTTCATATATAATATTCATTCGTAAGTTCATAGTAAGCTACAGCTAGCTTGTTTCTCTGTATAGCTTAGTTCTTAGAAGAGGGTTGTTCTCACATCACGAAAAGCAGTCAAGGGCTTCAGTGCAATGTGTAAAAGTTGAAAGAATGAATGATGCAGCGATGAAAGAGACATAATACCAATCAAGATCTGAAGAAACTGATGTGAATTGATTGATAACAGTTTTGTTCTGAGAAAATCTGGCAATCAAGTCTTATTAAAAAGGGTTTCAGAATCCTCCAGTATACATTAGAAAACTTCCATAATGACAACGAAGAATGAATGCTCAACGTAAGTAATATTTTTTCCATTTCAAGTTAGAAAATTGATAGTTATAGAATTCAAATTAGGCAGCTCGTCTGTATCAAGACCGTTTTTAAAGATAAATTGATTAACTAACCATTGGAATATCATTGGGATTAACTTCTCTAATGCATGGATTTTAATTTGATCATTTATAGTTTGTATTTAAGAAATTTGGATGAACGAGTTTCAATCAGCACACTCAAAAGGTTGATTGTAGAAAAATTAAGAAGTTATGGACAAATTATTTATTCTGAAGACCTTAGGCAGAATGGAAGCAAAGATACTCTGATTGAGAAAAAACCGTCAACCAGTATAGCTGATGGTCAACCTATTGTCGATGTGGCTGATACTTATAAAATTTTATCAATCAATGCTCGCAAGACCTTAGCTATGAAAGGACAGGCGTTTGTATCTTTTGAAACTCCTGGAGAGTGCCAGAATATTTACAAGAAGCTACAGAGTAGGCAGGAAGAATTCAAGATATTGGATAAAGCGGTAGATGTACAGTTGGCTAGAAGTGATAGTGACTGTGTAATAAAGCACCTGAAAAATAATGAAGAATATGAAAAATACTTTCAGGATAGAATAGAGGCAAAAAAACAAAAACATCAGGAGAAATTGAAACAGATGCAGAAGAAGAGAAGAATAGAACAAACCGGAGATGATTCTTCGACAATTCTGAAGAAACAGAAGGGTAACGATAAGAACTCTGCTCTTTCTGCAGAAGCAGGAGAAGTTATCGCGACACCACCTGCCCCAAATAAGGTTTTGTTGGTACAGAATTTACCAGGAAGTGTCACTGTTGGTGAGCTTGAAGAAGTTTTTGGTAAATATGAAGGTTTTTTGGAAGTACGCTTGGTCTTGGTAAAAAAGCTTTGTTTTGTAGAATACGAAAATATTTTACAAGCCATCAAGGTAAAAGAGTCTACAAAGGGCTCGATGGATTTGAAGGATTCTCAAATAAGCATTGATTTTGCTAGGTAGTAGGAGAAATGTTGCGATACTTCGTAAATGATAGAACATTTTGTTTATTTTCTAGTTGACTTTCAAGTTGATGATACAAACAAGTTCAAAATATATAGCCAGACTTCTAGCGTATGAGAAAAAACTATTTTTTTTTCCTGTTTTTAACAATTTTACTGTGTTTATCTAATACTCGTAATTGCATAGATTAGTTCTGATTCTCTTTGTGTTTTCCGTCCTCTTAGATTTACTATTTTTTCTGCAAAATACTAAAAAAAAAGGGTAATTTGGCCTCAAAGAAGTAATTAATGGATAGAGGAAGAATCGCTTAAGTGCAGTTTTTTTTTGGGGGGGGGGGAGAAAACGAAGGGAATTCAACATGGGGAACGAGGCCAACAAAAAAAAAACTGTGCCAATCACAATCACGTATATATATCATTATCTAAATACATTCTCAAAAAATAGATAACCTCAAAAACTCAATCCACTTACAAGTAGTAGTTGAACTAATTTGAATACATACCATTTTTATTTTAGTTGCATATATTCCCGATTCAGCAGAGATAAAAACTCCCCAAAAGTGATAGTTTTATAGAGGAACGAGAAGGTTATCATTATAAGACAAGCAGAAAAGCAAGCTCGGAGGGCCCCAGTTAACTGACCATAGGATAAAGAAAATAT
Organism: Saccharomycopsis fermentans; assembly: GCA_002564245.1. Classification (NCBI taxonomy): domain Eukaryota; kingdom Fungi; phylum Ascomycota; class Saccharomycetes; order Ascoideales; family Saccharomycopsidaceae; genus Saccharomycopsis; species Saccharomycopsis fermentans. The sequence continues at coordinate 1,657,363 of JNFW01000003.1, forward strand.
ATATATATATATATTATATAAAGAATATTGGATATCATTATCCTAAACAAACTGTTAAATTTATTTGGAAGACTGGATATCCCGTACAATAGTTATACATTGGATTTCATAACAGACAGCGGCTACCCAATAAATACCTGCCAAAGAAACATAAGTCTACTGAAAGCGATTTAAAAGCAATAATTTTTACTTCTCTTGAAAAATAATTCTAAAATAGATAGCAGCAGCCTAAATTTTTTGACAATTTCTACAATTTATTAGGGATATTAAATGGGGCAGCAACTTAGCAATCCTTCGACAGTTAAAGATACCAAAACGGTGCCATTGAAATCTTTTTCTTACACGATAAGTACCTGTCAAGGCCATCGACCAACTAACGAAGACTGCTCATGTTTTTTCGAAGAAACTTTCAACGTAGTGAAAAGCAATCCTTCTGTCTCGGAGAATGGTACCCAGATATTGTATACGGAGGTAGAAGAATCACTAAATTTGAAAATATATGGCGTGTTTGATGGACATGGTGGTGCGGAGTCCTCTAAGTTTGTGGCAGAAAATTTGCCCAATGTGATAGTAGATGAATTCAAACGAAAATATATCCCCAAAGGAGGAGAATCAAATGACATACCTAAGATCATCAAAAATGCATTTTTGTATTGTGACTATATTCTATCAATGAAAGGATTTCACAGTGGAACCACTGCAATTATTGCAATTATAATAAATAATCTGTCATTATATGTCTGCAATACAGGTGATTCACGGTGTGTAATGAGCCTTTCTGGTGGAATAGCTAAGAATTTGTCGTTTGATCATAAACCAAATAATCCAGGTGAAAAGCAGAGAATATTGAACGCAGGAGATGAGATAACTGCTAATAGAATAATAGATAATGGCTCCTTGGCATTATCGAGAGCATTCGGGGATTTTTCATTCAAAAAGCGAGAAGTTTATCGCATGAAGGATGGTAGAATATTGAAAGCTTCCAATTATGAAAGAACGCTTTCATTATTCAAAAAAAAGAAAAATGGTAAGAGTGCAAACAATAGTGAGCCAAAGGAAAAAAAAATTATATTACACAGTGAGGAGACTTCGGTAATTTGTGTACCAGACATAATTGAACTTCCGATAGATTTCGATAAACAAGAGTTTTTAGTTTTAGGATGCGATGGAATATGGGACACTTTCAGATCTCAAGATTTAATAAGCAGGATCTATTCACACGTAAAATTTAGAAAAATGAATTTGGCCAATATTTGTGAGAATGCAATAGATCATATTTTGAATACCGCAAACTATCATACGAGAATTGGATTTGATAATATGACAATCATGGTTGTGGCCATACACTCTGCGGAGAATCAGAATGAGGATCTTGATACCTGGTATGATAAAATGAGTAAATAATTACTTCAAACTTTGGTGGTCGAAATGAAAGTTGTTTATTTTTTTTAACACTATAGAGTATGCTGTTAATTTCTTTTTGTTTAATGCCTGTAGAAATATTAGCCTGGAAATTTTACTTTATTCACGGTACTGTGCAATGCCCTTTGACCAACAGCTAATGGTACTATATGTTTCACCAGAGTAGTTGAGTAAACTTTTTTATTTGTATGCTTAAATGAAGGATACCTGTGTGCATTCAATCCTCCTTCTAATAATTTGAAAACCTATGACTCGATCATCAATAATTATATCAATTTAGTAAATCAGAGAAATTCTCTCCATGAAGAGTTGTCGAATTCAGAGATATTGCAATCAAGTTTGAATCAAGCTTTCAAATTCCTTTTGATTCATTTGATGAAAACCACAAGACTAATTGTGAATTTTGTTGATGGATACCGGAGAAGGAGTTGTATGGTGCCAAGCAATTGGTTAGCAAAAATACAATTAAGAAAATAAAAAAAAAAAGAAAAAAACAACAGCAAACTAATAATACCACAGAAAAATATAGCCTAGATTCAAAAACAGAATTTCTTTGTTCAACTCATTAGAAATATAAGAGGCCATGAATACAAAATTAGGATTCTTTGCTGCTGATTTTGGCGTTTATTGAATTTGTTTCCTCGGTTATTGCAGTCTGTTTGTCTGTGTTGTGACAGGCTGCTCCAAAACTTTGTTCTGATGTTTTTCTGTTTGTTAATTTCAACCTATACATTTCACTGAAGTTTTCTTGTTTGTGTCGTTTTTTGTATGTTGGTACAACTCAAGATTGAGAGCATGCTTGATTGGAACAGGATGTCTGGATATTGTGTTACAGTATTATGGGATACATATAAATTGTAGAGTTTCACATGTTGGAGGAAGTCTCGGTACATGTAGAGAAGCTAATAGGCTTTTAGCAGAATGCCTGCAGCTTTTTGCAGAACTATGCATTTGTTTCGGACAAATAATACAAAAAAAAGAAAAAAAAAAAAATTTGCAAAAGAGTTTAGTGTTGTAGAAGGAGGGTCTGCAAAAGAGCAGCAATAACTTGATCTAACTGTTTAGTACTTTCTGGATTGGGATGAAGACTTTCCGAGACTGTTCAACACTTACATCTGGGCTTTTTAACTTTTACTAATTTGGGCCTAATTGTACTTTTACTTATTTTTTCTATTTTGGTCACTTTGTGTTGTCTTTAATAGTTGGTATGCAGTTTTGATCTGATGTTTGCTTGTATCTTACATTTCTAATTGATAAGCTTGAGGTCAGCCTGTTGGCAGTGACTGGAAATAAGAGTACATCAAAGCATACGCTGGCCAATAACTTTACTATTGTTTGTTTTTCTGTAGTATTTGAATATTCTCAAGTCAGATGGGACGCTGCAACTTTGGAAATAGCGCTGATTTCCTTTTACAAACCTGTGCGAACATTTGAGGGCTCAAACAAGACTCAGCTCTGCCAGTTGTAGTAAAAGCCGATCGAGGCTTTCATTTCCAGCTAACACATTTTGCGTTCTGGAGATGCTGGGGTACAACGTATGAAGGCCAGTAGTTTGCATTGTGAGATGCAACTAATTCATGCACGTAGTCAGCTGATTGCGGCCTACCAATCTATTTTAAGTAGGTATTGGTAGCAAAAATAACCACCAAGAGAAGGAAATACAAACAGAAGAAAAAAAATTGAAAAATACAGCAAAAACAAGCTGAGCATCTAAATGCATGCCTTTGCATACTGCCACGGTGCTTCAAATTTCAGTCAAATTTTCTGAATTAGTGAACGTCTTGTTTCCGTATTTGGCATAAAAAAAAAAGTCTTGGATGTGGCTTTAACAAGATTGTGGCTCGAACAAAGTTTAATCGGTCAAAACTTTCAACACGCATAATTAGTGCTTTTTTTTAATTTTTTACTTTCGGCCAGACAATAGATTGCAAACTAAAACAGTACCAAAAAACGAACATATTGTAGATAAAACAGCGTTTTATTGTATGCAACCCAGCAAATCTGTTCTCTGCAGAATAGTTTGAGAAGACAGCAAGATAACCCATGCAATTGCACTGCCGAGTGTATAAATATCACAGATTTCCTCCGAGGAATTTTAGGATTCTTTATTGTGATATTTGACTTTTATTGTTTTTTCATATAATTTCCATTTTACTTTCGTCTTGTCCACATCACTTCAGCCTTACAAATCTTTACTAGTCACTGCCTATCGAATTCTCTCTGGACTTCTCCATCAATAGTCATCTAACCTGTGCTACACAATATCCGCCCGCTCTTACCACTCACGATTAAACCCAATAAACAAAAATGTTCGCTGCTTCATTTGTTCTTCCATTAGCCCTTTTGGCTTCCTTCGCACATGCTAACGACAGCAGCAGTGCCACCAGCTCTCAAGGTTTGGTCATTGACACATCAAGTTACACCACCACCACCTCTGTCGTAGAATCCTCCTCTGCAGTTTCATATATTCTGGGCTCTATCTCTTCTACCTCCTACAGCATTGTGGGAAACACCCTTGTTGTCTCATACACCACCAACTCCAATTATGACATCGTTGCTGCTTCTGCAAGTACCGTTTCCAAGAATAATGCAGCTAACGGCCCTGATTTCAGCAAACTTGCTGGGATTGCTGGAGGTTTGGCTGCAGGTATTCTTCTTATATAATCTGCGCACCTATAGTGTTCCCCTTATTCCTTCAAATGCGCCATGTTACAGGTAAACTTGATCAAAGTCTAACATAGTTCGCGCCCTCTGATTCAACTGTATGCTATTAATGACTCTATAGTTATTGTTGAAAAGCTTTTAATCCTCTTGCGTTTTATGTCTGATCATAACCCTTTGTTTTTGGTCTACCCAGTTTACTTTATGCTCTCACACTTTTAGAATTTCTTGTTTTATCTTTAGATCTTGGTTCCTCCGAATCCATTCTTTTCTCGTCCTGTTTTTCGAGCTGATTTCATTTCTTCCAACTTAGTTTTGCACTTTTGCAATTTTCCATTTACGCCTATTAGAATATCTGACAATCTGAGATTAGATTAATTTATCAGATTCATTTGTCACAATTTATATACACATATATTATAGTCTCCAATTTAGATGAATAAAACGTTTTTACTTAAATTTAATTAAATTTAGGTTTTTTAGATCTTGAATTACAGTATTCTCATGATATACATAATTCTATTATTTGAAGTTCTGTAACAACAAATACTATTTAAATCAAAGCAGAAAAAATTAAATTTATTTCCTGAGCAAATCGTATTAAAGTACACAAACAAGAATTTATAATTCGAAGCAAGTTTTTGCAGTTCTATACTAAAAATGAAAATAACGCACTTGGCGTTCAGTATAATCGTCCAGTGAGTCTTAAGACTACTCTTTCAGCACCGTTTGCCCTCTAATAAAAACGATCCCAGAGACTCCTCATAAATAAATTTCATTCGTTCTAAGTATTTGCGAATTCCTGTCTTGAGTATGCTCCATCCATTATTAGAATGGAGCCCTCTTCCAGTTATTATTCTTAAAGGCTGAACGCAGTGAATCCTTTTGCTATTCAAAGGAATAGTTCCAACAATAATTCTATTTTCGAGCTCTGTATTCCACCACTTCTGGATCACTGCTTCGGCAAATCTTAATGAATCGTCTCTTGTGAATCCATGCAAATCCAAATTAATGAGATTGTTGACGAAATCAAACTCCTGTCGATCTTTAGAGCTCTTTTCTCTCACCAAATTATCTTTTCTGAACAGAGAGACTTCTTTGCTCTGATGAATACCTTTTTCTTTGCCTCTGTTATTTGAAACGAGTTGAAATCCTTTTTCTATTTTAACCTTTTTCTCATTTTTTTTCTCAATCTTCTTCTTTAACGCACTTTGAGGTTTAGGATTTTCCGTAAAAGTCATATTTTTAACTTTAGAATCACGGAGATCATTTTCTATCAAAAGAACCTCCGTCAAGTAAATCACTGACCTAATATCATTTCCAAAATATCTCATCATCATTAAATACAAGTCAATATCGAATGAATAATATCTGGCATCTCTATTGAAAATCTTTTCTTTTATCAAAGTTTCTCTATTCTGCCTCACCGAGATGGATTCATTGGAGTCAATATTTGATTTTTCGTTTTCATGAATAACGCTGAATATGGATTCCCATAAATCATTATTGTATTTAGAGAGAATTAATTTCGCAGTTTGGGAAGAGTCGATTTTCATACAGTCTTTGAATAGTTCTGTAGAGTCTGATTTTATTTGACTTTGAATATTTGCTTGAAGAGCTCTCAATGCTGACTCTGTATTTTCTATCTCATTTGATGTTGGAGTCACCATGTTCAATTCCTTTGCAATAGCAATTTCATTTAATAATTGGTCAACACAGTTATTGATATCTCCACATCCCTCCAAAATCGAAACGAGTTTAGAATCACTAACGTCAGGAAACATCGACCTTAAATATTGATAGCCTTCTATATTTTTTACGGTTTCATTATCAATCTCTGTTTCAGTTCCCAAAAATATTGACATGACAAAAGATATTTTTTTCAACCAACTTAATTATTCTTTTAATTTTTTAGATAGCCTGTTAGCCTAATGCATCGAAAATTTCTATATTTTTAAAGGTTATTGAATCTGTATCTAGAGAATACTAATGTATTCAATATTCATTCGAGATAAGCTTATATTTCTGTTAAAAATCCAAAATAAAATTGCTTTAACTGATTTTCTGGAATATTAAATCAATGTTTTCTGTTGCTTCTTAAATTTTTTATAATATTTAGAAGAAGATAATGAATTAAAGAAAATTTTCATCATGCTCACACCAAGCTGGAAGGATACAAAATTTTAGTGTAAATAATATTTACTTACTGCTATACTACTACACATTCATACTTTATGAACTACTAAATAGTATACTTTGGTCTGCTGGAAGTAAGGAAGAATTATAAACAGAAGATCTTCTCACCTTTGTTGTGTATTTAATATAAGGATCTATTGACAGATTTTGCAGGTGATGAAAGATTGTGATGTTGGATTTTGAATTCTGTTCTTTCAGTATTACTATCTCATCAGTTTTCTTTTGGTTAGATCTACACGCGCGTTTGCTTCACTATTATAAAAAAAAAAAAATTATGACAAAATACGCGTTTTTCTTGATCTGTACTTATAAAATCATCAAAAGCTACTTTTAGGATTATGTGAGTTTCAATACAAAATCTTTTATTGTTTTATAAAATACCTAATTTTTCACTGAAGAAGAACAATTCATAAGAAATTTATAACATTACAAGAAAAAAAACTAATAGAAAATATGAACTTTGATGACTGTACTGTGAATATTATCCCTGTTAAAATAAATCAGAATTTTGAAGAAGATATTACCTCATGGAAATCTAACAAATCCTCAATTGTTTCCTCATCCCCTCAAGAAATCGATTGTGAGCAGGATATTTCAAGCAATATTGAGGAAAATCAATTCATCAAACTATATAGAGATTTGCCTAATACGAAAACGTATTTTTTAGGCAGAAAGTTTTATGGTGAACAAGTCCCAATTAATGACAATTATCAAGTTTGTTTCTTTGAATCAACAAAAGATATTGATAACCATACAATGAAAGATCAAAAGGTTTTGAAAAGACTTAGTAGCCAGCTGTCGAACGAAAAGGATGATGAAGAAATAAGTAAAAACAATAAACTAGTAGTATGGGAACACGAAAAATTACCAAGTGATTCATACAACATAGACGGTAATTTCCAAAATCAATGGTACGATATTTATGAGATGATCAAGATAAATGAATTGATTCATGAATGATAGACTAAACGGAAATTAAATGAATGATAAGAATACTAATTAAAGTACATAGCTATAGACTACTTAATACTTTGAATAATGTTGTTTACTTTGGGAAACACAGCAGCAACTAAGTTACTCGAGATACTGCACCTTAGTTCAACAGTTTATATTCTTCTTCCTTCTTTCGAACAATTAAAAAGCTTTTGAAAACGATTAACCAATTCACTAATTCCATGCTTGTTTTAGTACAGAATCTATATCTTTTAGTTGGGGTGACGATTAACAAACAGTTTTGTTTTGATTTGGATAAAGGATCCAATTCAACAACGTCAACCAAATGCTTCAAGTCAATAATTTTGATTACTCCTGAATTGTTTTTTACGAATGAAAAATCGTCTTGCTGTAGCTGCGAAATTATGAATTGATGATCGATATTGGCAATATCATGATTATTGTGGATTTTATAGAATACCAAATGTCTGTTCGTGAATATAAGATAAAATTTCTTCCATTGATTGAGATTTTTCAATCTTAGCAAGCAACCTTTTTCTATCAAATGTTCGTCTTTGTTATTGTAAGAGTAGTGTTGTATCAAGTAATCTTTCATAAAATCTTTGGGCTGAATAGGAATAATCTTTTGAATATTTTCTAAATCTTGTTGATTTTTGGATGTTTTACCGTGTAGCATTTCTTTCAAACTTTCTTCTTCATCTTCGTTTTCCTCAAGTATTGTGCTTGCTTTTTCGATGTATTCATGGACGGGATTTTGTTCATTATCAGAAGCAAAATAGTCTTCGTCTGTATCATTATTGTATTCGTTATCATTTTCTATTTCTGCAATTTGGGTTTGCTGTTCTTCTTTGCTGCTGCTTGGGGGATGAAGAATTTTTTCCAAGTTCAAGTACCAATTATTGAAATCATACTCGTTTAAAGCTCTGAGATGGGTGCTCTTGCTTTTTGAGTTGAAAAGAGCGAATTGGTAGGAGGAGGAATGGTGCTCGCCAGATTTGCCTTTATCATCGAGATTTTCACCTTCAGCAAGAGAGTTTGAGCTGTTGTTGTTGTTGTTGTTGCCGCTGTTACTGGTACTGCTGTTCTTAACGATTCTAGATATGGTATAATTGTCTCTCAGCAAATTGAAAATTGTCAATGGTTTATACTCATTTTCGTCTTTGTAGATGGTTAGCTGGTTGTTCTTGCGCAAAACAAACCATAGCTTTTTCCAGGATAATGTGGTCTTTTTCATAAGCCATGACCTGCAAACAAGCTCGTTGCCGTTTATCTGATCTTGTTCGTTGGTCTCCATCTTTGCAGGATACGGGCCACCGTTTATTGACCACTCTATTTGAAACCCTTAGGGATCTGTATCTGGTAAAAAAAAAAAGAAATCAGATTAGTGCGAAAACTGGCACCAATGTAAGGGAAATGATTGTCGTAGCTATTCCAGGTTGTCTAGAGAATCATGAGGCTCATCAAGGAAGGTCTTTTCCTAATTTCCTAATTAGCTGTTTGATACTTTGCTGGAAACTGGTTACAAACGCTCAAATCTGCAGGCGAACAATTTGATATAGCTTTCTTGTGTGTGTGCTCGTTTGCACTGATATGAACATCCTATATAGCACATACGATCACTCTTGTTTCAGAGGTTGACTTAAGTATTTTCACAAAAAAAAGGGCAAATGTGCTATATAACGTCTGAGTGTACGAAAATATGGGAAAAATATTAGAATTGACAGTGTGCAGCAACCACATGTATCACGTGCGGCACGTGCAACAGTGTAAAAAGGGTTGACTAAGAAAATTTTTTTTTCGTTTTTCTTTTGCAAAGTATGCATATATGTGTGTGTGAAATCGAAATTTCAGGACATTATGTTTTCTGCGAAAAACGGTAAAACTCCCCAGGTAAAACACGTAGCTCAATATATTTTCCAGCCAAGGGAAGAAATAACAAGTATTATTGTTGTTATTATTTACAGTCAACAATCGGGGCCTGGAAAATCACATGTAAATATTTCTGTAAATATTTCTGTATTGCTAACGAAATTTCAGTGCATAAAATTTTTTTTCCATTTCCACCTTTCTTGATGAACTGTGTTGTTACTAAAAATTCTAATAGCACTTTTGCTTGGTTTTCTGTCTTGAATCTTTTTTCAGCTCGTTCTATAGCTAGATTTTCCATACATTTTGTAGTTTTTGCTCTTTTTTTTTTCTTCTTGAAATTTTATTTTTGTAGGCAAAGATCCAGGCTGATCAGCTCATGTGCGGGGCTCAAAACACATTACTTAATCATTTCCACCTCTAGAGAGGAATATTCAAAGTGAAAATAAAGCAACACCTCCTCTGACATTGGATTCTCTCACATTTGCTCTTTTGAACTTGGCTCTCCTTCTAAGCACAGATAACATCACGGAGTAACTGATAGTAGCTGGTTTTAAAGATATTCAATTGTACGTTGCTGTTCTACTTACATAACTTATAGCTGTTCCAAAGATCCAAAATGTCGGCAAAAGAATTCGACATTTACATTCGTTTCAACGACGACAATGAGAAAGACTACTGTTTCATAATTGACACAGAGACAACATTCCAGGACCTCCATGAGATTTTCCTCACCTTGCCAATCTCCTTGAGACCTTCAATGCTTTACAGCTTGGACCCAGAAAGCTTCCAATACTCCACCGCCCCTGGATATTTGACAGCCAACGGAAACGTTCTTTTCAACGATGATGCTACCAGCAAAAAGTATTTGAAGTCCCCGGAATCACAGACCAATAAAATTGCAGAGTACTGCTGGCCTGGCCAATTGATTGTTCCTGTCTGGAAATTCAAGAACTCTTTCAACTTAGGTATAATTGGCTTCTTGCTCGCTTGGCTTTATACTGATTTGCCAGATTTTATATCTCCTACTCCTGGAATCTGTTTAACTAACACCTTGGTAAAAATCGCTGCATACTTATGTGCAATTTGGTACGATGATGTTAACAACCCAATATCCCGTAATCTCATGAAGGAGACAGAAATCAACGGAAGTTCTATCCCAGCTCAAATTATCTATTTTGTATTGCACATTTTGAAAGTACTCATGGTTTACGGATTTGTCTATTTTGGTGGCGTCAACCCATACGGAGAAAACTTGATTGTTTTGTTTCTTGACAAGATCTCGTTCACCTCCAGTGCTCCTCCAGATTTAAAGGCTGAAGATTTAATGAAAATTGGTTGGAGTGGTGCCAGAAAAAATACTATCCATGAATACAAAGAAAACTATAAAAGATGTTTAATTGAAAAGGCTGGTGGCTTAGTTGAAGCCTCTAAAAAGGGACTCTTTACATCTATTAGCACTTACTTGGGTATTCAATTAAAAGATGGTGAAGGATATAATACTCCTTATCCTAGCAAGTATGATTCCGCTGAAGAAAATGATTACCAACAGCATCCATTATCTATCAGCGCATTATGCGATTATCCTAAAATCATCTCCGATAATTTGAAATTAATTGAGTCTGATTCTACAGATTCCTCAATTTTTTCTAAAGAATCATTGAAGTTCAGTTTATCTTTCCCTTATTTTGACTATTATTTCACAAGTTACTTGAAAGATCAAGATTTATTAGATAATGAAGACTTCAAAAATCATGTTTATAAATTCAATGGCCATGAAAAAATCAAAAACTTCAGAAAGACAGGTGCTTTAACTTCTTCAAAGGCTTTTGAAACTTTTTTTAAAGCTAAAGTTGACTATAATCCAGAAAGTGATTCTAAAAAACTAGACTAGTCAAATAATCTGGTTTATTTCATCTAATTTTTAGATAATTTTGTTTTGATTTTTTTTTTTCTTTCTTGTTTTTATGACATATATCAGCCAAATAGAAAACCTAACATTATTTTCTCATTTATGTATATTGAAAAAGAGAAAGAAATAAAATATACACAATTTGACACCGTTTAAGTCTACGGACTCAGTGCCATTTACTAATGTCTCATATTTAATTGATAGGAATAATATTTATAATATCACGGAATCATGCATGCTTGTCATCTGTATTACTTTATGGCTCGAATTTTGTTTCAATTGTTTTAAAACTATTGCTTAAACTTTCAATTTACTAATTTCGCTCGTTTCTCTATTGTAGATATAAAATGATTGTTTCCTCACATTTCTTTTACTGGATATATATTTCGAAGAAAACTTACCCACCCGATACAAAGAGCAGACTATTTTCCGCTTCTTCATCATTCATCATTTCAATGTCATCTATTGGTTGAAAATTTTGTTCATCTGCAATCCTGTATTCATTGCTTAACTGATCTAAATAATTTATCAAGACATCAAGCTCCATCAAATTGTTCAATTTCTCTTTATCTATCAGTGGATCATTCTCAGCGTAATCAACTATCTTGTTGTATAGTAATTCATAGTTTTGAATAAGCAATTCCTTAATTCCGTCTATTAAATAATTGATAACAACATAATCATTTATGTATAATGGTAATATATTACTTAAGCTTCTAAACTCGGCTCGTAATCCTTCTTTGTACCTATTGGTTAGCTGCTCAAAATCAGTATCTGCGTTTATTGGCTCTTGTATAACAGAGTTCACTTTTAGTACTATACTTTCGATGAAAGTATGCACAGAATTTCTTAACTCAATTTGTAATTCCAATTTTGCATCACCCAAATTCGTTACTAGTTTCGGAATCGAGTCTCTGGCTAATGAAACCAACCCATTTTTGAATACCTGACCACTCTTAACGTTATTGAAAATCTCCTTGAGGCCGCTAAAATCGATATCTACATCATTATAGCTTGTATATTCTATATCAAGTGCCTCAACATTCTTTTTCAAAATCAATAAATTTTTGATGAAAAACAAACTTGAATCTTTTGCTCCACAAGTCTTCAACGCAAGTGAGTATGCTTCTCTTAAGGACTCAATGCATAAATGAATCACATGATGTGCCAAGTCATCAAAAATTGCATTATTTACCAACTGGTCAATCTGATTTAACAAAATAATTGATTCTCTCAAAGTAGGATACCAGCTTGCATAACATTTTTCTTTTTCTGTTGATTCATCTACTGCATCATTTTCATTTTCCATTGGTGCTTCTTCTTTTGAACTAATTTTGAAATCATCCAACTTAGGCTTATATTTCATGATGCTTTCATCAATAAATACTTGTACTCTGAAAATCAATCTCGCCTGGAGATCAGTCAATATAGGATTAAATAATTTTGCAAAGTCAATATGGAACTTATTAAATTCTTGATTATGACCAAAATTAGAAGAATCAGTTTCATTTGAACTGAATTTTTGAAGCATGATGGTCAATTGGCATAATATTTTGATATCTTGTTCTTTCAAGATTTTATTTCTCAAAAAGTCATATGCTGAATCTAAGACTTGTTCTTGAATCCATGCTGTGAAAGGTTCAGATCCATAATTTAAAAAGTTATAATAATTGAATTCTGGGTTCTCTGTATAATCAGGCTCTTCATCAAATTGATTAGTGCTTCTGGTGGTTTGATGAGGACCAATTGACAAATCTTGCGCTGGTTTTGATGTTCTTAAATCTAAGGAGTAGGCAGAACCAGTTGGAGACATTATGTGATGAATATCTATTTTAGAAATCCTCTGAGACTCCATTTCTTCAGCTAACCGGAATTCGTTAAAATACTTGTAAAAAATCTCATATTCTTTGTTAATCAAATCAATATAAAAACTCAAATTATCCTCAAAAACTTGTAGTATGTCATTATTTATAAGATTGCCAGTATTTAAGGTAGCATTTATAATAGGCGATATCAAATTCATTCTAATGCCGAAATAATTCTCAAAAATATCACTGAGCAATCCATCATACTCGTTTCCATATATCCGTTTTTTGTCATATAGAATCAATATATACTTATTTATCTCCTCTGAACTGGTTTCGAATTTATTATAAATGAATGCATCTGTAATAACAGAATTGGATTCTTTGATTTGAGTCAAATTTTTAGATACTATGTTGTACATAGTATTAAAGCTATTAATCACATACGTTCTTACTAATGTTAGAGCCTTAGCTAACGATGAGTGTAGAATAACCGCATAGGATTCTGCATCCAAAAAATCTGGATTGTCCTTGATAAATTTCAAACTGCTATCTAAGTTTTCAAGAATGGAAGTAAATCTTGATGATTTCACTATTTTATTCAATCCTGGCTTATTCAAAAATGTATTGATCTCTGTCAAGTTATCGAAATGTTTGAGATCTAATGTCAATTGGTCATAAAATTTGGATATTTCACCATATTCTGCAATTAATTGATCGGACTTTGATTGAAACTCTTTAGTATCGTTCTTTATATTCTCATAGTTATTATTTAATTTATTTATGCATACTTGAAGATATTCGATTCTCTTTAACGTAACATTGTTCTGATTGTACTTCAATATAATCTCATTTTGAAACTTCAAATATTTTGTGACGGAGCTTCTGAACGCAAAATTAAAAGACTTGGGTGATAATAAAACATCATATCCAAAAGAATCCAAATAATTGTCCCGAATATTTTGCGCTTCCTCAGACTTAATGGGGTCAAGAATTAAAAATGGCTCTGTTTTAGTTTTCAGCCTGCTAGTCAATAAATCATCCACTGATGATTTCAAAAGATTGAGTTTCTTTTTGTCTATATTTGTTTCAGATTTATCCGTAGTTGCAGAATGAACATCTAGCTTCAAATTAGATTTAACCTCTGGAAGATTGGTAGCGATATCAGACACGATTGACCTGCTTCTATGTCTATTTTTCAGGCTCAATGTCATCTTATTATTGGGAAAGCCTTGAAGATAAATCTATTTAGGCTATGCTAAGTTAGTGGAAACTTCTATGTATTTATTTTGTAAATGAGTTTGATGAATAAAAAGTTCAACAGTTTTATTTTGTTAATTATAACAAGCTTGGAAAAAAAATTGTTTTAGACTAAAACTGCTTGGAAAAAAAAATAACTGTGCTGTTATTCTTTCGCGTCGATGATTGATTGGCTACTAAGATCATGTTAATTCAATGTTTATTTCATTTTCTACAATTTCTAATACTGAAAATAGTTGTATCGAATAGTTCTATAAGTGGCTAAATAAAAATGTATAACAGAAGGAAAGTAAATCAAATGCATCAAAATAGTACAAAAATATCTGAAATTATGTATCAAAGAAATTAGAAAAATACAACGTTTTATGACTAACTCATTTGAGCAACAGTTGCAAAGTCAGCCTCATCTACCACTAATACATCAGTTAATGAATTTTGAGAAGCAGCAAAAGTTACGAAAGCATCATTTTTTGAACCATCGAAATTGTGGATGAATAAACCCGGGATAGAGCCAAACTCGCTATGGATAAGGAAAAAAGTCTTGAAAATATTCTGCAAAATGGTGATTTTCTCTTGAGATAACTGAGGAATACCTGTTTGGCTATAAGAAAATCTGAATGTCAAATCACCAAAAGTGAGATATGCTTCGTTGTTTGATATTTTGTGAGTGGCGACATCAGCGAGTTCATCACCGATAATCTCACCAAAACGAGCCCAATCTTTGATAAAGAGAGTTTGGGGTGTTGACAATATGTGAATAATTGTTTTCTTGTCTTTCCAATTGACGACGGAATCAGAGGCATTCTTTTCATCGATGTAATGACTGTAAGAATCAATGTCATCAACTGCTGTATTTTTTGCAAAGTCAGAAGTAGAATTAGCCCCATAACTGAAGTAAGGAATCACTTGAACTCCGTTTGAACTCCATGGCTGATATTCAGGGTTCTTTCCCCATACATATAATTCACTCGACTCATTAAAATTTGTTGAGTTGAATAAAGTTATATGTTCTATGCCGTTATCGTTAATGATGGTGGAGTTGAGCATAATATGGGTTTCTGACTTCTTGGCAAACGAAACTGTTAAAAGAGTAAAGAGAAGGAAAAGGAGTTGCATTTTTTTTTTTTGTAGGATGTTTGAATTTTGTAAACTGTATTGAATCACTGTGCTGTTTGGATAAATAGGCTCTGAGAGATCAAGATCTTATGGTCGACGTATAGAATTTGATTTTACTATACTGGTAATTACGAGTATACAGTCCAAGGAAATGTAGCTTCCCAAGAGGAAATATGAGGATATACAACGTAATTTATACAATTCAGGTGAATAGTGCCTTATTTTGAAATAATAATAAGGAGCCAATGCGATTCTAAAAATAGCTCGACAGACGTCTAACTTTATTAGTGTTAGTTTACCGAACAGTAGGAAGCATCCATGAAAAAAAAACAATACAATAATTAATTCTTAGTCATGCATGTTGAAAAAAATAATAATTCTTGTTGGCGGCATGCGCACAGATTAAAAATAGTGGGATGTCAGCAGGAATGTTGAAATTTCAAAAATAGAATTCAAAAATTGCGGAAATCTTTCAAATATGTATTTATTCATCTGGCGCTTGTTTTGAAAGCGAGCATTCTTCAATTTGTTGAAAGCGACTCAAAGCACATTGAGAATTGAGAACTCTCTAAAAACCAGTGTATCGAAAATACAGTGTGATTTGCATAGTTTTCAGCAAATATGAAACTCAAATAACCGACAAATAGTTGATTGATGGAGTTTCTTGAAGTCTTGTACACTGTTTTTTTAACTCTCTTTTCTCTTTATTTTTTTTTCTTTTTTTTTTTTTTGACATATTGAGAAATGCATACACCTGTGTCAGAGCTTAATATAACCGTCAAAGAACTGCTAGTGCTGAAACTTTTAGCTGACTAATTAAAAAGCTATTAGCCAGAACGAAATAATTGATAAGAAAAGTCCTTCATTTGATTCAATTTAATAATTATTTAAAATTGCAAGAAATTGAAAAAAATTAGTGGAAAAAAATATCAAAGTGATAAAAGCTTTTTTTTTTTTAATGAAATCTCAGCTTTCTGAGCTAATTATAAATATTTAACGATTTCCTAAAAACTAGAATATCCATCCTTCCTTTTAACTTATTGCCAGTCTTTCTAGGTTCTTGTCTAATAGTTTGTAAGATCTTGTCATTTGAAGCTCATAACTGTCTCCTCAAATTCTACGATATAAATAAGAATACTTTAAAATGCAATACAATACTGTTTTATTAAGCTGTATCTCCGTCTTGGGACTTGTTTCTGCCGCAAGCTTAGAAGATAGCTCGAATTCATCTTCGTCCGTCAATTCTACAGTTGGCGCCTCCAACACTACTATTACTTTTGATTCCGGTGCTGCATCTAACTCCCTTAAGTTGACCGCTGTTGGTGCTGCTGCATTGGCCTTTGCTGCCATTTCTTTTTAATCAGTAAGAAAATGAAAAAAGTAGAAAAAAGAGAAAGCTCACATGAATCCAGGGTGTTTGAGAAAAAGCTAGCGTGCGAATGACTGAGTAGGTAATCTTTGGAATTTATTGCCTCTTGTGACATTTCCATTGCATAGCAGATATCTATCGCACTATTTTTTCTATTATTTTTGTATCTTTGAGTATGTGTAATGATCTTTGTTATATAAGTATAATACAAATAATACTAAACCTTCATATTATAAAAAGTTAATTTGATCTTTGTAGAATCTGTACTATTAGCAATAACAAGCTATATGCTTTGGACTTGAATTAGTTAAAGAGTAAGTGTCTAATATCGATATTAGATTAGGCGCCCTGTAAACTTGAAAAGAAGAAAAAAAAAACAGGACGCGTCTCTGATTTTTTGTTATAATAATATTTATTATTTTTTTTTTTTTCTACTTGGTCAGTAGTACCGCAATACTCTTACTCTATGTATTTATCGAATCTTTCTATTCATTCTTCTTCACTGCTAATGATTATTTCGATAATAGTTTGCACTAAGTTAACAAGTAATTATTGCTTAGAAATAAATAAATTATCCGGAAGCATTTATAAGTGATTGGCAATTGCTTTCTCAACTTAGATACGTTAGGATTCATAGCATTTCTGATAATTGAGAATCGCACATAGGCTTTCTGGGGTTGAATATTGAAACCTTAATCGATTCGAATTAGTTTATGTCTTGAGAATGACGAAAAAAAGATCATCAAGAAAGAGTAGATCGTTGAATGATGAGAAACCTACTGCTTCGGGTCACACTTTGCGAACTCGACGATCTGTAGTTTCTTACAAAGAGTACGATGATGATTTTCCAGAAGATTTTGAAGGCAGTGATGCAGACAATGATTTGCAGTCACTGCAGCTTGGCGAAGCTGATGAGCCAATGGATGTAACAGGTTTGGATGCCACCGATGATAACAGTGAAAACGAACAATCTTTGGCTCGCAATTTGAAATTAAGACTTCCAAAAAAACGCGGAGCAAATTTTTCAGATGAAGAAGAAACATACGAAGATCACAAAAATAGTACGCGTCACATAGAGGAAGATGATGATCATGATAATAATAGCGGTGATAGTGATGATGATGATGATGATGATGATAAAGTAATTCCTAGTAGTAGAAGATCGAGGACTCGAAGAACCACAGAAACTTCGCGTGTCATGGATGATGATGATGATGATTATATAGCCTTTGAGGATGGAAGTATTGGTTCTGAGCTAGATGATCTTGAAGATAGAGCTAATAATGTTAATGACTTCATAGCTTCAGATGACGATGATGATAGCCGTCGTTCCAGAAAGAGTCGGAAGTCAAGAAAAAGGAAAATGGGTCGAAAACAAAGAAAATTAACCAGAAAAGTTGAACCTGAAGATAGTGATGAATCATACAAGGAAGAAAGCAATGAGGATGATTTTGTCGATACCGAGTCAATCAAGGAAGAACTCGAAGATTTAAAGTCATCACAGGAAGCATCCCCACCGCGCAAACATTTGAGAGAAAGAAACAAAAATATAAATTATCAACTTCCTCCTCCAATAACAGATGGTAATATAGAAGACTTTGAAGTCAATACTACAAGCAAGTCAAACTCAAGAAGTTTTCCTAGCTTAAAGGCAGGACTTAATAAGGGTTTGTTTCCAGTAGCTGGACCTTTTGGAGGAAATGACATAGTACCCATTTTTGGAAATAATGCCGCGACAGGCAATATGATTGCACCACTTAATACCTTTAACAATGATTCCTCTTCATCTGACGATGATGATTTCGCAACAAGGTCATTGGATCCTTCAACTGGTGCTCTCAACCCATCTGTGAATGCAAAACTGCTCATTACACCAGATATTTCCAATAAGAAGAAAAAATCCTCTTTGGCTGATAATGAGCCAATTACAGTGGACTCAAGCATTGATTTTAATTCGGTGGGTGGTCTTGACAATTATATTAATCAGTTGAAAGAAATGGTCGCTTTGCCCTTACTTTATCCGGAAGTTTTTGATAAATTCAAAATTCAGCCGCCACGAGGAGTCTTATTTCATGGTCCTCCCGGAACTGGTAAAACCTTGATGGCGAGAGCTCTAGCTGCCAGTTGCTCTACCGAAGATAGAAAGATCACATTTTTTATGAGAAAAGGTGCAGATTGCTTATCTAAATGGGTTGGTGAGGCCGAAAGGCAGTTAAGATTATTATTCGAGGAAGCTAAGAACAAACAGCCATCAATTATTTTTTTTGACGAAATTGATGGCTTAGCTCCTGTTAGATCTTCAAAACAAGAACAAATACATGCATCTATTGTTTCAACTTTATTGGCTTTAATGGATGGAATGGTCAGCAGAGGTCAAGTAATCGTTATTGGTGCAACCAATAGACCAGATGCTATAGATCCTGCTTTGCGGAGACCAGGTAGATTCGATAGGGAATTTTATTTCCCATTGCCTGACCAAAACGCTAGAAACAAAATTGTACAAATTCATACGAATAAATGGAATCCTCCTCTACCAACAAAATTAATTAATAAGTTAGGAAGTTTGACGAAAGGTTACGGAGGCTCTGACATTAAAGCATTATGTACCGAAGCTGCGTTAAACAGTATAAAAAGAAGATACCCTCAAATTTATGACTCTAATAAAAAACTTCAGATTAATATTGATGATATTAAAGTGAATGAAAATGATTTTATGAATGCATTAGATAAAATCGTACCATCGACTGCAAGATCTTCAGCGAACCCCTCAAGTCCAATCCCTGAAAATTTGCAACCTTTATTGAATGGAAATTTCGACAAAGTTATAAAGAGATTAGATAAATTAATAGCGGGCAAGAAAAACCAAATCAATCATCTTATAGATGTAGATGATGAAAATAGTTCTGATGAGGAAGATTCTGAAAAAATTCAAGAAAAAAAGTTGTTAGAAGAATCGAATATTAGTAAGCATGATTTATTTAAGAATTTTGAAGTTTCTAGAGTTTTCAAGCCACGTTTATTAGTAACTGGAAAGCCAGGTATGGGTCAAAATTACATTGGCTCGGCTATTCTCAATTACTTGGAGGGGTTTCAAGTTCAATCCCTTGATCTAGGTACCATATTTAGCGAATCTGGAAGAACCCCTGAGGCAAGTATCATCCAGATGTTTTTGGAAGCTAAAAGAAATCAGCCATCAGTCCTTTATATTCCAAGTTTTGAGATTTGGTTGAGGTCTGTCCCAGAAAGCGCAAAATCTACTTTGGAAGGCTTGATGAGATCATTAAATAGTTCGGAAAAAGTGTTATTATTGGGTATCTGTGAACTTGATTATTTATCGTCTAGTAATAAGAGTGTTGACGTTTTTGCTGAGAATGAAAGTACAGATCTGGAAGAAATGAAGTTTTATAAATCTGAGTTAAGGAGATTTTTTGGCATTTCACTGATGAATACATACATTATGGCAACTCCTAATAAATCAGAACGTAATGAGTTTTTCAGATTCCTTTGGATTTTCTTGAGAACAAAACCAGTATTTCATAGGTTCAATATCGATGATGAGAATTATAAAAAATATAGAGAAATCGAAGATTTTAAGAAGCATTCCAAAGTTGAGGTCCTGACTGTGGTTGCTGAGCCAACTAAAGCTGAAATTAAACAAAAAGAAAAGGCAGAACAAAAAAAAATTAGAGAACAATATAAAAGCGATGTTAAACTCAAAAACTTGATTAAAATCAAATTATCTGCAATAATGGAAATCTTCAAAACAAGATATAAAAGATTTAAAAAGCCAATCATTCCTTTGCAACATCTTGCGCACCTTTTTGAACCATCACTTTTGATACCTGGAATTCTGCCACCTCCGCAATATGTGAAGGACGATAATATGATTTTGGACAAATTGACAAACAAAAAATATTTTAATATGGAGTTGGATACCATCGAGGAACGTCTTTGGAATGGGTATTACTCTGAGCCAAAGCAGTTTTTGAAGGACGTGGAGATGATATATTTGGATGCGAAGACCTCGGGTGACAGAGAACGCTCTTTAAAAGCAAGTGAAATGTTTGTAAATGCCCAGGTAAGTATTGAAGAAATGTTTTTGCAAGACTTATTAAATCAGTGCAAAGAAATGAGAAAAAGAGAATTGAGTAGACAAAAGGAATATCTATCTAAGTTAAGCAGTTTAGAGAACAAGATGTTAGATGTTCCTCTTAATGGTGAAATGATTAATAATAATTCAGCTCCAACTTCAAGCGAATCTACTTTAAAAACCGACGCAACCAATATTCAGAGTAGTGTTGATGCTGATCAAATCATTCAAAATATTGAAAAAGCGTCTGATTCTGCGGAAATAAATGGGAATAATACTCTTATAAACGGCTCATCTGATGAGCCTAAAGAAAATATTAACACCAATATCGTCCCTGAGAAGTCGACAGAGGTTAGCATAAACAACATAACTGAAAGCAAAGAAAAAGATAATGAGGTTTTTGATAAGAAGGAGGAGAAAGAAACTGTCGAGAGCAAATTTTCCGCTGAGGATATTGAGAAACATGATGAATATATTAAAGTGATGAAGGATTACAAAACTAAAGACATCAAGTTAGATTTAGAGAACTTAGAAAAAATTGAAAAGCATGTGGTCTCTAAAACTGATGGTTTTACCATTGAAAAATTAGAGCTTATAAACTCTTCTCTAAGTGAGATCATCTGGAATGAAAAACAGGAGTGGGATAGAAACAAAGTTTTGAAGCATGTGGAAAAAAAGTTCAATAATTTAGTAAAATCTATGCAAGACTAGGAGATACAGTAATTTATGATACTAGTGAAAAAAAAATGTTGCCAGGAATGAATGATTCATTTAAGACCTATGACCTGTGATGTTCTCAACAGATAATCTATGCCTGTTTAATGATATTATACCTGTTGGAAAATTCATTAATAGTTATCAATTTTATTTTATCTGTAAAAAAATTTGGAATCTATTGATTACAGATACTTGTAAAGTCAGTTCCACTTATACTTCTACTATTACAAAATTATATAATTTTTTCATTTATAATACTCTCAACTAGACCAAACAAAAATAGAATTTATTGTATATATTGTGAATACCGTAACTGCTTTTTCAAGGTTAAGCCCTTTGAACAAATGTTCTACCAGATGCTGTTTTTCTTTGAATATCTTTCTCTTCTTGATCAGGCTTAGCTCTGTTCAAAATTTTCAAATATTCGGAAACTCTCTTTCTCATTCTGGCATGCAAATATGCTTTAGATGCTTTGATATGATAATGGAAGTATGTTCTGAATAATTCTATTTGTGAAATTGTGTTTTCTCTCTTTTGTACAGTTAAATGTCTTGGAAACAAAACAAAGGTGACAAATCCTTTTGTATTTAGATCTTGATATTGCTCTCCATATTTGAAATTTGCGAATTCGGGTAAATGTCTCAACTCTAAAGGTGGTTCGGCAGGAGAGAACAACACTTGAGGAGCATTTTGAATCAGTCTTTTTCTGGCATCCACGAATTCTTGTAAGAAAACACTACCAAATACTCTATCTGTTTCATCCTTGAATAAAGCTGTGAAGATAACTGTAACTCTATCGTTCGAAGGTCTAATATAAATTGTTTCATCATCACGGTATCTAATGGTGGCAATCACCTCATTGTTTTCAACTGGAACAGAGCTCTGTTCGGTAATATACAAGCTTCCTTTCTTAGTTGTCTTTGGTTGTTCGGAAGCCAAAGCATCATATCTTTCAAATGCTTTATTAAATGGAGCTGACAATGCATTTCTACGCAACAAAGCCAATTTTGAAACAAGCAAACTCTGATCCTCTGGGCTCAATTGAGCAGCTTTTTCTAAATCGATTACAACGGAAAAGTTGTAGCCATCCTCAGGCTTTGGCAACACATAGTAGGTCTGATTACCTGATTCGTCGTAATAAATGGAGATCAAGGTATCGGTTACGTTACCAAATGTTTCCAAATCAGCGTAACATTTCATATAGATAGAAACAACTAGTTGTGTTTTTTCGGCAGGATTTGAGATATGAAACAAGGTGGAGTCGAAATCTGAAATGATTCTATCGATGGAAACGAATTTTTCAGCACTTAAAAGTTCTGTCAAGGTAGTTTCGAGAGATAAATTAGAAGGTTCTATATTCAACATTTTTATTTATGGTATACTTTGTTTTGTTCTATTAAATTTATTGATATTTTGAACGGCTTTTTATCTATTTTAAACAATATTTAAATGCTTGCACAAGTGGTATCCATTCACGAATTGCGTGGTTTGAAGTGATTGAGTCTATTGATTGGGTTAGCCTATTTGCAGTGGATATTTCGCTGTTCTTTTGTTATTTTCTAAATTTTTATTAGTTGGTTGGCATTTTTAGTATTGAGAAGCTCTATGGTTTTTTTTTTCTTAGTGGTTCTTGTTTTTCTTCTTATGGTTACGATATTTGGCCCTGTTTTTTCGTGTACTACAATAAACTATGCAACCTTTCTCTCTAGTACTCATTACATCTATTAATCCTAGATGTATAAAGTATTACACCAGATGTAATTAATATCAATCTGTATTCAAGAAACAGCCATGTATTGCTAGAAAAGAAGTATAGCTATTTTAGTTTGATCTACGAGAAAGAAAGTCATTTTACAAGATAAGAAAATTAAATATATCGGCAATACTAAACAGCTGGTTTAGTGATCCATTCAACGTGAGGACCAAAGAGGCGTCTTTAAATAAAAAATTTGTCAACATAGACTGTAAAATCATTCAAAAATGAAAAATGAAAAAGAGTTCATAGCTCACTGACTGGTTTCTAGTTTGAAAACTACGTTACCGGTAAGATAGCAGCCGTTCCGGAAAAATCGTATATTTTTTTTTGTAGATATTTCTCAACTAATAGACAAATACATGAGATGTTCTATCTTTAATGTTTAGTTCAGATCCCGCTAGCTAGCACCAAACACTACTTACTCCACTATCTTTCCCATCTGCTAGAACAGAAATAACAATTTGAGTTTTGTGTCAGTCGAGAAGGTGCTCCCTGTAAATTGTAGATGATCCTAATACATTCGGAAAGACAATTGAAGAGAAGCTTATAGTTCGCACTGGTTCTTGCGTTTTTCTTGAATAAAAAGATGAATGTGTAGCATCACTTAGAAAATTCGTGATAGCATCTTGACAGATAGCCAACAAAAAATAAACTCCGACGCTTTACTTCATGCAGTTCAGATCCTGTATGTGATCTCGAATCTTACTAATCTATAAATAACTTGATGAAAGAGAAAAACGGCTGAATGGTTTGGGCACATAACTATCTCCAAGAGTATGTACATATTATGTAGCTTGTGTAGAGTGTTGATGTTGTTGCCCTGGTAATCTTATATTATTTACGTTCCTTCTACTATTCACATGTATTTTTTTAGAGTCTATCCAGCAGCTGCGCTAATCTATTTTATGGCACTAAACAACAGCCCCAATAGCTACAAACTGCTACTATACAGATGATGTTAATACCATTTTTTACAATAAACATATCGTTAGTAGTGTATTCTTGATTGAAAATAGTACATTTTTGCCCAATCAATGGATATTTATCGGTGTATCCATAAAAAAAAGCATTCCACCAATTGTTATTCTGAAGTTCTTTGAATGATTGTTCTTTTGTGATTTTTTTAGAAGCAAGCATATTTATTCATACTCTATTCTGATTACCGCCGTATATCAGCATTCTTTCCGACTCGCTGCAAGCTAAGTTTTCCGAGCTATTTTCGGTAAGACAATACTCAAGTTCTCAAATTTGGTTGTTTTTTTGGTGTTTTGTTAAGGTTTATTGAAAATTTTCGACTGAAGAATCCCCAAAATACAAGTTGTCAAAACATACAAATAACTCTCGGCGCTCATTTCGTATATCAAGAAAACAAAAAAAATCTTTTCTTGATACTTCAAGCTGCTGATATCTCATAATGGCAGACGGTATTCAGGTCGATGCGAAAGCCACGCTGCTGATCTATTCCAGAAATTCTGCTAACTCAGGCATAATAGACAAGAACAATGATGATGATACTGCCTCCAAAAAAAGTGCATTCAAAACTCCAGATTTAGCCGCTACTACTACGGAGAACGCCTTTGACACTACAGAATTAAATGGTAATGGTATTTCATCCTTGAGTCTACAGAAGAAAACCCTGTTGCCATTGGAAAATGGAGACTACCGTAATCATAATTGTAATTCCAACAATGCACTTCATATTTCTGTCAAAGATGACGGCTCAAATGATGCCGAACCTGATGATTTGCCTACTCGCCCAATTAATCCGCCTCATAGTTTCACTTCACCAGCAATAAGTACAACTTCAAATTTCAGAAATAAATTTAAGCACCCAAACACTCCAAATCTTAAATCTTTCTTTTTTTCTGATTCATCGAACAAGCCTAATAACTGCAACATTGACGAACAATTGGATGATGATGCGAATCACCCTAACAACTCAGAAAACGGTAATGGTGAAGCTGCATCACCAGAAAGCACTTGGTTGAAAAAGTTTACAAATTCCGAACAAAATTTCAACGAATGGAAATCAAACTTAATATTAAGTTTCAAGAATAAGAGAAAACAGCTGTCAATTTCTCATACTTATCCTCAGACCCCAAAAATTGGTCCAAAGAAAAAAGAAAAAATCTCTGAAAGTGACAGACTTGCCAGGGATCGTGCTAATAATTTGATAGGTTCTTTGATGTTAGGTTATCCTGCTTCTAACTTGGTATCCAGTATTTTTTTATTGGATGACGATTTTACAAGAAGAGCACCATTACTACCACATTTGATTGGCATAAGGGTTTTTGCAATTACTGAGAATTATCAAAATAAGAAGCATCATCACAATGGTCATCATTATCGTCATCCTTCTTTACCTGTAAATAACAAGCATAAGAATACTAATACAAATCAATCTTACGTTGAAAATGGGTCAATCAAGGTTCGCGAAGCTAAAGGAGATGAAACTATCAAAGAAATACCATTAAAGCGCAGGAAATATCGTTTTGATCTAGAGTATGGTGTCGGGGACAACAGAGCCAAATGGTCTGTTATAAGATCATATAAGGATATTGCTAATCTAGCATTGAGAGCAAAATTAATGGCCAAAAGCTTTACGAATGGGGGTTTTAATTTTACCAAAAACAAGCTCGAATTGCCAGTGTTTCCTAAACTAAAAGATGCTAAGTACGAAGAAAACACATTTTTGTCTTCAGATTCAGAATCGGCATCTCTTTCACCTTCATTGAATAGAAGTGTTGACCAAAATATTTCTTTGCAGGAGAATACACTACAATCAGTGAATAAAGATATGGAGCAGAGTAATAAAATTCCGGAAACTGAATCCTTGAGAGAAGAAAAAAAGAAAGTTATGATCGATATGTTGTCTCCAACCGTTCCTGATTCATTAGATCATTCGCTTCTGTCAAATTTCGAGCAATTAATTCCAAGGATATCAAATGCATCGTCTCAAATTTTCAATAGTAAAAACTTCAACAAGGAAATTTGCTCTGATGAACATGAATTCACTCAGAAATTAGAGAAATACTTCAAAGATTTATTTACAGTAACTTCACTTACTCCTCAATCCAATAGAATATTTCAATTTTTAGAACTTTCTCCGATTGGTGTTCTTTTGTCTAATGAAACAGGCTATAAGGGTAAACAAGGTTATTTGTTGATCGCTACTTCGGCTAAGAAACAAGGGTGGAGGGTTGGTCATTTGAAAGCATCCGAATTAGGTGCCATGATCAAAAGACACACCACCACAAAATGGTTTGCCATTCGAGAGTCTTACATATTTTACACATCTGATATTAATTCAACTACTATATTAGATGTATTTTTAGTGGATAGTGGATTCGAAATGAAGTACGGTGGCGACACTCAGCAAAAGGATAGTGAAGTTGTTAATATGATTGCAGAAATGATGGAAGATTCTGAAGAAGATGAAGATCAGATTATGGATGAAGAAGAAGCCAAACATGAAAAGCTCAAAAATTCTGCTCATCTAACAATCACTCTAGAAAATAATGAAAGAAAGTTGAAAATGATTGCCAAATCTACCAGAGAAATGAAATCATGGGTGAGCTCCATCAAAATTATGTTATCTAAAACAGAATTTGCATCAATAAATAGATTTGGCTCTTTTGCTCCTATCAGAAACGATTGTTTTGCTCAATGGTTTGTAGATGCAAGAGATTATATGTGGGCAGCCTCGTCAGCAATTGAAATGGCTAAAGACGTTATTTTTATCCATGATTGGTGGTTATCACCAGAATTATATTTAAGGCGACCTGCCAATGGAAATCAAGAATGGCGTATTGATAGATTGTTAAAACGAAAGGCTGAACAAGGTGTTAAAATTTTCATAATCATATATCGTAATATAGGTGAATTTGTAGTCATAGACTCAAGTTGGACCAAACACTCCCTAATGGACTTACATGAGAACATAAGGGTGCTAAGATCTCCTAATCAATTCTTACAGAACACTTTTTTTTGGGCCCACCATGAAAAGTTGTTAATTATCGATCACACAATCAGTTTTTTGGGCGGAATTGATTTATGTTATGGCAGATTTGATACACCTGATCATGTGTTAGTAGATGATTCACCATATGCTTTCGCAGATGGGAACTCTCCTGCAAATAGAAAGTATCAAATATTCCCAGGTAAAGACTACTCAAATCCTAGAATGAAAGATTTTTTTGAATTAGACAAACCCTATGAAGACATGTACGACCGAATGAATGTCCCTAGGATGCCTTGGCATGACGTTCATATGGTTACTGCTGGACAAGTCGCTAGAGATTTATCTAGGCATTTCATTCAAAGATGGAACTATTTGATCAGACAAAAGAGACCCAGTAGACCAACACCTCTCCTCACTCCGCCAACAAATCTCACAAATGAGGAAATTGCTGATCTTGGTTTCAAAGGAACTTGTGAAATTCAACTCCTTAGATCTTCTTGCTACTGGTCTCTTGGTCTAAAAGAAGATGAGCATTCTATTCAAAATGCATATTTGAAGCTCATTGAGACATCAATGCATTATATTTATATTGAAAATCAGTTTTTTGTCACCTCTTGTTCATGGGATAATGTTGTCATTAAAAACCGGATAGGTGATGCGTTGGTCGACCGTATTATTCGCGCCCATGCTGCAAATGAAACTTGGAGGGCAATCATTGTTATTCCATTAATGCCTGGCTTTGAAGCGCAAGTAGATGAGCCTGAAGGCTCTTCAGTCAGAGTGATCATGAAATGCCAATATATGTCTATATCCAGAGGTTCAACTTCTATATTCGCAAAGTTATCGAAGCTTGGTATTGATCCAGATCGTTATATTCAATTCTTTTCTTTGAGAAAATATGGAAAAATAGGTGAACATGGAAAACTTATTTCAGAACAATTATATATTCACTCAAAATGTTTGATTGTTGATGATAGAATTGCAATTATTGGCTCGGCTAACATTAACGAAAGATCGATGAGAGGAAATAGGGATTCTGAAGTGTGTGCTATTGTAAGAGATAAGGAAATGGTTAAAAGTACGATGAACGGAAATGCCTATATGGCTGGAAAGTTCGCCTACAGCTTGAGAATGAGATTGATGAGAGAGCATCTAGGAATCGATGTAGACGTTTTGGAATTGGTTGAGAGACAATTTTCAGATATTGAAGGAAAAGTTCGTGGCAACCATGATAAATCTAAAGAAAATAATGTGACTGGTATCTACTCGAGTGAGGAAACCAAGATATACTCTGCGATGGTTGAAATGGCTTCTAGAGAAGTTCTCAACTTGAATGAGGGCACTGACAAATGGAAATTTTTCCGTAAAAGTCAATCTTCCAGTTCAAATAGAAACGGCGTGGACCACGAAAGAAGTTTGTATAAATCTTTCAATCATAGAGCTTACGTTGAGAATATAGGAATAAGGGAGAAGAAGCAATTTTCATCTGACCCAAGAATCAAAAACAACGAAGTTCACAGAGAAGATGTTGCAGGTGAAGGTTATGATAACTTGAAAAGCGAGGCTTACAAGAAATGGAAAACGAATTCTCGAAGAATATTAAAAAGGTGGGCTATGCAATCTGCTAATAATGAAAAATTATCAAAGATATTTGTGCCAAATATTGAGAAGGTTAAAGAATACTTGGAGCCTGAAAGTGATGAGTTAAATGGCAGAATTACTGATGATGAAATGATACTAAGAGATATTGAAAGGTGGGAAATGTTGAAGAGAGTTGTATACTTGAAAAGATTATCTCGAAAACATGATAAAAATCGAAGTCATAATAACGTTTCTGCTCCTGTTCCAAAATCTACCACACCAAAAGGCTTCGATGGTTCTTATCTGTCACGCAACGATCAGGAACACACTCTATTATCTGTAGGTGAAGCTAGAAAATCATTCAATTCTACCTCACAAAATTCCAAGAATATTATCACTGAGAAAACTAGTCCAATTGGAGGTAATATGGAAAATCAAACTGAGCTACCAGGTTCCACGGCAGGAGTCAGTAGTGGAAACATTTCTGGTGTGGCTGATACAACCAGTCCCATCGATAAAGACATTCCTGTTATTTCTCTAAGTGATGAAGAAATCGATGGTTTGTTTTTAAATGATTTGAAATTGAGCAAGCCAAAATTCATAGATCCATACGCGTTTTCTGATCCGTTAGATGATGAGTTCTATGAGGATTTATGGTATGAAACTGCACACAGAAACACCAAGATTTTCCGACTAGTTTTTCATTGTCAACCAGATGACGAGGTCAACACATGGTCGGAGTACAAAAACTATGACAGACTAATGAAAGCATTTTCAATGTCTCAAGACTTTGAAATTGAGAATATCAAAGAATTCGCTAGAAATACGGGCTCTTTCGATATTCTGTTAATAAATGAGTTATTGGATGATCCTGAAGAGCTGGAAGAAGAACTAAATGAAACTAAGGCTAATAAATCAAAAAAGGTCAAGAGATCCATCAGAATAGATGATGATTTTGATTCTATCGGAATGTTAGGACTACCACCAACATCTGAAGATCCAAATTTTAATAGCTCGAACCACGAGCCTACAGATAAAACTAATAAGAAAGTAACTAAGATGTTGAGGAAACTTAAAGACGAAAATGGGACACTAACTAGTCCTTTACCTCAAAGTCCATCTGATACTTTCAATCAAAAGTCTTCTGATCTCAGCGAAAATACAATATCACCTCAAATCAAGATACGTAGACCTACTGTATCTAGAAGACTTAAATTGCTTAGAAAAGAAGTAATTTTTGATAAAGAGACTGCAGAAAAAATTCTAAGCAATATCACCGGTAATTTGGTTTTATTTCCGGTTAACTGGCTAGCTAAAGAGCTTGAAAATAACAATTGGTTCACAAATTCTGATAGAGTTCCGCCAATTGAAATTTATGACTGATGAATTTATATTTTTTTTTAGTTCATCTTATCTATATTTTTTTAATTGTTTTATATCATTGATTATATAAAATTATTGCTTAAAATATATAACACAAAGTTGTTCTATTCAAGAATAAAATAAAAATAAAAATGTTTATAAATGTTTTGCCACTAGCAATGAGATATTATTTCAAGTTAGTGATACCAATATCCTTGTGAATGAAAGCTTTACCACCATTTCCGTAGTCACCTACAATCTGGCCAGTTCCCTTCAATTGATATTGATAGCAAACTAAACCTTCCAAGCCAACAGGTCCTCTGGCATGTATCTTATTAGTACTAATACCAACTTCAGTACCAAAACCATAACGATAACCATCTGCAAATCTAGTAGAACAGTTCCAGTATACACCGGCAGAATCAACACCCTTCAAGAATTTATCAGCCTTCTGCTCAATATCTGTGATAATTAAATCAGTGTGTTTCGACGAATGTAAGTTGATATGCTTGATAGCCTCATCAACATTTGCAACCTCTCTAACTGCAATATCAAAAGACAAGAACTCTGTGTTAAAGTCTTCTTCTGTTGCTTCTTTGATTAAATCACTATTTGAGCTGACAAAGTCATTTGGCAACTGTTTCAAGAACACTGGATCTATGTGAAGAGTAACCTTATTTTCTAGTAAGCTTTTCAATATTGCCAACTTAGAAGACTCATTCAACTTACTGTTTAAAAGTAATGTCTCTGCTGCATTACATGCTGCACAATAATTGGTTTTACTATCTACTACTAGCTTCGATGCCATTTTAATGTCGCACTCATCATCGACATAAACAGAACATAAACCATCAGCATGGCCCATGACTGGAATCTTGGTGTTTGACTTGATGTTACGAACTAGCGCATTCGAACCTCTTGGGATGACCAAATCAATATATTTATCTTGTGCAAGTAAGGCTCCGACCTCTTCTCTGGTGCTTATTAGTTGGATAGAATTTTCCGAAACAACGGTTTTACTCAGGATAGTTTCGTTGATAATTTTGGCCAACACCTTAAATGTTTCCAAAGACTCCTTACCACCTTTCAAGATGGCAGCATTACCAGACTTAATGGCCAAGGCAGTGATGTTTGCAATGACTTCTGGGCGACTCTCGAAAATAATGAGCAAAACGCCTACTGGCGCGGTAATTCTGTATAAGTTAAGGCCGTGATCCAACTCTCTTGCCAAAGTGATTTTGCCGATAGGATCTTCCAAATTTTTGACTTCCAAGATTCCCTCGAGCATGGTTTCGAATTTGTCTCCCTTGGCCAAGTCCAATCTCTTTATCAATGGGGCGTCCAAGTTACCAGCTACAGCATTCTCCAAGTCTTTCTTGTTAGCTACCAAAATCTGTTCCTTTTGGGCTTTCAAGGCCTCATAGATCTCTTGCAAGGCATTTGATCTGTCAGCGTTAGAAAGAGTTTTCAATTCTGTGCACGCGATATGCGCGTTCTTAGCGATATTTTCTGCAGTAGACATTACTTCC
The DNA here is from genome assembly GCA_002564245.1 of Saccharomycopsis fermentans. NCBI lineage: Eukaryota > Fungi > Ascomycota > Saccharomycetes > Ascoideales > Saccharomycopsidaceae > Saccharomycopsis > Saccharomycopsis fermentans. The sequence continues at coordinate 1,688,920 of JNFW01000003.1, forward strand.
AACAGGTTTCACTGTTTTCTCATAAGTTATTGTGAAATACTTTGTCAAGAAGATGCTCAATAGTAGATAGAGATCAACTTGTATTGATGCTCTTCTTTTTGTATATTGAGTCATCGTTATTTTTCACCTTTACGCTTTATTCTTTTTTTATTCTTTTTTTTTCTTATCTCATATTGCGTGCACGGCTATCCGGATTGTATAATTCCGGAAAATTGTGGTATCCGGCACGGCGTATTTTTTTATCAAATTTTCATATTTATAATGTGATATGACGCATGATCTGCTGAAAACTGTGGTGATAGATTATTTCTCATATCTAAGGTTCATAGCACATGATAACGAAATGATAAACTAGCAATAAGAAGCACTATGAATCTGTTGGGCACAAAACAAGAAAAATTATGTGTATTTACATACGTAAATGTAGCAAGTCTTCAATACAGTTGATTGAGTATTCTCTGGTTTGATATTACGTCTGAGTACTAAGTATTCTCGTAAATTGCAAACAATCAGCTAGTCAGAGGAGGTTTTTGGATGGCCATTTTATCTAAAGAATGTCAGAAAACCAAACATACGGCGCAATAATGAACGAAGCCTCGTACCAGGAATTGAATAGCAGCGGAAATGCGGATTCCTCTTTGGAAATGGTGGATTCTGGTGACAACGAAGTGCGGTTTTTCCAACCTCAAATTGCCAGACAGTCCTTGGACTTGAACGACGATATCATCTCAATCAGTGACCCTGTGGAGCTAGAGGGGCTCTCATTGACCAAATTGAAAACTAACGATTCAGTGATCGATTTGTTAAACGGAGGAGAAAACCTATTGGAAGAGTTGCCACAGGGCAGAAACTATGGTATCTATTCTTCGCTTATTTTTATCCTATCTAGAATTATAGGAAGTGGTATTTTCAGTACTCCTGGGGGAATTTACAGAGATGTTGGTGGCTCACCTTTCTTGTTTTTCCTTGCATGGTTTATCGCAACATTGATTTCATTTTTGAATATGGTATCCTATCTAGAACTTGGAACGATGATGCCTCGATCAGGGGGACCAAAAGTTTTTGTTGAAAGAATTTATCGTAAGCCAAAATATTTAGCCACCACCCTCGTGGCGCTCCATGCTGTCATGTTTGGGTTCACTTGTAGTGCTGCCATTATTTTTGGCCAATACATGTTAAGAGCTTTAGACGTAACTGAAGATTTGTCCAGCTCGTATTTATCAAGATATATTGGTTTTATTTTGGTTGTGTTTTGTGTGCTAATACAATCAATCTCTGTCAAGTTCAGCGTTTTCATGCAAAATGCTCTTGGTTTCTCCAAAATGATATTGTTGGGAATATTGGCTTTGACATGCGTTTATGTATTTATTATTCCGTCTTCCATCACACATTTGGAGAACCATTTACATTGGGATACTTTTTTCAAACCTGCCAGAGAAGTCAACGTATCTTCCTTCACTTCTGCTGTTCTCCAGGCTATTTTTTCTTACAATGGATGGGAAGCTATCTATTTCATTACTTCCGAAGTGGAAAACCCTATCAAAACTCTAAAAATCGTGGGCCCTTTATCTTTGGGCATAAGTTTCATGACATACATGTGTATTAACGTCGCTTATTTGAAAATTGTCAGCCAAGAAGATATTTTCAATAGCGGTCAGTTGATAGGTTCTTTACTTTTTGAAAAAGTATTTGGTAAACACTTAGGAAAACAGTTTCTCAATGTCACTGTTGCTTTGTCTGCTGCAGGAAATGTTTATGTCGTGATGTACGCAATTTCTAGAATGTCACAAGAGGTTTTTAGAGAAGGCATTCTTCCTTTCTCAAGAATTATGGCATCGAATATTAAAAAATTGGGTACACCCGTTCCAACTTTAATTCTATGTGCAGCTGTAACTGGGGCTATTCTCATATTTCCTCCTCCTGGGGACGTGTATACCTATATCGTCAGTTTGGAAACCTATTCACTTCAATTATTGATGCTTGCCTGTATGATTGGTGTTTTCAAATTGCGGAAGGATTTCCCTGATGCTATTAGACCAATCAAGGTTACATTGATAGCACCATTTGTGTCTATTTTATTTACCTTCTACTTGATTCTCACTCCCCTCATACAGAATAACAAAAACATAGCAGTTCCAGGTCTTCCAAATTATGGAATATTTGCTCTTATCATCCTCTTATGTTACGCAATTTTTTGGTTTTTGAAGTTTATTGCTTTCCCAAAACTATTCAACTACAAATTGCAACGAGAACTGCATGTTTTGACAGACGGTTTAGAAATCAAAAGTTGGTCGAAAGTATATAATTAAAAGCCATAGTCTTTGTATTCATTTCATATATAGCATGATTTTTTAATTGTTAGGTGATATTACGGGTATTATTATCAAAATGTTATATATTCTACTTGTGACGAACGTTGACTTGAGTAAGTTTCCGACTCTGCTGGTTTTCTTACTCTAGATTTTTTTTTAAAAAAAACTCGGAACTTTCAATGTTTGGAAAATGTACCACAAGGTCCATTTAAATAAACTCAACCAGTGGCATTTATTTTAGGAAGTTTTTAGGAAGTCCATGTTGAAAAAAGACTCACAAGTTATTTCCTGGTTTGTCATTATATATGCACGGGTTATGTGCTTGTGAACAAATACTTCACACTATAGAACCCTTTGTCACTATACAAGTTCTCAATTAGCCTATTTAAGCCTTAAAAATATTAAATATTTTTCCAATCAAGTCTTATTGCAGAATCAAAAATAGAAGGATCAAAACTATCATTTTTTGATTGATTAGCGGTGTTCTATTGACCAAATTCGTCGAGTACATTTGATTTGATATCTCTTTATATGGAGGATTCTGTTTAGGACGGCCGTATAGAGCAGACTAAGAGAAGAGTGAAATTCTTAAGCAAATCAGTATATGAAAAAAAATTTTTAGCCTACAAAGGAGTATACTTAGATTTTTTTTTTTTTATTTTTTCATGAAAGAAAAAAATCAGAACGAAAATAACATAAGTCTAATGAATTTCATCGAAGCTTGTAAGATAAATCAGCAAGGTAGGCTGGTACATTGATGAGTTAGTAAGTCAAGCAGTTGATACTACCAAAAAAAGCAATAAAAAAAGAATTTGCAAAATGTTTAGAACAATAGTTAACAATTTGGGCTTGAAACAAGTCGGGATTCGTCAATATGCCACGATAGTTAGGGAACAATCAATAGCGGTGACACCTCGTAAAACATTGAAAGATGCAACATCCAGAAAGACTTTTTTGGTAGACTATTACGCGGACCTTATGAGAAATCACGAAATGATTTTGTTTGCTCACCAAAATTCATTGATTGCCAAAGATGACCAAGCATTCAGAAAAGTTATCAAGGATGCAGGGGGCCAGCTCGTGGTTATTAATAAAAACTTTATGAAAGTGTATCTAAGAAATGAACATGAAAAAGACCCTGCATTGGCTGAAAACTATCAGAAGAACCTAAAAAATAAGCATCCATTGTTTCCATTGTTGAACGGGCCTACTGCGTTGATTCTTTTCAAAGAAAATGATCCAGCAAGTTTGAAAAAGGTGATGAAAGGTTTAAATTCCGCCAAAGAAAGATTATTCGTTGTTGGGGCTAGAATTAACACAGAAGTGTACGACTTGAAAAAAGTCCACGATTATAAGGAATTACCAAGCTTACCAGAGTTGCAGGGTCAATTAGTTGGTTTGTTGAATATACTAGGTGGGTATGGTTTGACTAGAACTTTGGAAGCTGCTAGCAATGTATTATATTTGACTTTGAAATCGCATCATGACAACGTTGAAAATCCGCAGAAGGAATCTAATGAAGCCACAACTGAAACCCAGCAGTAGTGAATTACTGGATATATCATGTAAATAAAAGTGACAAAGTGATTGACATGTTAATTTATTTCTTGTTTGTAGGATAGTTCAGCTCCAGCTGAGCCAAAGACTATCAAAGGTCACGTGCACAATTTGAGAATTCAACTTCTACGCTCTTATTATTTTGTTTTCACTCTCCACCTGTAAGAAAAATTGTTCGCTGTTAACAAATAAACTTGTAATTCTCCATTTATTAATTAAGAGAAGCCTCGAAAAGCTATCAATTAGCCGACTAGATATTGTATTTTGGAAATTGATTCAATAATAGTGAAAAGGATAATTTTAAAACATAATATTCATTATTCTGGATTCCTTTGTTTTTATTGAGACGTTCACTTTTTGACAATGACTGAAAGAGCCTCAAACTACAGTGTTCAAGGTTTCAATATTGTTACCATTTTGAAAAGGTATGTGCTAATTTTCTTCTTATTTTGCCTTTTCGTTGATGAATCGAAGCGACTAACAATAAACCTTTGTTCTTTTGTTTTCTTTTTTAATTTTTTAATAGATTGGAAGCAGCAACCTCTCGTTTAGAAGATATCACGATTTATCAAGAGCAACAAAAAAACTCTTCTCAACCCTCCCAAGCAGAATCAGATAATACTTCCCTGGAGCTGGTAAAAGAGCCTCCTGTCAAGACTCCAAAATCTGTTGGTCCTTCTGCTGCCGCTGCAGTTGCTACCACAGTCGTTCCTCCTGTCCCAGAAAAGAAGAGCATCGAAGAAGAATCGCCAATAGTGGTCAACTTCCAGCAATTCTTGGACAAATTTGTTCTGCCATTAGAAACCAAATCAGAAGAACTCGACTCAGAAATTTTTCAAGTTGTTAAATACTTAGTTACAGGATTCATTGCAGAAAAACCTGTCTTGAAGCTTATTTCTCTTTCGAAGCCTACATCTGATTTGTCTGAATATATCGGACCTATCCAAGCCGAGATCAAAAATGTTATGGACTTCAAAGAGAAGTATCGTGGAAAACTTGTGAACCATATCAATGCAATCGCTGAATTTGTGGCTATTTTGGGATGGATTGTCATTCCATGTAACGGTGGTAAGAATAAGCCAATGATCTCATATATAAATGATATCAATGAATCAACCCAATTTTGGTCAAACAGAATTTTAAAAGAATTCAAAGATACAAATAAATCACATGTTGAATGGGCCAAGCAATTGACTGCTATCAGTAGTGGGTTGAAAGAATATATTGATGAAAATCATAGTACTGGTTTGGCTTTCAACGTAAGTGAAGGGGTTCCTATTAAAGAAGCTGCTCAATCTTTGAAGGCCCTGAATACCTCTTCCCAACCAGTAGCAACTGAACCTAAGCCTTCTGCTGGAAGCTCCTCTGGCGGTCCACCGCCACCACCACCACCACCAATGCCAGCAACTTCAATCTACCAAGATACCGAAAAGGAAGAGCCTAAAGAAACTGGACTTGCAGCTGTTTTTAACTCTATAAATCAAGGTACTGATATCACAAAGGGTTTGAGAAAAGTAGACAAGTCTGAGATGACTCATAAAAACCCTGAATTGAGAAATGCTGCAGGCAAGCCAAGCATACCTCCAAAGCCACCTAAAAAGCCAACCAGTATTTCCAGTGGAAAAGTGCTAACAAAAAAGGCAGAACCGAAGAAGGAATTGCTTGATAGCAAGTGGATGATATCTGATTTTGAAGATAATCATGAGATTGTGGTTGAGGGAGAAATGAGCCAGTCTGTTTTCGTTGGAAAATGTAACAATGTAACAATCAAGATCGTAGGTAAAGTGAATGCGATCACTGTCTCTGAATGTTCGAAAATTGGAATTTTAACTGACGGTATGATTTCGGGAATCGACATCATCAAGACCAAGAAGTTCCAGTTGCAACCATTGGGATTAGCTCCTTTGATCAACATAGATCAGTCCCATGACGGTGAGGTGTACTTGAACAAAGACACATTGGCTTCGCAGGTGTACACCTCGCAAGCCACTGCAATTAACATCTACAGTGCTGTTCCTGAGGATGAAGATGCGGACTTCAAAGAAAATCCACTACCAGAGCAATTGGTACACACATTCGATCCAAAGACTGGCAAGTTTGTCAGCGCCGTTGTCGATGCCTCCTTATGAGTTTTGCTGCGTTTTGATGGAGTGTATCGAGCTCTGCCGTTACAGACATTCTTAAATAAATATATAAATTGCTGGACTTCGATCCCAAGTTTGCTTTGCATCATCATTGGGATTTTTCGAGTAAAAATAGTACTGTGCAGACTCGGATTAGATAGTTTTTCGAGGCTTTTCAGCTATTTTTTTTCTTTTTTTCCAAATAAGTCTAGTTCAACAAGCGTCTCAAATTATGATTACCCTTATAGGACATTCATGTTGAAAAACAGATCTCTGTAAGCGTTAGGAGCCTTTTGTGCAGTAGACAAATATGCAAAGCTACCTGGTCATGTTGAGAGCACAGAAATTCTTAAAAAACGGTCACGTGATATATCAAGGTTAGAGGTCCTATGCATAGTTTCAATTTTCTTGTGTGATTTTCCGCCCAATAGATGCTAAATTGACAATTCCTTGACTTTGATTGGCTCAGTTAAGGAAAGTTTCGCACGTCCTCTGCAATATACTCTTTAAGAAAATAAATTACTAGGTAAGCACTAACAAAAAAAAAATTTTTTATAGCGAACCAGTTTTTTTTCTCTCTGTTTGACAATGCACAGGCTTACTATTAGTTAGACCTATAATAATACTCTTAAGAGAACACAGCTAAGAAAAAAAAAATTGATATTTAGTACTCTGAGACAAAAAATCAAATAATTACAAAGAAAAATTTTTGGAAAGTAGCTGATAGCTCTGAACATATCAGATTGACTAATATATAGTATTCCCAAGATTGACGTTAACAAAGTAATCCATCAACCGTAACAATGTTCAGATCCACCACAGCTAAAATCGCAGGCCGTCGTTTCATTTCCACAGCCACTGGAAAGACCCAATACACCTCCTTGCCAAACGGTTTAACCGTTGCTACTGAATCCAACCCAGTAGCCAAGTCCACAACCGTTGGTTTGTGGGTTGGAGCTGGTTCCAAGTTCGAAAACACACACAATAACGGTGCCTCCAAGTTACTCTCCAAGTTATTAGCTGAGCAAAACAAGAGCCAAGCCATCAAGGAAGGTATAATCTTGGGTTCCAAGGCTGAAAGAGAAAACATTGCCTTCTATGGTACCTCCTTAGCTGGATCTGTCTCCACAGTAGTCGACTTATTGAGCAAGTCTATCAGCTCTTCCGAATTGGACTCCTCTGCCTTCGAAAAAGTCAAGAAATCTGCTATCCAAGAAGCTGACGAAATTGAAGCTAGTCCAAGAGCTACTGTTTTGGAACACTTGCATGCCACTGCCTTCCAAGGAACTCCTTTAGGTTTACCTGTCAACGGTACAACTGAATCTTTGGCTGGTATCGAAGTTGATGATATTGCAAGCTTGGCCAAGAAGCACTTTGTCTCCACCAATTCTGTCATTGTTGGTTCAGGTAACGTTAATCACGATGAATTAGTTGAATTAGTAAGCAAGAAAATCGACATCGCTTCTGGTGTCACTCCAGAAGTTCAACCTTCCAAATTCTTGGGTTCTGAATTAAGATTCAGAGATGACAACTTACCAAGTGCATACATTTCTGTTGCTGTTAGCGCACCAGCCATTGGCTCTCCAGATTACTATACCGCAAAGGTTGCTGCTGAAGTTCTCGGCTCCTACGTTTATTCTGAACCATCTTCCGTTAGACAAGGTAGTAAATTAGCTAACTTCATCCACGAAAACCACTTAGCCCAAAACTTTGAACATTTCTCCAAGGGTTATAAAGAAGCTGGATTGTGGGGTTTCTACACTGAATCAAATAACGTCTGCAACATCGATGATTTGATGCACTTTACCTTGAAAAACTGGAACAGATTATCTACTACAGTTACTGAAGCCGAAGTTATCAAGGCTAAGGCCATCTTGAAAACTAAGATCTTAGCTTCCTTGAATACCACTGTCGCTGTTGCTCATGATATTGGTTCCCAAGTCTTGGTTGGTGACAGAAGAGCTTCCATTGAAGAACTTTTCTCTAAAATTGATGCTGTTAATGTTAGCAAGGTTATCGCATGGGCTCAAAAGGATCTTTGGGACCAAGATATTGCCGTTTCTGGTACAGGTCAAATCGAAGATTTGTTAGATTACAACAGATTAAGAAACGAAATGGCTTTGTTGAGATTCTAGGCTATTCGAGGCAGAAAATCAATCAAAACCAAAAAAAACCAATCTAATATTCAAAAAAAAATGAAATAATATGATAACATAGGCTTACTCAATCGCACACAAACAAAAAGAAAGAGTTTTCAAATTGAATTTTTCAATATTAAATAGACATCATTGACAAATGAGGGAAAGCTATATATTAATTGAAAAATTGTGTATATTCTTAAAAAAATTATCCATATTCTTAGTTTTTGCCATATTAAGTCGTTGTTACTATTTTCCGAAACATCATTTTGTGTTGAATTTTTTAAGAATTTTATAAGAAAATTTTTCAAAAAAAAAACTAATCTAATAATGATCTCCGTAAATTATTCGGAAATTATATAAAGCATAATTAAACATGAGAACTTATATAAATGATATAAAATAAAACGTTCAAAAGTATCTAGTGGGGTTTTGTAGAAGCTATTAGTTTGTAGATCTGATTTTCTGATATTCCTTGTTTATTTTGACACTAGATAACAGTTCTCTAATAGAATGAAGCATCCAATAAACCATTAATAATTTTTGAATAATAACTAAAAGTTTAGAACATAATAGATTTTTCAGAAAGTTTGTGTTCGATTACGGTATCTGAGTTAATAAAATATTGAATGGCTTTAAAAGACCAGGATATTTAGTTATAAAATTCTAATACTAATCACTCCTCAGTCGAATTCTTCTTTACTGCGAAAGTTCAAGAGAAACGAATTCTCATAAAATGAAAGGAAAAATAGTCAAATTCAAATGTTTAAATTTAGCTTGTAAATTGTCACAATTTGCGAAGATGAGATGATAGTTTTCTTTTCAAATAAATTAATTTTTTTTTTTTAAAATAAAAATATAAAATATAAATAATCGACCAAAAAATTGAAAGGAAGCGAAAACAATTTGATATCAGGCTCATTCAGATTACAAATTTTTTACTTTCATGTTTTTTTTGGAATATGAATTAAATTATAAAGTCTTATCTCAACTATTATAGAAATAAAAAATTAATATTTATAACGTTGGTCGATAGATAAGTATCAGATCAGGATGACATAAGATTACGCGATATTGATGCTTGTACGCATGTGGAAAAAAAATAAAAATAAAAATCGAAATTAAAGGACTCTCTATTCAAAACAATAAATGATACGCGAAAGTTCTGAAGTTTATGTAAGCAAGCGTGTTAAATGATATGAATCAATAACTGAATAACTGATCTACCGATTATGTCTTATGGTATTGGAGCGGAGCTTCTCAGGAAGATGGGATACGTTGATGGAGAGGGCTTGGGAAGAGATGGAACTGGAATCACCAAACCGATCGAAGTTAACTTTGCACCAAAGGGGATGGGAATAGGCGCAATGACCGCAGCGAAATCTATTGAGGAAGATTACTATTATAGTAGTGAGGATGATACTAATGAAAATGAACAAGGGACATCTGAGGCCCGTATCCTATCAGATAAAGAAAAAGTAAATGACAATGAACTAGAGAAAGGCATGCTCAAATTAGATGTGTCAACAAAAGACGAAAACGATGCACCAAAAATGAGGGAGGAATTAGTACAATATGGAATATTACAATTTAGTGATAAGATTCTTAATGCCATAGATAGAACAGAAGAGAAAAAACTAAAAAAAGGTCCAATAATAACTAATAATGAAATTGCTTTCATCAAAGCAAGAAAAACATTACAGGGAAAGAAAATCAATCTTGATGATGAAAGGACGATACTAATAGAGTTCATCAAATTATATAAAAGATTTATCTTCAAGCAACAGCAATTGAGTGAGGAGAAAACCAGCAAAATCAATTTAGAGAATACCTCCACCTTATTAGGTGTTTTCGAGGATGACTTTAGTCAAATTGAAGCGCAAATATTAGAATTGAACAATTTTGAGTCTATGTCTGAATTTTCATACAAAATAGAAAATTTATTAAAAATAATAGGCAGATGTATCGGCTTTATTAACAATGAATTCAGATTTTTCGAGATTGATGACGATTTAATAAATCACAAAATTGAATTGTTGCTTACCTCTATTTTGTATGAGGGGATATCAAAATTAATACAATGGATCTGGACTCCAAGCGCCGAGTCATCGAATGACTTAAACAATGCCTTTGATATACTTGCAGATGAAATCTTCGCCTGGGGAGAGGAAATTGTTCCAACCTTATCCAAATATTCACAAAATAACAATGCTGAAGAATCAATATCATTGAATTTATTTGATTCTATAGTGACAGAATGTTTACTTCCAAAGGTCCGTATATTTTTTGAGAATGAATGGCAAGAAAAAAATGTTAATAGCTTGACGTCTTTACACATAATACATACAAGCCGAAAGATTTTAAATGTCAATATATTCAATTATTTATTGTTTTCTGTGATCATACCGAAATTGACAAACTACTTTGAAGAGCTTTCTCATTCATTGTTAGTGGTGCAATCAAATACTGAATATGTTAAAGGTATACATGGTAGTAATAAAATGAACAATTTTTTAAATTGGGCGGATTTACTACTGGATGATGCTTTCTTGAGGAATGAGTTTATTGATAAGCTAACGCCATTGTATGAAAAGTACTTCGTGAATGATTTCATCGAAGAACTTAATCAAGTGAAACTCGAAAAAAGAGGTGAGCTTTGCATCTTGGGATTCAATGAAATATTTTTAAATGGTAGATCCGATAATGAAAAGCTAATGGTCATGAAAATGTTGAATAATACTTTAATTAAAAAAATCGTTGTTAATGTAGTAGAAAATGAAAATGAATTGGATGGAGAATCGTTTTTGTGGATGGTTTATGGTTTTAAAGATTTATATTCTAGCATGAAACATAGAGAAAAACTATATGAAGTTTTGCTCAATGAAGTTTTTATAAAATATATTATGGCACACCAGTATATTAAACTTTTACAGAATTCGTTCGTTGATACCGTTTCTAGAGGCAGTCGCAGTGCTCCACATGTGTCTATGGCTAACTGGCTCCAACAGAGGTTTACAGAAATCAGGAACTTCACCAGGAAAGCAATGGGTGATCCTTTAAGTGAAGTCTGGATATCAACTGAAAAAATTTTGATTCATTTCCTCGATACTTTAAACAATTGCATAGACATGTATGAAGTTAAGTCTGAACAAGCTGAATTCGAGCAATACATCCAATCTGTACGCTGGGATTTCGATATTCGTGATGTTATAGATGGGTTAAATCATTCCCTTGTTCAGTAGATTTGTATAATTATTATTCATTTCCTATTATTCTGAGAGTTTTTTCATTTTGCAAATTCATAGATTTTTCTTTTTGTTTTGGTTGAAGATAGTATTTTTCCGGAATGTACAATATAGTAAGTGTATTACTATTTACAGTATATAGTTATTAACAGTTATATAATTATTTAGACTCTTTGTTTTTTTAAAAAGATTATTTTTCAGCAACAGGTACTACGTCTTTTTCAGCAGCTGGAGTGGCAGCTACTTCTTCAGTAACAGGAGCTGGAGCAGCGTTTTCTTCAGCAACAACAACTGGGGCTACTTCTTCAGAGATGACAGCAACTGGAACAGTTTTTTCTTCAACGATAGTAGCAGAAGGAGTGACGACTTCTTCAACAACAGTGACAGGGACGACTTTTTCGGTAATGACGGTAGCCGGGGCAATTGTTTCGTCAGTGGCAGCACCTTCTTGGTGAGCATTGTTTTCGATTGGAACCTCTTCATCTCTCAATTCAGCAGCATAGACTTCTGGATGCTGTCTGAAACAGTCTTGCATACCCTTGAATTTTTCGATACAGTCGATACCCTTTGGCTCGGCTTCAGAATAGACAAAACAGGAGAAAGCAGCCTTGAATTCTTCACCACAAGGGCCATGGGCCATTCCGCCCAAACATGGACAGTCCCAATTGATTTCCCCCGTTTCCGGGTTGTATGCAGCTGCTTGGTCTTCTTCATCACTGCTTGCAGCAGCAGTGTCTTTTTCTTCTTCAACGACAAGCACGTTTTCCTCAGCAGCAGCAGGTTCTTCTCCCAATACCTCTACGACGTCGATTTCAACGAGCTCAGGAGCGGCCTGTTCCTTCTTTTCAGCAGCAGTAGCAGCATCGTAGGAGTGTTTCAAAGATTTCTCGTCGTACGTGTCGATGTGCAACTGGTGGTGGAAGCAGGCAAACAAACCAACGGCAATGGCAATTGGCAACAAGATGAAGCCACCGCGGACGTCCTTGCCTGCGTGCTGGCTGTGTGCGGTGGAGCTGAGTCTAATGCTGTTTTTCCACGCACCTGCTGGGGCGTGCGAGCCTCTTGCGAGGGAGGCTCTCAAAAGAGCTGGCGAGGCTTTCTTCAAGAAAAGAGATGCTCTCAACATGATGGAGGCTGGACAGGTTTGGTTTTCAAAAATGTGTTTGGTATGTCTTGACGTAGCGGATCTAGAGCTTGACTGTGGATTTAACCGAGGAATTTCACCCAGTATGGCTTTGCTGGACGTATTAACACCTGTGATGGGCTCCAGAACACATTCACCTGGTGCTGATTCGTGGTTCTGAATATTTTTCACCTCGTTTTTTCTGTGTATGTGCAGTATGATTATTATTAATTAGGACAAGAACTTCATGGTGAAAAATAAATGAAAAAAAAAAGAAAACCAGAAACGGGCACAAAACCAGCCAGTGCTTCGCAACCACTTTTTTTAATTTTTTTTTTTCAATTTTTTCTGTTTTTTGTTTTTCGTTTTTTTTTTTTTAACAACTCAGCGATTTGAATCGGCTCCAGGCGGTGACAAAATTTACTATGCGGTGTAAGCTGAAAAAATTCAGACATACGAAAGAACACACGGTTTACTGAGATCTTGAAACAATATTCAGATTCTGCTGGAAATTTCGTGCTGTATTTGCCATCATCCACAGACAAGACCATATATGTATATATACATATAGTCGATTGATACGATTCAAGAGTATCTATTTATCTAGCTTGTGCTTACTAGCGTTCCCAGGAAAGCTTTCTACATCAAAATGGTATGTTTTTGATATGACTTCGAGCCAGGAGGCATGGGGACCCAGCAGCTCGGTTGTGTCGATGTTGCGGCGTGTCTGCGGTACTTTTGGGGTCTAACGTGCCCTGATTTTGCTCAACATTGCAGAGCTTTGTTCAATGCTGCAGAATCTTGGCTCCTCGCGAAGGGCTTGTATCTTTTGACGAGAATTGTGTGGCATCTGGAAAGCCCTTCCCATTCACTGTTCGACCAAAAGGTTCTCTCCTGCTTCCTCAGCTCTCTCCCCCCGGAATCCCCTTACTAACATACGTACAGGATTTTGAACTTGCCGAGGATATCAATGGTGTCCGTTTGTCGTGGAACATCTTTCCAGACTCATCTTCCAGTCTGAAGGCAGTCATTCCGGTTGGTGCCATGTACACCCCGTTGAAACAGAAAGAAGATTTGATTGTGATTCCCCACGAACCATTGCGTTGTACCACTAATACTTGTCGCGCAGTTTCCAATCCCTTTTCTCAGTTTGACTTAAGAGCAAAATGCTGGACCTGTCCTTTCTGTTTGAACAGAAACAACTTGCCATTGGCCTACCAGAACATGTCCACCCAGTATTTGCCTCCAGAATTGCACCAAAGCGCAACAACTGTAGAATATATCAGCGAAAAGCCTCTTCAACATCCTCCTGTGTTTTTTTTCTTGATTGATTTGTGTCAAGATGACGATAATCTCGCTGCTTTGAAAGACTCTTTAATTATTGCTTTATCTGTTATGCCACCAAATGCTTTAGTGGGTGTAATCACCTTTGGTACAATGATACAAGTGCATGATTTGGGTTTCGAAGCAGCTCCTAGATCTATGGTTTTCAGAGGCGATAGAGATTACCAATTAAAGACCTTAACTGATATGTTGAATACTAATCCAGGAACTCCAGCTAACTTTTCTAAATATTTTTTGCCATTGCAAGAAGTGGAGTTTCAATTAACTAATTTATTTGAAAACTTGAAACCAGATGCATGGCATGTTGGTCCAAACAAGAGAGCTCTTAGAAGTACCGGATCTGCTCTTTCCTTGGCCGCTTCCATGTTGCAATCTGTTTGCCCTGGATTTGGTGCTAGAATCATGGTATTTAGTGCAGGTCCATGTACTTTGAATCCTGGATTAATCGTGGGACCAGAAAAAAAAGAATCTATCAGATCCCACAGTGATATTGATAAGGACACTGCCAAACATCATAAAAAGGCTAAAAAATTCTATGAAGCTCTTGCTGAAAGAGTAGCTGCAAATGGCCACTGTGTAGATATTTTTGCTGGTTGTTATGATCAAATAGGTATGGAAGAAATGCAATCTTTAGCTAACTCCACTGGTGGTTCTTTGGTTTTATCTGATGCATTCACTACTTTCATTTTCAAACAATCCCTTTTGAGATTATTCGATAAAGATGAAGATGGATTCTTAAAAATGGGCTTCTGTGGTAATTTAGAAGTCAAGACATCAAAAGAATTGAAATTATCTGGTTTAATAGGCCATGCTATATCTTCTAAGAAGTCAGGTGGTAATGTTTCTGATACACTGATCGGTATTGGTGGAACTAATACTTGGAAGTTATGTTCATTGACACCTCATCATACTTACGCCGTTTATTTTGAAACGGTACCAAATGTAAGCAACGGCCAATGTTTCATCCAATTTGTAACTTCATACCAACATGCATCAGGAACTTACAGAACAAGAGTCACTACAATTGTTCCAACAATCACTGCTCAAATAGATGCTCAATTCACACAATCATTTGATCAAGAAGCTGCCACTGTCCTTATGAGTAGAATCGCAACATTTAAAGCTGAACATGATGCCGATGGATCTGACGTGCTTAGATGGATCGATCGTATTTTAATCAGATTATGTCAAAGATTCGCGGATTATCAAAAAAATGCTCAAGAGCTGTTCCGTTTAGCCCCGCAATTCCAGCTTTTCCCGCAATTCATGTTTTCTTTGCGTCGTTCTCAATTTTTGCAAGTTTTTAATAACTCTCCAGATGAAACAGCCTTTTACAGACATATTTTATTCCGTGAAGATACAACGAACTCGCTTATTATGATACAGCCAACCTTAACCGCTTTCCAAATGAACCAAGAACCTGAGCCAGTGTTGCTAGATTCTCTTTCTGTTAAGCCAGATCGTATTTTGCTTTTAGACACCTTCTTCCATATCTTGATTTTTAAGGGTGAAACTATTGCAGCTTGGATCAAAGCAGGATACCATGAGAATCCTGAGTACGAGTCTTTCAGAGAATTTTTGGAAGAGCCAAAAGCGGAAGCAGCTGAATTATTAGTTGATAGATTCCCATTGCCAAGATTTATTGACACTGAAGCAGGTGGATCTCAAGCTAGATTTTTGTTCAGTAGATTAAACCCTAGTGTATCATATAATAATGCTAACGATGGTTTCGGCGGTGGTGCTGCTGGTACCGCTGTTGTTTTGACTGATGATGTTAGTTTACAAACATTTATGTCTCATTTACAAAAATTAGTTGTTAATGGAAGTTCTTAGATTTCCAAGAAATTTCATCAAAAAAAGCTTCAATCGTATGAAAATTCGAGAAGCTTTCCTGAATATTATTTTACATGTATTTTACTTAGAGTAAATGATTGTTATTCAATTGACAATTTTTTAAATCAGAAATAAATATTATACTGTTAACTTATGTAATACAATACAATTTTCAAAACTTAATTTTGTTTTTTCTCTGCTGCTTTCTCATCCAAATTTTCAGATTCCACTTCAACACCTTTGAGGACAACATGACTGAAAAACTCTAAAAGAATCATGAATAAACTTGACAATATCGCAATGCAATAATTAGAAATACTTATTCCAATATCTAACCAACTGCCTTCAATTTGGACATTATAAAAGAAGTTCAACGATAATAAATTGGAAACACTGATAATCAAAGTAGAGACTGTGAAAGTTTTCATATGTAATGAGACATTCAAAATACCCAAACCTGCTGATAATAAGACATATGGAATCACCAATTTAATAATTAACAAAGCACCCATTGAGAAAGGGTCAAAGACAGGAATCAATCTATAAACAGACTCTAACGAGAAAGATGAGATCGACGCTATATTTCCTGTACCGAAGAAGGCTATCTGCGCAAGGAAGAAACCAATAATAGAAATACGTAATACTTGCATCCAATTCTCCGAGCTCTTCATCTTTTTTTTGTAGTTACTTTCTATTTCAATCCATTGTAATAGAATTAAAGAATATCCGACATAAAATAAACTTTCGAATGATATAGTCAAGATAAGGAAATAAGGTGCAAATGTAACAGCGATTAGAAAGAATCTCAATTTCAAATTTTTACTTGTAGAACCAAAGAGGTAGTGTAACAAAGGCATTACTACTAGCGAAGTTACCAACACAACCCAGCCAATGATTTGAGAATATAATGGTAATCCAGTTCTTGCTTGTAAAGATATAACGGAAATATTGGTAGAGTAAACGGAAATTCCTATCAAAAGTATTTGAATTGCAAGAAGTGATTTTGTCAATGTATTTTTGAGATGTTTGTAAAACTTCAAATACCCTAATATTCCTAAAATTACAAGACTAGTGCCCGCAATGTTTATCTCCATTAAAGATTCAGTTTTTATAGCATCAGACCACGTAAATATAGTCATGAAAAGACAGTTAGCAAGCCAATAAAGACAGTGTAGGAATGATGTCCCTCCAACAGCAAAAGGGTAAAAACCAAATAAAACAAACAAAGCAGAAAACAATTTACGATTGAAAAAACCCCAAGCTATAGATTGGAAAATTACCACAATCAATGCTAATATCAAAACGATGACATAAGAAGGAATACCGCTGAAGAAAACCGAAGCACCTTTTCTCACATTTTCTCTATTTTTGAATAATTGCTCCCAGAAATAAATTGGGAAAAACCCATAGAAGTAATAATTTATAGGTGATTTTTGAATGAAAAACAATACGTTTAAAGCAATTCCAATGACCAGAAATATAATGAAAGAGGCCCAGCCTTTTGTGGAAATTGCATTGTCATGCAATACAAATAAGTTCAAGAAAATCATGAAAGAATAAGAAATCCAGCCAATAAAACCCAATGTAATGACAGATTTCAACAATAACCAGTTATAAGTTTGTAGGTAAAATAAACCTTCAATAGAAAGATTCATAAGTTTTTCGATTTTCTCAAATCCTTTTGCAGAAAAAGTTTCATGTAGACGAGATGAGGATACATCTTCAAGAATAGCTAAAATACTATCAATATCTTTCATATAGCTCTCAATCGATTTTTCCTGGAAAGCTGGAAATGGTTTAAAGTTATACTCTGTTGAACTTATTTCTTGTTCCTTGACTAAATATTGCTCAACAAACGCTAATGCATTCTTGTAGTATGATTGTAATTTGTCGAGAGGTGGCGCGTCAATGTATGACAATGGTAATCTTCCAACAGAATTAGCAGCATAATTTGCACCTATTAGGTATGACATCAAAGATGCGATGTCAGCTTGTTGAACATCGTGTCTTTTTACAAAATCTAAATTCCAGTCCTCGGATGTGACAAATTCCGTTCCATAATCAGCTTCTTCGTAAGGTGGAAGGCTATAATCAACTATAGGTTTTTTAATACCTTTACCAAATGCAACTAAGGGAGTTCTTGTATTGTTTGGATGCCCATCACCATGAGAGCCCAACGCAGACATACCATGATCAGCTGTAAAAATGAAAGCAGTTTCTTCATCTCCAAAAAATTCGTGCACTTTAGGAATAAGGGCTTCAAGTTGTTTATCGATGTATTGAACATTGCTATAATATTCCTTGGAATATGGACGGTAACTGTGGCCAGCGGTATCACAACCTAACAAGTGTAAGAAAAATATGTTTTTATCCTCTTTTATTTGCTTTCCTAAGGTTGCATTCTTGGTAGAATTATCAAATAAGTCATATAAGTGGTCAAATGTGAACGCATCTAATTCAATGGATGATTTTGTGAAATCCTCGAATTCATGACCGTACATCCAAGTATCAATCCTACTAGGATCACTAGCACCTTGTGCAAACATAGGAAGAATGTCTGGGGATCCAAATGAATATGTATGCGATGATTGATTAAAAACAGAGTCAAAATCAACAGGGTTCTCCTTCCATCCTTTGGTAACTGCGCTGACATCTTCATAAAAACCAGCAATCATGGCGACATGGCCTGGTCTTGATTCTGTAGGCATTCTAGTATGAGATACTCCGTAAGTTCCTTCTTTCAAAATGATTGATCTCAAATAAGGGGCCAAATATTGCTCTGTTCCATTGAAATCGATTTTGGCAAAAGCTGTATCAGCACGTAGACCGTCAGCTACAATTAGAAATAATCTTTTTGCTGGCGGGCTTCCAGTACTCTGATAATGTTTCATCCCATGTACCAAAGGCGACACAAAATATATGTCGAAAATAGACCAGAGGTAGAATAAATGGAATAGTATTCCGACAACAATAAATACCGTTCTGCTTGTCTGCATTTTGTTGTCCTAAATGTATTTACAATGATCAAGAGATATAGCAGCGGCACTAGTAGAAATCTATAACGTTTATCTTTATGAGTCAGATGATCTCAAGGAAGCTGCAATGAGTCTTGTGTATTTTTAGAGGAAAACTCTGTGAATTAGAATCAATAACCCTTTCAGTTGTTTTGGATCTCTGAATAGATATACATTTGTGTTTTATTTCATCTGAAATTGAAATATTTCAACACGTGCCAAATATTACCGAGCACATAACCGCTGAATTTTTTTCCCGAGAAAACATTTCTAATCAAGCATCTTTTCTTCTTGCCAACTATACGGGTGCATACTAATGTCAAGCTTGACTATATTGAAAAGTCTGCAAGTAGACTGAAAACAAGTAGTTTGTAAGTCTCATTAGCATATATTGAGTCGCTTAAGTGAATATAATAGCTGAAAAGGTTACGGAAAATCGAGTTTTATTTTGACTACAAGAATGGCTGTAGAATACCCGGATGTTATTGTTTTGCCCAGTGATGTTGCAAAAAATGCGTTCGCTAAGTTCATCGAAAAAATTCCTGCTCTTATCAAAGAAGTAGAGTATGATGAAATGTGGGGGCACCAGTTGGATCCTAAAGGACAATATTACAAGAAGGATATCGCAAATGCCATACTTTTCAAATATTTCAAAGCCAATGACTATAAAGTTGAGGAAAGTGTAATCCAATTAAAGGAGTCGCTTGAATGGAGAAAACTGTTTAAACCCTTGAGCGCAGGATTTGTCGAGAAGCATGATCGCAAGTTTTCTGATATTGGATTCTTAACGTATAAAGCAGGTGCGCCTGCTAACTGTAAGGTGGTTACTTGGAATTTGTACGGGGTTACTAACGAAAAGATAAAGAACCCTAAAGAGTATTTTTCTGACATAGATGAGTTTGTCAGATGGAGAATAGGCTTAATGGAGCAGGCAATTGGATTGGTAGACTTCACTGATAAGACAAACAATTTCATCGCACAAGTGCATGATTATGGCAACGTAGCATTTTTACTGTCCGACAAGTCGGTAAAGAGTGCAGGAAAAAAGGTGGTGAGAATTTTCCAGCAATACTACCCTGAGTTTCTCTCTTGTAAGTATTTTCTTAATTTTCCAGTTATTCTATCCTGGATTTACAACTTCATTGTGAAAAACTGGTTCATTTCAGAGGAAACTGTCAAAAAATTTCATATAATGCACAACGGAAAAAACCTAGCTAAAGAGTTTAAGGTCGAAGGACTTCCTAAGTGTTACGGAGGAAATGGTCCTGATCTTGAAAACCAGCGTTATGACATGAATAAGATCAAACTCTCTGAGTATGGTGAGTTTTTGGCTCAGGAAGAATTTAAAGAATCCGCTGATTTGGACATCGATTGAAGGTTGCAAAATCTGTCTTCAAGGAGATCCTTATCGGAGCTAGCAATCTATACTATACTACTTTTCCTTTCTCTTGTCTTTCCTTTTTTTTTTCCGAAAAAAACTAATTTAAAGTTACTTGTTCAGCGAGCAATTTCTTTTATAGCTGGGCTAAAAAAAGTTTCTATGTAAGAGTCTGTATACAAAAATACATACCTTTAGATCCGAAAGAGAGGAGCGACAGGTGTTATTGTCGTTTTATCCAAGCGTTTCAATAGCCGCTATTAAAATTTACATTTATTCTTGTGACAAACAAAAAACTGTTGAAAGTGCAGCAACGGGGTTTCTCTCCAGAAATAGGTTTACAGTTATCCGTTTCTCTATTACATTTTTATGCACTCTCCCACATACTTAGAACTTTACTTGTGAAGTAGGAATATAATTGTAGTTCTCTATAAATTTGCATGTAACTATATGTGCGTAGCTCTTCGGTAATGCATGTATATTACTTGTTTTGGGATATATTTCTGAAATCATATTATGCCGTTCTATGTATGCAGAAATATTCTCAAAGGCAGATCAAACTGGTCTTTACTTTGGTAAATGTGAAAAATATACACTTATGTTAGATTTATTTTTTCACATGCCTCAGAACATATGTACATATAATTTCTTTTTTTTTTGTTTCGAAAGATAGATACATATAAATATATTAATGTACATAAACGCAAAAATTTACAAAAGAGAAAAGAAATATTAATTAATGTCTCAGCTTCTTGTCAAAAGACCCAAAAATTGATCACATGGGCAATCTACAAGTTTAAACCGAGCTGAGTCGGGTGGTCCTTCATTTATTTGTTTCTTTGAACCCAAAGCAGTTAATTTCCCAAATTATATAGACTATTCTCTGTAATTTCAGGAAAAACAAAGAGTAAAAAACAGCAAAAACTATAATTTCTCTTTTTCCGGATTTGATGATATTCTGGCAGCCGTTGCTTATCCGTTATGGAAACAAAATTTGCATGTGGCATCCGAAGATATTTGGTTGGTACTAAATATTCGGCATTAGACTCTGAATTTAAAGCAAGGGAAATCTGCACGTTGCAGAGATTGTTGTTATGCAGATGCTCAGTCCTAGCTATTGAAATGTCGTTAAACGCTGTTTGATAGAGTTTAATATAATTGTTTTAACTGTATATATAACGCTCAATGCAGAAGAACAGCATTCACGTTACATTTATGAATAGAGAGCATAGTTTCTTTAAAACTTTTTTTTTTTGTATGTGTTTGATTTATATTATATATATATATATATATATATATTTACAGTGTATTTGGTCTGGCAATTCGACCAAAAATATCAGTAAAAAAATCTGAGCAATATCAATATCCACGCACAAGCAAATAAACAAGATTGATCTATGGTTTTCGAGGACTTCAACAGCTCTCTCATCCATTAGATTATCACCCAATTATTAGGAAACAAAGCTAAAGCTTACAAAAAGGAAAAGCCAGAGATTAGGAAGTTTAAATTAGTAGACTTTGCAGGGACCTCTGTAAACCGGAAAAGAAGGATCACTCGTTGGCCATTCGATTAAACCTCTTCAATACACATTGACCGGATTAATAACAAAGTACTATTATGGTACTAGTGTCCTTCTCAAACTCCCCAAGGAATCAAGAAGCCACTTCATATACCTCCCCCAAAAAAAAGATTAAGCTTCCTGGAGTAGAAAACTTGTTACAGATCCATCGAGGCTCCCAAAATGCCGTCTATACTCCTGCTGGTCAGGTGTATAACTCTTATACTCCTTCAATTCAAAATTCCGATACTTCTACTAACCCCCACAATCAACTTAGGAACCCTCCACACAATCTGGTAAACCAAAATAGTGAAAATATTGAAAGACATTTGACAGAAAATTCCTCGTTTGCTAACTCATTTCCAATTTCGTTACAAAAAAATAATATAAACATACCATCGGCTCAAAATATCAACTTAAATGCAATGAACAGAGCTAGTACAATTCCTGTGAGCTCTGTACCCCAGGCTTCACAAGATGCGTATTATCCTACAGAGACCTCATCTAAAAACAATAGCGAGTACCCCATCAATCCGAGCTCACATAGTTATCAAGGCATTCCATCGAATGGAAACGAAGGCCATAACAACTTTTATCAACTGCAGCGACAAAAATTTAGTAACAAATTTGCTGATTCCTCTTCCCATAGGGCTGCTCCAGCCAACAGGTATCCAACTTTTGAGCAGAAAAATATCACAAATTTAGTTACCAATCCAAATCAGAGGCAATATACTGGACCGCCTTCATATGCGTCACCTGGCCATAACTATAGTGTAGTTCACTCTGTATCAAACTCAGAAGCTCGCTTTCAAGCAATCCAACCACCACTTTCTATAAATCCTAATCATAATTTACCTGTCCATGCGTCTCACATACTGAGCCAGAACGTCGGAAGCTTTCCATCCCCTAACAATATATATAGCGATATGCCACAAAGGCCTGATAGGATGATGTCGTTTCCACATGGTCAACAAATGACAACGTCATTCCTGCAGACACAGCTGATGCAAACACAGATGTATCGATACTCCGAACCGCAAAACAAGAATGTTCAGAAAAAAAATATTATTGTACTGATGCCCTCAAAGCAGAGTGTAGCTTGGCTGCAAAAAGATGACAAATTGTTATGTCATTTGAAAGAAGCGAAAAAATTAGGATGGAGAGATATCGCCACTTATTTTCCTACTAGAACACCAAATGCTTGCCAGTTTAGATGGAGACGAATTGTCAGTGCCGCAAAAACTACAGAAGGTAAAAGGATTTCTCCATATATACAGAAGAAACTTACTAAAAGTTTGAGCAAAGACTTGAAGTAACTCATTTCATTTTGCACGTATTTGAATAAAACTGTCAAAAGGAACAATGTTTGGTGTAGAACCCCAAGCATTGATGGCTTTTCTAAAAGCTAATTGCTCTACTAACATTTGCAAATTTTATTTATCATGGAAATCCATATGTCTAAGAAATTATAAATTATCTAGATCGTAAGAATGTAAATCCTAATAAACAAGCTAGTTCTATCAAATTGGACAGCCTATGAATCTAAATTGAGTTGTCTTTATGATCTGCTCAGTTGAAGAATAAAACGAGCTTCCAAGAATGCGAATTCCTCCGAATCAATTTCCTAAAGCCTGACACGAAAGAAAAAAAAAGAATCACAACAGAAGAAACCACCTCCGTATCTGCTTACAGAAATTGATAATTTCAGAGGAATTAAGTGTGCTATACCGAATAATTATCGGCAGGAAACTCACTAGAAGTACTAGACTCTATTCAATTTGAGTTTGTAATTAAAGAGTACATGCCCTGCTGATGTTTTAGAGTGCATCCAGCATATAAAAAATATGGATGGCTTATAGGAAAAAAAATAAATAGAACAATATTTCATTTAATTAGTGTAGAAGAATAGAAAGCTCATGAATATGTAAATAAAATATTTAAGAAAGTTTAAACATACTAAGCTCACTTTGAACTCTACTAAGTTGCCTAGAAGTCGCGCTACTTCTAAATTCTAAATCACCAACATCAAAGTAACCATAGCCACCCAAAATATTTTCTTCGAACTCTTGCTTTCTTTTGAAAGACTCGGAGAGTCCCATTGAAACAGCAGTGATTGTGTTTTCTATAACAGATAAATGGCTTTTGGTATTTTCTTTGTACAATCTTTCAAATTCTTTGAGGATCCATCTCAAAGTTTCTAAAAATCTGTCGTTCTGTCTAAAATTGGAAGAAATAGTGAATATTGTGGACTCATCCTTGATCACATAGCCTATTCCAAAGCCATCAGGTTTGAAGGGAGTGATTCCAAAAGCTTTCAAAGAAGGGTTACCACAATTAATTGCCAAGATATCTGGGTCAAACAATAGATCCATATCATATAACAAAAATCCCGGTACATCATCCTCATTTGGAATATCTTCAATATCTTCACTTTTAATTTGATTCAAGTATTCACGCTGCAAGTAGGCAATCTTCAATGCTTTTAAGTGTTTCTCGAAACCTTCTCCAGCCCGACATTTTTGTTTTATACTATTGATTTCTTCCACGCCTTCGATTATATTGTCCCATCTACTTTTTGAGTTGGAGATAAAATTTTGGCAGATCTTTAGTAACTTTGAGTTTTGTGTGAAGCAAAGTTCCGATCTAGAATGTTCAAATCTTCTCATACTGATAGATTCTCCGATAGTTACGGCTTTACCGTACAATGCATAGTGACTTAGTTGAATTGCTAGTTGTATCAAAGAGTCTGCGTTCAACCTATTCAAAGAAGCCGCATGCTTAAAGCCAAAATCAATAATTTCATTTTTGAAATCGAATTGACATAATAAGTCACCTAGCCTGTTCTCTGCCAAACGTAATTTATGATTCAATATTGGCTCATCCTTAAAATCCCATCTTAAACGTTGGAAATATCCTGGCTCACATGTAATTTTTTCCAACTCATTGTATTCATTTTTAACCACAACATCATTGCTCCAAAGTGAAAAGATCTCCAAGTTTTGAATATTTCTTGCCAATCTTAAAATTGAGTCAGTGTAAATATCTGAAACATATCTCAAAACGATAGTGGCATCACTTGAAGTGGGTTCCCACAAAACAGCAGCCAAAGAGTCTTTTGAAATTAGTAACTGTAATTTATCATACCATCTGGAAGTACAACTTCCTTTTTGGATACCTGTTGTTTCATCAATATTCGACGTTCCATGGCAAATATTGAGATAATTTACCCTTTCATCATTTATGATAAAGCTATTTAAATCCAAATTCACGATAATCAATGACGAATCAATGAGTTCTAAATTTTCTTTATTTTTTTCGTTACTTTGTAATAATTTTCTGCACTCTTGCCATTGAGATCTGGATTCTGTTGTCAAAGAGCTCACTGATGGTTTGAAAACGTCAGTTGTTTGCTCATTTGTATCAATTATGTACTGGAAGATTTTTTGTAAATTCAATTGATCAATAATAACATCATTTTCGTCATTTAGAACTTTCAAAAAATAAAAATTGTTGTTGCACAAAACGATCAAATGCTTTGAATTTGAATAGTTCTTGACATTGATTCCATTTCCATTTTTTGAAGGAAATCTTGTGGTTCCAAATAAATAATTCAAAGAATTCATGGAGAGTGGGTTCTTGCTCTTTGGGGTGACGTCAGGCTTTAGCTTGTTTTGCTTAACAGATGAAATGAATTTCAAAGTACTGAAAGTCAAAATTGCTGCTCTTTCGGATTGAGTTGGGGGTAACAAGCTCCAAAAATTTGGATCATTTTCCAAAATGAAGTAGGGATTCTTTGGCAAAGTTTTACCACGGTATTCACTGTAAATATTGGTGACATTGTGGTCCCTGAAATTGGAGAAAAGATCCAAATAACATGGGTTCTTCTTGTCATAGTCTTCCAAGTGGGATTGCAATATCTTCAATAACTTGTTCTTTGGGAGCTGAGACAAAATAGACTTCGATTTCAAATACTCTTCTGGACTCTGTAAAGGCTCTAAAGCCTTCAAGGCCTCGGTAAACGAGCTTTCCAACAGCGGCAAAGGAAGCTTTTTCAATTGTTTTTCCTGAATCATCTATTGAGCTTGGTTTTTTTTATCTTGTGTGGTGAATTGCTGTACTTTGTCTTGTGTGGTGGGTTACTGTTCTTTTCTGGTTATTGCTTTAGCTTAATGTCTGGGAGTTTACAATGTTCCTGAAGATAAGCTTGAAGTCAGCAGTTTCATTGACTCACAAAATACGGATTCATTGACAGTTGTTATATATGCTGATGAGAAAGAATCCATTTTCTTTGCAAGCCTGTGCGGCTAATGTAATTTAACTGCCCTAAAAGGAATTAATCACACATCCATGACAGCAGTAATAAAGTTCCGTATGGCCAGACGACACAGTAAGGATCAGGAAAATCAGAAGCGATCCCACAATATGTGAGAAACGCAGCACAAAAAAAAAAAAAAAAAAAAAAAACAGGAAATGTGGGGTAGTTCCATCACTCAGCAGTTCCCTGGTAACCGTCGATAGTGATGGCTTGGATGATGCATGTTGCTAAGGGAGAACAGTATGTGATGAGCCAAGTGGAATCCGAAACTTGAGTGATTCCGCCAGCAAGAAATAGACGAGGTGCCCAAATACACATATTAAGTACACATATTATGCATTTTAACAAGAGTGTGTATCAATAATGATGCGATAAAGAGTCTTTATGAAAGGGGGCATGGTCACGTGTTATATTCGAGGGCACTCATTACACGTGCCATAGCTTTTTTTTTCGTTCTGCAAAGAAGTAGCAAATAAACATTTTTGCGAATGCCACCAGTTTTGGTCGAAATTAAAAAAAGAGCCGCAAGTTGCGAAAATAATAATTTTTCACTATCCAGATACAACCTAGTGATCTGAAATTTTTCGTTAGATAGCTATTCTGTGGCAAGTCTCTCTGGAATCTCGTATACATCTCTACACCAGGATACCCATTAGACGTTAGTTAGAAAATAATAGCCTTTAACTATGAACGGTGGGAACAAAAAAAAAGTTTGTATTGGCTGACACTATGAGAGCATTCAAAAAAAAAAAAGCACACTACATACAAAAAATTTCACCATAGAGAGTAAGCTAGCGCATAGACACAGCGAAGAGGCCCACAGAGAATACTAGTAGTACTCAGTGATACTTGAAAAATAGTAGTAGCATTACAGGAAAAAAAAAAAAAAAAAGAAAATAATTTTCAAATATACAGAATAACATACTCTTCTCTATCAACAGTTCACTTTGACCACCAGTAGCACAGTATTGTTGAATATAGCAAACAGATAACCACGAGTAACCATGTCTGCCGAAGAAGTCGTTGATATTCCAGAAGAACAACAATTTGAAGAACAACAAGAAGAATTTGACGTTGTCTCTGAAGTTAAATACGTTGACTTGGCCACCAAAATCCCAAAGGATGTCCAAGATGCCCAAGCTTCCATCAGATTGTTCAACAAATGGTCTTATGATGATGTTACCGTCAAGGATATCTCTTTAACCGACTACATCCAAATTAGAAACCCAGTTTTTGTTGCCCACACTGCTGGCCGTTATGCCTCCAAGAGATTCAGAAAAGCCAGTTGTCCAATCATCGAAAGATTAACCAACTCCTTGATGATGAACGGTAGAAACAACGGTAAGAAATTAAAGGCTGTTAGAATCATCAAGCACACCTTAGAAATCATCCACGTTTTGACCGACCAAAACCCATTACAAGTTGTTGTTGATGCCATCATCAATACTGGTGCCAGAGAAGACACCACCAGAATTGGTTCTTCCGGTGCCGTTAGAAGACAAGCCGTCGATGTTTCCCCATTGAGAAGAGTTAACCAAGCCATCTCTTTATTGACTGTTGGTGCCAGAGAAGCTGCCTTCAGAAACATCAAGAGTATTGCTGAATGTTTGGCCGAAGAATTGATCAACGCTGCCAAGGGTTCTTCTACTTCCTTTGCTATCAAGAAGAAGGATGAATTGGAAAGAGTTGCCAAATCTAACCGTTAAAACTTCTACTCTTTATTATTTCAGATTTATTATGTTATATTTTTTTCTCGTTTATAATAATTAGTATCCAAATAAACCTCACATTATGAAAAATTAATACCTAATAATGGACATCAATTCAAGAAACTTAGATGGGCAGAATGTGATTTCAAAAGCAATCAGAAATGAGTTTGTCACTGATATTTGGGAACTTTATAGTCACATGAATCTTTTGGAAATTTACTTGACTGGTGATTTGACTGCTAGAGAGATGGTCTGATTGTCTTTTACTCCCGTACTATTTGCTACCTCTGAATTATGTCATTATTGTAGATATTCATGAATTAAAATGTAGATATAGAAAAACTATATAATTAGACACAATATGTATCTGCCTATTTATATTTACAAGCTATTCACCTGAATCAAGTGCTGAAAAAATATACATTTCACAAGCTTAATGTTCACTCATTCCAACCAGCTGGAAACCAAGAAGGTAAGTAACCTTCTACATATAACTTAATGTTTTCATCGTCATCTGTTCCATCAGAAATTTCTTTAGATAATTGTTGCTGCAAATCCGCTGTAACTTCAGCTTTGTCAAGCTTCAAATAAAATATCCTATTTGGCTTAGTGAACTCTATTAGATTCACTATACCACTCACGTACCCGTTATCAGATACATGCACCAACTTGCCAGCTTTTGGCTTTCTTTTAGTAGTAACTGGCGAAGATCCAAATGGATTTGTTGTAATATTTGTCGATTTCTCGGTCTCCTGAGGTGCTTTATTGAGATCATCATAATAAATATGGTAGTCTTTCAAACATTTTAATAACATGCTTGAAAGTTTTTCATTCGCAGCGGAGCTAACATTTGAGTTATTCGGAGAAACAGAAATACTTGTCTTGAGAGGTAGATATCTTTTTCTTATTTCACCTGTAAAAAAAGATCTATGAGTCAATTCTTGACCTTGGTAACAGCCCTTATTGAAAGATATTATTGGTGAGTTATCACACGAATATGCTACCTCTTCTATAGAAGATAATTCTTCATCACTCGCTTCATCTAATTTGGTTAAATATTGCTCGTAGGCACCATCGATTCCTTCATTTTCAATACCCATCAAATTGTAATTTAGTTCAATAGGTATATACTTATTTGGATCCAAATCCTGGATTTCTGGAATGTCATTGATGCATCTTCTAAACTCAAGTTCCTTTTCAGTAACCATTGTATGCTGTGAGTCGCGATCCACGACTCCGTATTCATGCGAATCATTAAGTAGATCAAATGGATTTTCAACCTGTTTGCTTGTAATAAGCTTGAGAGCAGTTTCTGGAAATCTTTCATCTATCCCAATGCCAAAAACATTGTTTATTAAGAAGGAGACGTCATCTGTCTTGAACAAGCTTTTAGATTTTAAAAACTCCAAGAATTTGTCGCGAGCAGCTTCAGGAGTCTTTAATAGCTCATTATTTTTTAACCAATTTCGCTTAATTGAATGTATTGTTTCGGAAAAATTTGCCGATTCTGATTCACTTTCCGGGTATATATACCAATTATTGAGCGAAGAATCAGCTATCTGTTTCAAATCAACCTTAGAGACAATTTTGTGAGCCTTAAACATTTTTTCCATTTCCTGAAGTACACTGCTATGCATTTCTATTAGGTAACTTGAGTGCTTACTATCGTTTTTGGGAAGAAATATTGATTTCTCGAAATTTTGATTATCTTGTATTCTGTCATTCAATGGATAAATCCATGCATCTGACAATAATCTTCCTTTAGAGTTCAAAAACAAGGTGTAAAGCCCCAATTTTTTGTATCCCGCATTTTCAGTGTTATCAAAAAACAAATCCTTGTTAATGTAGAAACTATTGTCGTTAATGAGAACGTTTGCGGGATTTTTCTTTTCAATTAGTTGATTCAGAAACTTCGAAGTCATCAATCCATTGATGAATTTATTGGAATCTCTTCCAACGATTTGGATACAGCTTGTACTGCATAGCTTGGCATATTTCATCTTGAGAACCGAATATAAAAGCTATTTACAATACGTATACCCTGTTTTCTGACAGTTGACTAACATGTCTCGTTGTTGATCATTTCATTTGACACTGGTCATTGCAATTGGAGAAATACTAATTCTCATTGGCTCTTTAATTTCATCATATTACTTGAAGAGTACCGTACTGGATGCGGATCCCGTGAAAGTCACGATGATGCTAAATAGATTTCTGCAATTTTATGCAGGTGCAATATGAAGCACAACATAAAGTGGAACAATTTTCTATCATTACATACGAGCTGATTTTACAATGACTGATAATTATATATATATAAGCTAGTGTATGGAATAGCTGCTTTCTATCGAGATTATTGATAGACTGATAAGTTCTTATCAACCTCAAACTAACAGATTATCTGATGGTTTATGTACACCATTTATCATCATTGAGGCAGAGATTGTTTTTGTATGCTTTTTCATGTTTTTTTTTCTATTTTTCCAGCTTTTCTCACATGAAAAAACGTAGAATTAAAAAAAGTTCAACTGTCTGTCTAGTTATGCATACATACACTTCACATTGCGCGTTATAGTTGAAATAAATGTTCAAACTAAATTATGTGATTTTAACTCAATGTTCATGTTTTGTAGTTACACTTATTTTCCATCGTGATAATTTGAGTCTAACAATCTTTCGTATCAATATTTGCGTTGTTTTATTTCCAGATAAATACATTATACTACAGTCAAAAAAATTTAAACCCCAAATCATTGTTGGGTAGAGATAAAGCTGCTGGTGGTGTAACGTCTTAAATCATCCAAATATATGAAAAGGTATAGAAAAATTAAGCAAAGGAAAAAGCAGAGAAATCAAAAGTTAAATAAAATAAAAAGTCGAAAAAGAAAAATAGAAACTATCAGCACATAGTATTAGACAGCAGATAAAAGTTGTGATAAGATATAGGAAATAAAAAAGAAAGCAAAGTCATGGATATTTCTAAAATACTAGATGTCTCCGTTGAACCTTCGGACAAGCTCGAGCACATGCTCAAAGATGCAACAGACTACACTAATCGAGAAAATGATTACACTATTCCTTGTCCAATGGCCGATTTCCAAAAAGAATTAACAGATGCTATAGTGTCTTTACACTATTCAGACATTTTGAAATATTTCGAGACAACAACTAAGGACGATTTGTTATTAATAGACTCATTGCAAAAATTATACTTAAATATACAGCTTATCAGCACTCACCCATACTTGCTCATAGACCATTTCATGCCAAAGTCATTAACTGCAAAAGATATTCCTGAAAAACTTATTCAGACAAGCGGTAAATTTAAAGTTTTGCGAATGATATTAGATATTGTTTGTGGTGTTCAAATTTTCAGAAGATATTTAAAAACTGAGTTGGTCATTGAACAAGGAAAGCTCGCTAACGCAAATAATAGTTCGCATAGTGGAAGCAGTCAAGCCAATCTGTGTGCAAATTTCCCAAAAAAGAAAAATCAGGCAATATTCAACAGCGTCAAAGCAAAGTTAATCGGTCTGATTGAAACATTGAGTAGTAAAAACTACTTACTCATAGCAAGAGAGGGCAGAACCATCGATTTGATAGAATCTTTATTGCTTGGCTTGAAAGTCAGTTATGTCCGATATTCGGGAATCAACGTGAAAAATAGCTCTTCTAGATCTAAAAATTCTAATAATAAAGAAGATGCGGATCATGGAAACGGGAAAGGTTCAAAAGGTTCTGACCCTTTTGTTTTGCAAGGCGAAGACGCCAAAGGTTATATCAAAAAAAGAATTAATTCATATCCGGTCAATCTCAGCTCAAACCTTGAAAATTATGCAAGCCATTCTATCAACTTAAATTCTTACCCTATTTACCCTGTGACTATTCATATAATATCTTCTGATGATTTAATGGACTACGATACCAATCCAGATTTATATAATGATAAAAATTGCAATGATGCTGCAAAGCAAAAGATTATGCTGTTTTTTAGATTGTTCGACAATAGTGCATTCAAATTCGATTTGATGATTCCATTCGATATTTCAATGGATTTAACTTGTGAAATCATTGAAAAACTAAGAACTAAAAATCATACAAGGAGTTCTTGTGCTGTTGATAGGGCTCCTATCCTTCGATTAATACCAATTTATACAGTAGACCACATTGCTACTAATTTTGGTTGCTCACCAAAAGATTTTGCAAATATCAATGAAACTTTTCGTAACACTGTCAGTGCCATTGTTGTTGAAAGAGGACAAGTTGGCTTGCTAGATTCGAATATGAAGACAATCATAAATAATAATCTAGATTTCATTGAGAATTGGTTATTGTATTTTACTGATAAAAAATTCAGCAAAAGAATAAAAAACAAAGAGAAAGAACATGATGCTAAAAATAGTTGTATTTGGCCAATTCCACCCATTCCTGTAATTCCTATTTATGAGCCACAGGACGTGGAAAAGTCATTATTGAAAGAGGTCAACTATACTCCAGAAGATGATTATAGTGATATTGAAGAGGAAAAAAAGAATGGGAAAGAAATTGAAAATAATTCAGGGTATGATGATTTCAATCCAAATATGGATACAATAATAAAAGTTGACACAAATAACGGATATTCTATAGATAATAGTAATAGTAAAGAAAATATTTCTAATCTAGCTTACGGTGTGCGGAAAAGAAAGGTCAAGTTAAATTTTGATCCAAGATTAGAGTTTGAAAATCTTCCTCTTTTCAAGAAGCTTTACTTGAAAACTAATAATGACTATTTTTATGATTCTAAAAGATTATCTGGAAATTACATATTGAATCCTGTTCAGTTAAAAAACCGATCATCGATTATTGGCATTGAAACTGATTCTGTCATGACGCACAGTTCTTACCACGATTATATCGTGGAGCAATTGATTCTAACTCATTTTGAAATGTATGAGATTAATGTTAAATATTTGAAATTTAATAACATTGATAATGATTTGGACGTCTCAAAAAAACTAACTGAAGAGCATGCAGAAGATTTCAAATATAGCTTGAGTGAATTCGATAAATTTCTAGCCAAGAACGATGAAATTGTGAAAAAGCAAAGCAAATTAGAGAAATATATTGATTTTTTGAAACAAATGAACGCAGAAAAGGAAGCGAACAAGGCTGCTTTGAACAAGCATTTCGAACTGTTATCAGATGGAGTAGAAAAAGAGGGGGAAAACTTGACAGCAAATCAAACTGAAGACGAAGATGCTGCAATCAAAAATGATGTGGTTAAGAATGAGATGAGAATCATTGATTTGATAAGGCAGAAAAGAGATGCATCCAAGCTGTTGAAGTTGAAAAGCAATGAGTTGAATTATTTGAAAGTTGAATTGGAGAAGTTAGACAAAATTAGATCAGAAAACACTGCTGCCATTGCAACCAAGAGTGAAAAGATAGAGAATGAATTGATTGGAAAAATGAAGAAGACTATGCAAGAGTACGAGGAAATTGAAGGTAGTAAAAAGAAACGGAAAGTTAATGAGATGGTTGGCGAGGTAGATGGGCTCGCATTAGAGATTAGAAACGAGATATCCAACTACGAAAGCTCTGGATATGGCAAGAATAGAAATAAGTACAGAAGAAAGTGAGGAAATCCCAATTCATTTGGAACATTCTAGATTCGCTATTGTTTGGTTTTTTTTTTCTTTTTTGTTTTGTTCTGTTATTTTTGTTCCGTTTTTTGTTTTATCCTTGTTCCTCCTTTTGTTTCTTTTGTCAACCTGTGCGTTCAAAAAGTATGTGGCTCACCACTTTTATAGATTTTTCAAAATATGATCTAGCGATACAGAAGTAGTATTTTATCTCCATACTTTCAATGTGATCCATCGCAGCATTATTCACTATTCTCAATGAATTGCAGAAGCCTCAAATAACCATATTGTAACACTTGGCTGGCATCCAGCTAGCATCCGGCTGGCAGTTTTTCCCGTGCAAGCACAGCTAATCAATGAAATATGCCCTTTGTAATTGTTCATGTTGAAAAACTGTGCCGTCGTGCATCTATGTTTTCTTTTAGTACTAAAAAATTTCCTAATTTGGTCACATAAATCCTGATCGCGCTTAACAAGTTTGATTCATCTCAGATTAATCAGGGGCCATCCGATGCTTGCGTGTATACTTAGTCTTTAATACTATTATATGCTCTTAATTGTATAAAAAAATAAATTCAGATATCTTAGTAAAAAAAAAATTGTGTACAGTGTAAACTGTGAAAAGAAAGTTAACACGCAGCGAAACACTAAAACGGTTTTGTGCACTGATAAGGTTAAAAGGATCGTGTTTTTGGTGCTGTCTACACACACAGAAAGAGATAATAGAAATATTAATTTAGTAAAGTAAACAACGAATGGTTTATTTTTGTATATGGTTGTAACCTGATTGAAGATTTTTCAATAAGTCTTGGTACTTTGTTTATCTATTCTACATCAACCACCTTAAGACTTTGAGGATAGAGGAGGAATCCAAAATATTTAAAAAAGAAAAAAGAGCATAGGAGCCAGAAAAGAAAAAAAAAGAAGCAGCGAAAGTGAAAGTAGCGGCCAGAAGAGAAGGAACCGCAAGAGAAACAGAACTAATACAAAGAGTACAAATAGGGATCATCCCAGAGAAAGATAGTTAGTTGTTGATATTTAAACGTTTTTTTTGTTTTGAGAAAATACAACCGCGCTTTTTACAGCTAATCTACGTATTGGCAAGGTGTATATACGTGTGTGAATATCCATGTATATATATTACTGACGGCCCGTTATCCAGGAGAGAAATAACAACACATAACATCTATCCAACAAAAGCATACTCTGTTTCTGATTATTTTTTCGCAACAGGAGCAAAAATTTTGTACTGACAGAAACCCATCACCTCATACCTGGAGATCGTTGAGAACGCCAAGTTACGGATGAATAGACAATGTCTGACATTTGTGAAGGATCTGTTTACATTACCAGTCTTTCCAGTTTTGTGAAGAATCATGAGTCACAACTCATGGATACACAGTTGATATACAATAGATTTTTGTTAAAAGATGCTGCAAAAAAAAATAAGATCACCAACAACAACGAGCAGGCCTCAACCACTACACTCAACTCAAGCTCAGAAGATTCAAGCCAAAAAAACAGCGATGTAGCCGCCACTTCTGATTCAGCTAATGGCAGCAGTGGATTGTCCAATACCGTGCCTCATCGAAAATTAGTACGATTGTCTTTGACCTTACATCATTTATATTTCCTACTAGACAGTTTCGGAAAGATAAACTTAGAATCGGGTCCTTTAAACATAAGGATTTTTGACGTTGATTATGAAAGCGCGTCTTCGGTAGCTTCAAATTTATCTATGGGCGATGATACAGAGTGGGCAAAGGACTCCATAAACATGGGTAATGATTTCGGTCAGGAATACGTCTCATTTTTATCAAATCACTATTATAATAACAAGGCTAAAAGAATTAGCAATTATGCGAGTTCAATCAACTCAAACAACTCCATGACCTCTATGGGATCTGTTAAGTCGGCATTTTCAACTCTTTGGAACTCATTTTCATTGAACTATAATAATCCGGCTTCAAATAAGGGAAATCAAGATGGTGAAACAGACGAGATCACCATGTTTGACAATCCAGCGATTGTCAATTATTTGAAATATTTAAATTCATCTATGAGCAAAATAACATCCCTCAGGCTAGCTCCTGACATTCATTCAAAATTGATCAAAAATTTTGAGGAGTACCCTTTTGATAGAGCAACACCATTGAATATTTTTAAAAATTTACAATTCCTCGAAATTGATAATGTAAAGCCAAATGATATATTTGGCTGGAACTCATTAGCATCTATGCTTCGAATTTTTACAGTAAAAAATGTTGACATTAATAACAGACTACATATGATATTTATAGAACTACCATGGCAAGACCAGAATAATAGAAACTCAAAGAATATGGCTGAAAATAGTGGCATGTTGCCTTTCAAAGATGACTTCAATATCAGTACTTCGTCCTTACCATCATCACCTATAAACACCAGCAGTTTTAACCTAAATAATACCTCATTAGTAAGCTCGCAATCCAATACATCCTCTGTGTCTGCTGGCTCATCCCCTTCCATGAATGGAGAGAAGAAAAAAGGAAATAGAAAAAAGCATAAATCATTTAGCACATTAAGAAAAAAAAAAGCTTCTGCTAGGCATCAAGTATCAACCAATACACCCTCTAATGACCAAATTGATCATCATAACGTTCGTTCAGCAGGTAATATGGCCTCATCGAATAGCGTGGCAGCAACTAATTCGTCTTCCACAACCCACCTGCCGATTGTATCAAGCAATGAGCTTTATCCATCTTTAGCACATCCGTTCTACAAATCAAAATGGAAATTTATTACTTACCTATCTTTTACAAACACAAATTTATCTACACTTCTTTCTCCTAAGGATAACGGTGATTTAACTGATGAATTTTTCAAATTGTTTGAAAATTTGACATATTTGGATTTATCGAAAAATAGATTCAGACATATTCCTACAAGTATAAAATATCTCACAAATTTGAAATCTTTGAATTTAAATGATAATATGATATCAGACGTGAAAGTCTTTCGGAAAATGTACGCACGCAATAAGGAAAAGGATACTTACAAATTTTCAATCAAAAATCTAAATGTTTTACTTTTGAAAAATAATTCTATTTCTAACTTGGAGGGAATTGAATGTTTAATGCATTTAACAAAGCTTGACGTTTCAAATAATAAAATACAGTTTTTGAAGGATTTTAAATATTTAATCCTATCAGCTATAAATATCAATAGGAAAAATGAGATCCCATTTGATAGCAATAAATCAATAGAAAAATCTGTTTTGAGAAAGAATAGACTAAGAATTAATCCAGCAGACATTGCCAATGTTGAACTTCTACTTGATGTGAATAATTTCAAGCAAATCATTTTGAGCAAAAATGTGAGCCGCATACCATTAACAAGTTTACATATAGCTGGTAATCCACTACAATATTTGGATAAGAATTATAGAATCAAATTATTTAATCTCTTCAGTGTTTTGGGCTGGGTTTCCTACAAACATCCAAAATGTATGAAAATAAATGGTTACAGTCCAAGTTACATTGAAGCATATTATTTGATGTCTGATGAGGAGTTTAACAAATTAGATATCTTGAATGCAAATTCTTTTAAAAAGAGTGCAGATAGATCATCTTTATACGACCAGGATGACTTTCAAATCATTTTGAATTTTAAAAAATTTTTGTTTGATAAAGATCCGTACTTCCATCAATTCAAATCAAATGATTCAATAGATGAGTTCATAAGAGAAAGTAACAACACAGAACTAAGATCAGCTGGTCTTTTGAAAAGCATAAGTAATTATAGTTTGCAATTATTTAGTGGAGCTGAGAACGAACGAACTGTATTGAAGCATGATAGATCGCTACTGATACCAAAAGACAATCCTATTAATATTAAAAATAATAAGCTATATTATATGAATCCACATAGAACTGTTTCAGGTGATGCCACTATAAAGGGATTTTCAAGTCCTACAACTAGTGCTCTTTCCCCTACTAATGTTACATTCGATTTAGATAAAGTAAATCCAAGTAATAACGGTTTTACTGATCAGAGTATGCTGATTCTGACGAAAAAAGAAACTGCAACCCATGGTCTTCCAGATAATAAAATAGAAATTTCTGTAGATCCAGCTTTCCAGATTCAAAAATTAAAACCACTTAATCGTACTGCGCTTAATTACTCAAAACCAAGCAATTTAGTTAATTTGGAAGCATCAAAGTCATTGAGTAATTTATTAAATTTGTCGAAAGCGCTAAACCTTGATGAAAAGGACGAGAGAAAAGAGGATTGTGTTAAAAAACCTATCAAAGACTTTTCTGCTAATATGAATATATTAGGAAATAATAATATTGATAGACAGCCAAAAGAAATCGTTGGCTCAGCACCAACTTCGACAATCTTGATATCTAGCAATAATCAGTCTCTTCAAGAGAACGATCCGAAAAAAAGCAATTCTTGTACATCAAATCTTTCTAAAAAAACGTTTGGTATTTCATGAAGTTTTCACATATATATATATATACCTCATTTTTCTTGTTTTTCAAATCGACCTATGTCGTTATTCATATGTTTCCTCAGACTCCCCTTCCCCTTTTTTTTATTTGTTATTTTATTCTAACATGCATTAAGTATTTTTTTTTGTTTAAATTAATATATTCTTTTATTCATCATTTCTCTGGGTTAATTCGTAGTCTATTCAGCTTTTTAGCTGCAAGTACCCTTTTAAGTTTAATATTTTATTTTTTCTTTCATATCTTGCTACGTCTAATTTGTAGCTGGTCTTTTGGGTTGTAATTTTACATTATTTAGCTACACATCAGGTGTATGGACTTTAAAAATTTTTTATCAAACTCTCTTAGTCGAAAATTTCTAGCAGCCCATTAAAGAATTACATTATTTTACGCTAACGAAAATGAGTATATGCTTTCATTTTTCAGAATTAAATTCAATATTGTTCAAATCTTATATGTTCTAGAAATTATTATTTAAAAATCTTGATTGATTATCTATGCATAATTTCTGCAAACTATGATAAATACGCTAAATGAACTACGGTCTTCATTTTTTTTTTTTTTTATGATTCACCTTTATTGATAAGTGTAGATGCGAATACATTAAATGAGCCATTGGCTAAAGCATCCAATCTTGCTGTCTTAGGTATATTACTGTTGTCGTTGATCAAATGGTATTCAAGTGTCGTTAGATTATATTGTTTGAGTATATTTCTTTCTTCTTAAGGACTAATAAGGAATACACTACGATTTTTCAAAAAAAAAGAAAAATATTATACTCGACCTTAGCGAAGTACTGGCGTTTTAAAAATATACAGTTGTGCTCAGCGGTTGATGAGCCTAAATTTGGACTCTACAAAAACGAAATTTTGTGAATACCAGGTAGTAGTAGAACAGCGGCAACCTAGTGTGAAGAATCCACATTACTTGTTTCTGAATGATATATGTGTAAATAGTGATCATATAGCGAAGGAGACAGCTGAGTCAGATCACTTTTCAACTTCATATAAATCGGAAAAGTTTCAGGAAGACTCTGGATACAATAGTGACTCTTATCTAACTATGAATAATATAAATTATATGGGAGGTAGTACAATAATCAAAAGCACAACACCCTCGTGTACTAAAATCAATCAAGACTTCAAACACTCTCGCAATAGTAATAAACTATTATCATCAACGGTGAGATATTCATCTTTTGGTAGGGCTTCAGTTGGAAAATTGCGATGGCTGAGCATTCCAATATACAGGCGTACAGCATACAGAAAAACAATCTTCAAGAATCGTCAATCAAAGAATAAAAAAAGTCAAACCGATAAAAAGATTGAAAGAAAGCCTATTTATTCAAGATTTTATCAATTCAAGCTTGATTTGAAAAATAAGCGAAAGGAAGAAAAGTCTATTGAGGAGATAGAAAAAAGAATTGAAGAATTCGACTTGAAGTAATCGTCAAAATGAAATTAGCGGAAGAAAACAAAGTACTTCACAATAGAAAAATGATTAAAAAGAACTGCGTTAGAGAACCATGTTATTCAAAGAAACAAAATAAAATAAATTTAGATCAGTTGTTAACTCTTTTCAGCTGTATGAGTATGAAAACGCTGGTCGATGAGGTATCACCCTCCAGTAGCTGCATTGAAGGGAAAACCGAAAATTTTGAATACTTCACTTCAAACTGTGAAATAGCTTCTAGAATTGATCATCGTCTCTTGATACATGATAAAAAAGAAAAATCCCTCAGACTTACGCATAGAAACCTATCTCATGGAAACATTTGTTTAGGTTTGAATGAGCACCTAATCGTACGTAGAAACGTGACTCTTTACGATTATTTAAATTTTGATACTCTTACGAAATTTAAGGTTTGCTTGAACATAACGCGTCAGATGATATTCAAGAGTAATTCAAGCTTTTTAGATATCTCCGATATCCAAAATGTGTTTTTCTATCAGGTTTTTAAAAAATTTGAAAATTTTTACACCGTTTCGAATAATTATTGGAACCATTCTAATCTAGATTTAACGGTTGCAAAAGCGTTCATAAAAAAAGTAGAGTCGGTATTTTTTGAGATTGACTTGGAAAAGCCTATCAGTGAAGAACAAAAAACTTTCATCCTCTCCTATAAAATCAAGCCTCAATTCCTAGACAATTGTCAAGCCAATGATTAAAACTATTTTGAATATATCTGTCTGTACCTCACAATTCCATTAGGTTTATTGGAAGTATATGTTAGTACATTTGCAAAACTGTCTGTAATTCAGAAAAATTATATATCGAAAAGGAAAATTAATAAAGGAAACTGTTTTTGTTTTTGCATATGTGGTATTGTGACCTGCAGCTTTTTATTATTTCACATGTATATTTAACAGCAAACTAAATAGTTTACGTGCAACTACTAAGTGTAAATAGCCGTTGACTGCTAGAACTAAAGAATAACAAAAAATAAATTCCGTATAGGGTAAGTATTTTAGAACATATGCAAGAAGTAAACTTTAATTTTAACTATTAGTCTTAGTAAAATTGTAAAATATTCTTACTTCTTAATAGCGTAGCTGCTTCTTACGTAATTAGCTGTACTTACGCTTACATTAATTCCATCGAAAACAATGTAAATAATTTGAGAACTTGTATAAAAACTGGCGATATTATGTGGAGATAAAATTATCGAATAAGTAAATTTTTGCTTAGTCGTCAATATAAAAAATTCACAGACTCTCTCATTTTTTGTGTACATGCATTAAAAGTTATTCGGATTTCTAATTAGACGTTAATTGGTTATTAATATTCTTTACTGAAAGAATCTGAATTTTTCGATAAAAATTTTACATTTAGCTATCCTGTTGGATGAGGGCTTTATGAAAGCTCTAATGCTTTTGATGGGCTGTTTGATTACTTTCTCTTTAATCTTTGCAATCCCTGTCTAAGAAGAAAATAAAAATTTACGATTAAATAATAAGAATATTTGTTTGGTTGTGATGAGAAAATTTTAATCTTGGTTCTCTAAAAAAAAAAAAAAATTCTGTATATATATATATATATAGTCACGTGATTAAGATAATTCTGAGAATTAAGAATCTGTATTTTATAGGAACAGTTTTATGAATGCCAGGGAACTGAGAGCTTTTCATAAGTTTATTGTTTGTTTTTGAATAAAATTCAACAAACAGATTTCTGTTAATTACTCTGAGCATTCGATATGAAGCTACAATAGCATGTTTCTGTATTTCAAAAACTTAAAATAACTAAATATAGCATAGGTTTGGCTAATAATTTTCGGAAAAAATAAAACAACTATGTAGGAAAACTGAAAAAGAAATCGACAAATAGATGGGATATATAAATATTAAAACAAAATTAAAGGTCTTTAAGAGCCTTGATGATCTCTAAATTATTTTTGGACGTTTCATTGATGCTATCTTTAACCGCTTTTGATATTATATGAGATAAAGTCTCGGCTAGTGTAGTTGACAAATGTGATGAAAATGTGATAGCAAACTCGTGATTGCTCTGGTTTACAATATGCAAGAACTCCTGTACTGTCAAATCCTTCAAACTATGATCCATCTGGATCATTGTTTGATGTTGTGGCTGCTGAGAATGATTCATCATCGAAGGAGGATTCTCGCAGATTTCGCTTTGGTTATTTAAATACGAATCAGCTTGAGACTGCTGTTCAACTTTTTGAGGATTATTGTACTGTTGGTTAGGCATAATTCCTGCCTGATTCTGCAGTACTAAGGGTGATAAAGATGAATTTATATTTTTATGAGTTGAAACATACAGTTTCAATGCAGCAGGGTCAGATTGGAGAGAAGAACGAGAAAAATTAGGAAGCGACGATGTACTTGGCATTTGTGAGTGAGCAGAAAGAGGCTGTGAATTTAGCGTTGTGTTATTTTGTAAACCTGGAGCTACAATACGAGGTGACAATTTTCGTTTTTTATACTCAGACTGATCATCACGATAATAAGTAGAATTACTGGGATTTGAAGAAGAAATATTGGTGGGATCAGAATGATTGTTGGCTTCTTGATGTCTTTTATGGGAATAATCAATGTCTGATTCAATATCTTGTTCATCCTCGTATTCGTAATCTTTATTATTTGCATCACTGTTATTGTGTTTCAAAGTTAGACAAGTGTCTATTAACTCGATGAAGTGCTGTGCCTCCAAAGAATCTTTGTTGTGGAAACCATTCTCTTTTAAAGAATCCTTTCCCAGCCTGAGATACAATCTTAGTATTTCTTGAACTTTACGTTTGATATAATCTTCTGCTGGATCTGCGTAATTTGGACGGTAAACGTTTTTCCAGGATAGATACGCTTCTTTGACCTTCTGCCAGCCATCTTTTCTGTTTTTGTAAGGATTGAATTTGATGACTTGTTCAAGAAGAGCGATTTTCTCCTGTGATTTGAACTGATGTTGGGTTTTACTTTGTTGAGCCTCTAAATGCATGCTACTATTAGAAGCTCCTGGAACTAAGGAAAACCCTTTTTCGGTCAAATTTCTTGGTGGGTTTGTGCTTCGGTTGATTAGATTTGTTATTGGAGGGAGTGATATAGGTTTAGATGGCTCTGTCAGTTTTGAATCGTATATAGTGGATGACGATGAGTTGAACAGATCGCTGCTACCGTTAATTCTACCAGGACGATTGGTGACGTTCATGATTAAGCGAGTAAGAGTTGAGGGCATTTAATGGGTCCCGATGAATCTTTGTAAGACTGAACGTTAGCAGAATCAAAGGGAAGCGAGATCAAATAACCACCAAAAGTCAGGAAATAAAATGAAGGCTACGCTCAATGGATCATTCAATGGCTATGACTCGCTGTGACTTGAAACTTAGTAAAGAGTAAAATCAGAAAGGAGAAAGGAGGTTGTCAATGTGGCAGAGATTTGAAAATTTAGGAGCGAAAGTAAAAGCGAAAATGAAACAAATCACCCACAAGTCTAAAAAAAATATATAATCAAAGGAAAAATGAGTAACAAAAACTTATACACACTAATATTATTGGTAGCGATAAACAGAGGGCCTCATGCTGTGTTTGATCGCTAACCGTGAGCAATTATATGAAAATCTTCAGTCCGTTTTTCTTTCTTTGATTCTTTTTTTAGTTTTAAATACATAATGCACCACACGGTGTGCTTTCTACGCTCCTGCTTAATTAAGTTTGCTCTGAAATTTCTGCATTCTAGAGAGGTACACAAATTAAGATTTTTGTCTGCCAACTGAATTTCTGACGCATGTACTCATAAATTGTATGTTGATTTTTCTAAACCGAAGAATACAAATGCACTGGCTTACGGGTATTACATATCCTATAATTGAACATGACAATTCACAAATTCAGGATTGTTTCATTTAAAGTTTGACTAACCACTGGTCGGCAACAGTCTGATAATGCCAGTTCTTTTTTTATTGTGCAATGAAGGAAGTCGTTGATTATTCTCTTTTTACTGCTAGTATGCAGGGCAATGCGTTTACATTCTAGGTCAAAACAATTGCAATAAACAAGAAGCAATTTTGCAAAGGTGGAAAAGCTCACCGATCAGATTGAAAAGACTTACCGGA
The DNA here is from genome assembly GCA_002564245.1 of Saccharomycopsis fermentans. Taxonomy (NCBI): domain Eukaryota; kingdom Fungi; phylum Ascomycota; class Saccharomycetes; order Ascoideales; family Saccharomycopsidaceae; genus Saccharomycopsis; species Saccharomycopsis fermentans. The sequence goes on from JNFW01000003.1 coordinate 1,732,256, forward strand.
AGTAGAATGCAATTTTAATTAGCTCTAGATAAAATGATTTGCCAAAATCTGCTATTGTTTACACTTTTGAGTTCGTTGAAAGGAATCAAATTTTAATCCTTTTGATTTTTCTCTAGAGATCGAGCAGACAATCCATTTATGGATTATATCTGCGCCACTTGTGAGCACGACTTGCGTGTTCTTATTTCTATAAAGAGCCTCTACTTTAATCAATGATGGACTCATGTTCATCAAGTTATATACTCTAAATTTTTCATGGCCAATTCCCTGCGGGTTAGATCTAATGCTCGTTGTTTTCATATGTTGTTGCTACTGTTTTTATCGAACAGTAATCTCTTGTTCCGCCATCTATATGTTTGCTGTTGTTGGTCTGATCCAACTTTGAGCATCATTCTGTTTCAGGCATCGCCAGTTTTCTCTCCCCCCCCCCCGCTAAAACGGTAGCATCCTCGTATCACCAATAGAAAGATGCTCTTTTTTTTTTTTTCTGCGTGTTTTATTTTTTACTAGAATATTATTTCTTTTTTTCGACCGATCTGGAAATTCTGCTTTTTGATTCTGGTTCGACCTAATCCTAGGGTCTGCTACCCGTTGCGTGGATTGGATGACTAAAATTTCAGAGATTCAGAAAAAACACCACAAAAAAATTCATAGTTAACAACATTGAAATGAAAAAAAAAACCTCAAATAATTAAATCTACATATATAGTTATTTACTGTATGTTTTAAAATAAGTTTGTAAATCTCTTTGTTAGAAAGTACTATGTGTATTGTAAAACTCAATACAATCATCGGAGATAAAAGTTTTTTGAACAGCTGCAAAACCTTCCAGAACAATCCTCAAATTTCAGATCGCGTATATAATAGATGCATGCCTGAATATTTTTTCTGTTATATTTTTTTTTTTTTTTGACAAAAAAAGCATTGTGCTTGTGCGTCCTGCAGCGATCAGAAATAAACCTCCTGTCACGTGAATATTGTTAGCTATTCATGTCAAAAAAAAAAACAAGATCCTATTCAAAAGTTAGAATGCACACTTGACTTGCATTCAGTCAACCGCTTTAGGAAATAATTTCGTCTTCCTGGTAAGCTGTCAAACCTATGAGATCTCTTCAGTAATTTTGGCCCCCAATGAGCTTGACGCTTAGCTTTTATCCTGTTCTCTCGTTTTTCGTGTTGGCTGTTGCTTTTCCAGTAATTAGTCTGTTATAAATATAAAAAGGCACGCGTTGTCCTCTCGCGCAGAAATATGGCTTACTGGTTATCTTCGTTCTATCCAGTAAGCCCCGTTCCCAGTTTATTCAATTTCCTGGTTCAAGTAATGCAAATCAAGTAAATAATGTCAATCAAACTATCCTCTGGGTTTCAAGGCGACCATAACCTTCACCTTCCCATGGGGTTATGCAACAGAACTTACAAATTCGTCACCTCTCCTAATGGAATGACAGCCCTCCTTATCTCAGATCCAACCCATTTAGTATCATCTGTAGCGTTGTCTGTCAGTAGTGGCGCATATAATGATCCGAAGGAGCTCCCAGGGCTCGCGCATTTCTGTGAGCATATGGTAATGCTTCAGTCTAGAAAATACCCAGAAATTAACAAATTGCAAAAGTTGATTGTTGGTTCGAACGGTGGTATGATGAATGCATATACTACTGGTGAGCTCACAAGTTTTTATTATCAGCTCAAATGTCCAAATAATGACTTTGCGCCTCTAGAAGAATCGCTTGATATATTTTCAAGTCTACTTGAAGAACCATTGTTTAGCCCCGAATATATCAAAAGAGAAATTATAGCTATAGATAACGAGCATACAAGAAATAAGTCAAATTTGTCTAAAGTCCTATTTCATGGCTTAAGATTGCTCTCGAGTTTTGACAACTCCAATGTCTTCAATAGGTTTGCTACAGGAAACTTTCAAACTTTAAGTAAGTGTAATCCCAAGGTTTTAAGACAAAGATTGGTTGAGTATTACGAGAAAAATTTCATACCTAGAAATTTTGTTATTGTGATCAAGTCGTCGCAATCTATCAATATTCTTCAAAAGATTTTTTTACTGAAATTTTCTTGGTTGAATAACAGTCGCTCCATTTTTAACTCAGATCTTCAAAGCTCGAATATTATACAGTCTAGAAAAATATTCCACTCTTCCGTGAGTTCATCTCCTCCTTTCACAAGACAGCAAATAAACAAATGCATATTCATTAAATCTAACAATAATATTTCATTGAATAGTTTAAATATTATTCGAGTAATATTTCCTTTGAGATATGATATGAATGAAATAGAAAAATCTCGGGAAACACTTTTATTCACCAACTATCTAACAAATTTTTTAGGTAGTGATACTGAGGATTCAATTTTCCGTAAACTTTGTCCATCACCAGATTATGAGAGTATTAATAAATATTTTATTGATTCGCTTGATTGTTTCGTCTCAGAAATCAAAGAAGGCGATTTTTGTTTGATTCTTGAATTATGTCCTACTAAATACGGAATAAAGCGACTAAATAAAATTATTAACTGTATTTTCCAAGCCATTGGTGAAAATTTTATAATTTATAATCAAAATTCCAGTCAATACAAAGCACTGCTTACCAAAATTGCAAGAGCATTGTCAGAATTTTCCATTGTTTCGAATGTTAATTATTTGTACTCTGATTCAAAAGAATCACCCATGGATGAGGTGTGCGACTATGCTGCTATCTTGCAACAAAACTTAGAAATATCAGGGAGCAAATGGTTATTGAGTGGCATGCCATCTATTTCAGATCTTCAGAATTTCGTTGGGTATTTCGATGATGACCCCTCTTGGTGGCTTTCAATGGCCGAAAAAATGAAGCAATTCGTCATCAAAAACCTTAATTATGATAATTTTAACTTAATATTATTTGGTGATGATTCATTTTTTAACAACAATTATAGTAAAAGCCTTTCAAGCGCTTCATTATTGTTCAAAGATGATTATTATAATAAAGTGATCAAAAAATCTGCCATCAAAGACGGTGACCTTTATTATTATGTTGATCCTTATTTTTCATTTCAATATAACTATTCTAATATCAATTTGGATCCCATACTTTCGTTGAGTCCTAAATTTAATTTTAGAATATCAAATAAAACTTTAGGAAAAGAAAAATTCGTCAGATCAGAAACAAGTAACTCATATTCCGAAAACATTTTTATTCCAACATTTGCGAAGGATTATAATTTCATGAATTCAAAGTATATTGAGGGTCAAAATGCCTCAAAAACTGCATCCTTGGGATTTAATAATACAAATTTTGGTATAGTTGACGGAATCCCTAAACTTCTTGATAAATCTGATAGTTATCAAATATGGTATAAAAAAGAGTCTCAAGTAAAATATCAAGGAAAAACCATAATATCTTTCGATTTTTTGAACAAAAATATCAAGCCGTCATTACATAAAACTTTATGTAATGAGATTTTGAATGAGATTATTTCTTCTAAATTGCATGAAAAGTTGAAAGCCTGCGAAATCTTGGGTTATAATTGGAATATTTCTACAAGTAGTAAAAATGACATTAGAGTTGGGTTTTTGCTAAGTGGCTATCTGGAGAAAATTCCACTTATTTTAGAAATCATAAATAAAACTCTTTCTTCAATGAAGAATAGCTATATTCAATCCATTCCTGACGAACTTTATCATAAATGCTGGTTGAAAATCAAAGGCATTTATAGCGATCTTGAAAACAGCAAAAACTCATTAGAAAAAGCCACTGCAGGCTCTCTTGTTGTATTGGAAGAAAACAATTATATGCTAAACGAAAGGTTTGAGGAACTACAAGAACTAATCTATGAAGATATTCAGTGCCTATTTAATGAAATTTTTGGAAATTCAAGCATCTATAGTAACATTTTCGTCCAAGGAAATATTTCAAAGAACTTCATTTATCACATTTTATCTTCCATAACAAGAATTTCTAATGGTTTGTTGAGTTTTGAAATAATGTCTCAATTACAACAAAAACACCATTCTCCTTCTGCTAATTCATTTGCGAGTTCCATGAGCAATTATCAAAATACAGTAATCGAAAAAATAAAATATCCAACTACACATGTGATACCGCCAGGTAAAAACTATTATATTGAAGAAAAATCTGATGATTTGAGTAGCAGTCTATTATATTTTATTCAATGTGGAACGAAGGATGACATTTACACTAGAACAATGACGCGTTTGGTCAGTTATTTTATATCAATAAATGCGATTTCAGAACTCAGAACAAACAAACAATTGGGATATGCAGTGTTCTCTGGAGTTAGAATGTACAAAGCAACACTTGGGGTTCATATATCCATTGCAAGTGGTATGTACAAACCAAATATTTTAGAATCAGAAATCAACTTGTTTCTTCTTAAATTGGAATCTTTTATTCACAAGATGTCTGAGAAAGATTTCAATGAAACAATAAAATACAACTTCTTAAAAATGTTTATTTACGTGGAAAAATCGGACCCAGAACATATCAGGAAATTCTTTGCTAATTTGAATGAAGAGAATATTGAATACCATATGAACTCTAGTTTCTTAAATAACACTAATAATGATTTCGAAAGCAATAGTACAGATGAATTGGAAGATCTTTCCTCGGTTTCTGCTTTGAAGAGCGGAAGCTGTTTGGATAATCTAAATACACTGCAAATCAAAATGCATTATAAAATTTGGGAAGAGTTAATCTCGCAAACATATAGGTTTTCCAATGTAAAATCAAATTATACTAAGAGTAGTCTTTGCGATGATTCGTTTGCTTCCTTAGATCTTTTGATTGTCAATTCGTTGACTAAAGCAGACTTTTTAGAATTTTGGAATTCCAAAATATCTGTCAAATCCACAACAATTTCTAAACTCTCAGTTTTCATTTCAAGTGTAGACAATTACAACAAGGAGAGCAAAAATTCGGAAACAACTGGAAGCACTTCTGAAAGTAGTTCTCACAAACCTTTTGGAATATTTGAAAGTGAAGTTGCGGAGGATGACAGTTACGATGATGAGCAAATTGAAATGATATCCTCACAAATTGAAATTATCTTAAGAGTCAATAATTTACTCATACCACATGAAAAAATAATTGAGATAGTTGCAGGCAGTTGCTGCAATCAAGCTTTAATTATGAAAGATTTGATGACATATTTTTCAAAAAATGGCGAGAAATTCAAAGTCTACGCGATGGTTTTTAGATCGATCATAAGGAGCATAAATCAGTCTGTAAAGTTAGTCATCTCAAAAAAAAGCCATGTTAAATCAGACGGGATATGCGAACGAGAAATAAAGTTAGAAAAAATAAAAAGTGTATCTGACTTCAAAAAGAATTGTTTGCCGGCTTAAATATTGGATTAGTTCAAAATTGTACAATAATAGATTTTTATTATTTTTCGTTATATTTCAATATATATACAATTAAAACCCACTATGTAGGTAATCCCTACTTCAAAACTCAATAGAGATTTCACATAAGAAAAACCGCATTGTTCACTCTTTAGCTTACCCGGATTTTATAGTCTTTTTGTTTTAAAGACAATTCAAGAATAAAATATATGATCTACGTAAATCTCAAGAATAATAATTTAACTGTCTGCGATACATTAGTGGTATTGAGCTAAATGGCACCGAATTAGATATTATACGTTAGAAATCAAACAGAAATGTCTAACAAATTCACTGAAGATGACTTGCATGATTATGCTAACGATGACGAATATGATGAGGAAGAAATAACCGAAGAAGATGATGCAAAGTTAGCTAGATTAGTTCCAGAGGTCAAAAAGCAATTGACTGATTATACTGGTTACACATTTGATGATATCTACTATGAATTATGGGAGAATTACATGGATGTTAATGATACAGTCAAGAGTTTAAAAAGTAAGCATTCTTTATTTTATTTGTTGAGTTGAAATATTTTCAATAATCAAAAATTAACAATTTTCAATCTAGAAAAATTCAAGAAGCTGATATCCACAAAACCTACACCAAAGAATGATCATTCGACTGCAACTTTAAAAGGTATGTATTTTTATGACAATTACTTACATTGGTCAAGCATAATTGATTTCGTTTATTTTCCTATAGAAGGTACCTTCTGATTTACATTTAAACCTATCTGCTATTCAAAAATCGCTAGTAACATTTTACATTTATTGGTGATTAATCAAAGTAGTAGGACATAAATTGTACATAATCTGCTTTAGTTTTTCCGTGTAAATATATTAAATCCATTGAGACATCGTGATTCTAACAAATTTTAAAAAGGTTCCAAACTTGCACTCTTAGCTAAGAATTATACAGGAGGAGATGAAGCAAATCATAATATTGATGAAAAGAAAGTTCTCACAGGATTAGCAGCTTTATCCAACGGATTTCCAAAGAAACCGCAAACGTCTAAATTATCAGGATTACGCAGCTTAGGTAACACTGCTTTGGATAGTCCGGCTTCGAATTTATCAAACATTAAGCTGCTGTTACTAGCTAAGTCTTCTTCCTCTCTTCATAAAAATGGTACTGGTTTGGAAAGGTTATTGAAGAATAATAGCTCGAACAAAATTATGTCAAGACTGTCTACTAATATTCCGATTAATGATAGCAAGTTGGCTTCTCTAAAAAATAGACTTCAAAACTCGAGCAATACAAAAACTGAACCTTCGAAAATATCGAAACTTGCAGCATTAAGTATATCTCGAAATAATATTGAAATGTCTTCTAAGGAACCTAATAACTTGATTGGGTCAAATAAACTGAGTGAATCTGACAAATTACAGGCAAGTGAAGAAACCAAATCCTTACCAGCAAAAAAGAAAATGGCAAGAAGACGGAGAAAAAAATTAAGTACTGCTGTTCACAGAATCATATTTGATATCCCATTACCTAAGCTGTTTAAATGTTCTGAAAGCGATGCAAGAATATATAATGATTTTAAGGTTTCGAATGATTTGATAGGAAATCGCACAAATACACCATCATTTTTTAATATGGATTTAACTAGACACAAAAGCAGAAGTGCAGAAATAGGCTCAAACGTATTCAGAACGTACCTTTATAGTCCATTTTTCCCAATTACTGAAATTACTAACAATTATGAATTAGTAGCTAAGAATGGTGCTGAAATTAAAGATAATTTCAAGAAACCTAGTCCGGATGATATTGTCGAAACTGCAAGAGCAAACACTTCACTAGCAAAACCTGAAAGTCTGAATGCTTCAGTTGTTGAATTAACCAAGTCTCTCGGTAGTATGCATGTAAAGCCAAAGCCTACAAAACCCACTGTTGACATTGATATGCAAAAAATAATTGATAGAAGTTCTTTAAACAAGCCTACTCTCTCATTTGCTGTAATAGGACATGTTGATGCTGGTAAATCAACTCTAATGGGAATGTTTTTGAAACTTTTGAATAAAGTTGATAAAAATTTTATTAGAAAGCTTGAAGAAGAGTCCTCCAAAGCAGGTAAAAAGTCATTTGCTTTGGCGTGGATTATGGACCAAACTTCAGAAGAGCGTTCGAGAGGAGTTACTGTTGACATTTGCACAACCACTGTTGACACTCCTAGAGCCAATTTTGTTATAATTGATGCGCCAGGCCATCGTGACTATGTTCCGAGAATGATTGCGGGTTTGTCTCAAGCAGATATTACTTTACTAATCATAGATGCCAATGACGATGGGTTTGAAAGTGGCTTCAGTTATAATGGGCAAACTAAAGAGCATGCATTATTAGCTTATTCTTTGGGTATAAAAACAATGGTTGTAGCCCTCAATAAGTTGGATATGATCTCGTACGATCAAGGCAGATTTTTTGATATCAAGGAAAGATTATCAAAGTTTTTGGTAGAGGAGATTGGATTTGAAGAAAAGAATTTGTATTTCGTTCCAGTTTCTGGTATCGATGGAACTAATATTACTAAGAAATCTACAAATGAGAAATTAACATCATGGTATCCAAATTCTCAGCCTACTTTGCTTGAAGTGTTAGAGGCTGTTGCGAATAACTTCGCATTAGAAAATGTCCAAAACAATGAAGATATTTTAAAAGAAAACTTCTTATTCCAAATTAGTGACGTAAACACAGATTTCCGTTTAACTGGAGAGTTTGCAATTGTTGGTAGAGTTAATGCTGGGGTAATCAAACAAGGAGAAACCATTGCTACGTTACCTGGAAACGTATTTCTTCAAATTGATTCTATCAAAACAAGTGAGAGCACAGCCGGTAAAGCTGTCGAGTGTTTCAATGACAAGGGTTATGCTATGAAGTACGACAATAATATATACTTGATGATCAAGAACAAAGCAATGAAAGAAGAATTATTGGATAATTTCAATCTCTTGAGAGCAGGAGACATTGCTTGTGATCTCAATTCTACCATAAAAACGTGCACAAAATTTATCTGTGATATTCAGTTATTTGATTTGAGAGGGAAGCCATTATTGCTTGGCGCAAATATCATGTTGCATTCCCTTGGGGAAGAAAGGCCTTCTGAAATTCACAAGATAATCGAAGCTGTTACAGAGGGTAAGAAGAAAAAGAAGAAAAACATTCTACACTTATCGTCGAATAGCAGAGCTGTCGTCGAAATTCATATAACAGATGTTACTGGTGATCCCAGACCTTTACCTCTTTCCACATTTGAAGAAAATATGAAAATGGGAACTGTTGTTTTCAGAAAAGGTGGTTTCACCATTGGATCAGGGAAAATTAGAGAGCTTCTTTGATATTTTCAAAAAACTATATATGTTGAATTCAATCAAATACACCACTTTAACCTTCATACCTCTGTTGTTATTGAAGTGCTATGTTTGGCAAAATCATCGAGTTCAATTTTTCAAGTAGGGTAATACTTTTTTTTTTTTTTTTGTATGTAAAAAATTTTTGTCGGTGCTTTATTCTTGTGCGTTGTAAAACATAGAGTCTCAGAACTGCTGAAGTGAAGAATCGAAAAAAAGTCCAAATACTAGTTAGTTCACTAAGTTGAAGGGATGGGTAAATAATTAATAATTTAAGCATACCTTTCTATATTGTTAAGGTTACCTTCCCCAAAATAATTCTTAAGAAGCTGTTCAAATAAGAATTATCGTAAAATGTCAGCTGCAAAAGCATTACCATCAAATGCTATCTTCAAAGATAGAGAAAAGCCGCAAGAGGTGAGAAATGCCAACATTTTGGCTGCTAGAGCAGTTGCAGATGCAATCAAAACTTCTCTAGGACCAAAAGGTATGGACAAAATGATCAAGACAGCGAAAGGTGATACTATCATTTCGAATGATGGACATACTATATTAAAGCATATGGCAGTTTTGCATCCAGCCGCAAAAATGCTTGTGGATGTTTCGAGAGCCCAAGATGTTGAGGCTGGTGACGGTACTACTTCTGTCGTTGTATTAACTGGTGCATTACTAGGGGCCGCAGAAAAGTTGTTAAACAAAGGTATCCATCCAACGCTTATTGCTGAATCATTTCAACGTGCAGCAGCAAAGTCTGTAGAAATCTTATTAAGCATGGCCCAAAAAATTGAATTGAGTGATCGTGAAGCATTGGTAAAAGCTGCATCAACATCTTTATCATCAAAAATTGTGTCGCAGCATTCTGCTTTATTAGCTCCATTATCTGTTGATTCGGTATTAAAAGTTCATTCAGCTGTAAATAATCCATACTCAGTCGATTTGAATGATATTAGACTCGTTAAGAAATTAGGAGGAACTATCGATGATACTCGTTTGGTTGATGGTATTGTGTTGAACCAAAACGTTGTGAAATCTGCAAATGGTCCTATTAGAACAGAAAAAGCAAAAATCGGTTTAGTCCAATTTCAATTATCTCCACCAAAGCCAGATATGGAAAACAATATTGTCATCAACGATTACAGACAGATGGACAAGATTTTGAAAGAAGAAAGGGCATATTTGTTAAGTATGTGCAAAAAGATAAAAAAGGCCAAATGTAATGTATTATTAATCCAAAAATCCATTTTGAGAGATGCTGTGAATGACTTAGCGTTACACTTTTTATCAAAATTGAATATTATGGTGATCAAAGATATTGAAAGAGATGAAATTGAATTTATTGCCAAGTCCTTAAATTGTAAGCCAGTTGCAGATGTTGATACATTTACAGAGGATAAGTTGGGTTATGCTGATTTGGTAGAAGAAACAGAATCAAACGGCTCAAAAATTGTCAAGATTACTGGTATTAAACAATCTTTGCTGCCTACAGTTTCAATAATTGTTAGAGGGGCTAATAGATTAGTATTGGATGAAACTGAAAGATCTATACACGATGCTTTATGTGTTATTCGTTGTCTTGTGAAAGAAAGAGGTTTGATCGCTGGTGGTGGTGCTCCTGAAATCGAAGTATCCAGACAATTGTTAAAATATTCTAGAGAATTGACAGGTGTTGAATCATTCTGTTTCAAAGAATTTGCTGAAGCTCTTGAAGTTATTCCAACTATTTTGGCAGAAAATGCAGGTTTAAACAGTATTACAGTGGTCACTGAATTGAGAAATAAACACGAAAATGGAGAAAAATATGCCGGTATTTCCGTTAGAAGAAGCACAGCCATCAATACATTCTCTGAGAACGTCTTGCAGCCTGTTTTGGTCAATACTAGTGCTGTTACTCTTGCTAGTGAGTGTGTAAAAACAATTTTAAGAATTGATGATATCACATTTGCAAGATAAGCTAAACAAATCTCTGTATAATTATTCTGCTTTATTTAATATATGATATACATTATATATATATATTATTTACCTTCTGAAATATTTCACTCTTTGCCTATGTATGCCATCATTTCTTGGGATTTTTCATGAAAGAAAAAACGTATTTACAGGGCTAAATAGGCAAATGCTACATAAATATTTGTCTGTCTCAGCAACGATAGATATTTTTTTTCGGGAGGTCTTTCGAGTGGAAATTGCAAATCAAATTTGGCTTAATTATATCTTTTCATTTGATGAGACACAAATCAAATATTTGAACTCATAAAAGCAACAAAAACCAGTTAAAATAGGTCTTGGGCCTAAATATTTGATTGTTGATTAGAATCTTAAATATTTTTCCAATGTCAATAAGAATTGGTTTATTACGAAGTAGTAGCGTGCTGAGAATTCCTCTCATCGCTTTACCAAAGCATCAACATTTCCAAATTACAAAGTATGGAAATCAATTGAAAACAGCTTTAAATTTTTCACAGATAAGTTTTAGAAGTGATGGAAATAATCCGAATGAACAAAAGCATTCAAAATCGAATTTGTTTTTAAAATCACAGATAAAGAATCCTAAAATCAAAGTGAAAGAAATCTTGAAAACTACTAGAGAGGTTAAAAATAAAATAATTCCTAAACATGAAAATATATACACAATTCCTAATTTTCTAACAGCAACAAGATTAGTAGCGGCTCCATTCGTTGGATATTTCATTTTGAAGCATCAGATAAACTATGCGTTACCCTTGTTTATTTACTCATGTGTGACAGATTTTTTGGATGGTTACCTAGCAAGAAAATACAATTTGAAATCCATCGTTGGTTCTATCATAGATCCTATGGCAGACAAATTATTGATGATTATTACAAGTGGTACATTGGCTTTTTCAAATTATGATTTCCCAATATATTTAGCTGTTCTCATACTAGGTAAAGATATTCTTATGGGACTCTCTGCTATCTACATAAGATATAAAACACTACCAGCACCCAAAACCTTTATCAGATACTGGGATTTCAGTATACCAAGTGTCAAAGTGTATCCAACTACTATCTCTAAGTGGAATACTGGTTTTCAAATGTTGTATATTACCTTGGCCATATTTAAGCCTGTTGTAGATGGAAGTGGTGTTTTTGATGCTGATACATTGTCTCTCTGTTCACGTATGTTTGAATATTATGGTTATTTTGTTGGAACAACTACTATTTTCGGCGGAGCTTCTTATCTCTGGAAGAAAGACGCCATCAGAATACTAAAATAGGCTGACAACATTAGTATTTTCATTATCCTGGAAGATGAATTATAAGTAAAAAGGATACCTGTAAATAGGAAAAGAAAAAAAAAAGAACACTTTAGTAGTCAATTTATTATACTTTATCACGTAAATTTTAGAATCAAATTCACCATCCGTAGTAATGCATGTGTAGATAATGCTTTAAAATGATCATCCATAATGGTACAACAAAGAGTTTACTATGATAGTGTCTGTCATACATGGCTCTACAACTTAAAAAACAAAAAATCGAATCTGTAATTGTAAAGTATATGATTTATTTATTTGCAATCTGAAATACATATGTAATCTTATATGTATGATGGAAAAATGACATGAAAATCTTTAAAATTGTATACCGGAGGTGGTATTTATATCATAGTTAACAACACGACTGATCCTGCTTATCCTACTATGATCTATTTTAAATCCTGGGGGTCTCATCAGATATCCGATGAGCTGCTTTTAATACTTGAATCTGACGCTCTACGCTCTCTTGTCCACGAAATCTGTGTACGAATATTAGGTGTTGTTTCTGAGTGCAAGATAGGAATGCCTTTTGGGTTGTTAAAGGTTGGATTAAGCATAGCACTGGGATAAACTTTGTTATCCGAAGAGGCATTTAGGCCGCCAGAGCTTGACATTCTGTTTGGGCCGTATCCGGTATAAGTGCTGAGTGAGTCAACGTATTTGTCAAAAATTCCAGACATTTTATTTTAAGGAAATCGATATGGTAAGGGTAGAACTTGCTGTTTAATTGAAGAATCGGATAAAATAAGTTTTTATTTTTGTAGTTTGAGGTTTTGTGTGATCTAGATAATTAGTAATTTTAGGTATGAAGATTATTTTAAAATATTTTTTTTCAAAAAATAAAAATATGATAATAAACAGGAAAAATTCGAGAATACAGCTACTTATATTCGTTTTTTAGGTCGAATTCTCAGTTTCTCTAAGTGAGATTACACTGAAGACTACTACTGGTAAAAGTTTTGAGAAACTCCCGCAAATTAAGCATAGCATTAGCAGGATGCCAGATATGGCTGAGGGGAACTCTGGCCGATTATTAATGCTTGGTCAGCCGTTTGTATACAGTAGCACCAATAAACAGTACAACATAGATAATAAAAACAATGCAGCATAGATAAGGCTACGTTGGGGTGGAGTGAAGACGGAAATTGACTCCATCAGATTTTCGGTTGACAGGCTTGGGGTAAGTCTGCACGAAATAAGACACGATTTACAAATTTGTGCCCACTTTTTTCTAGGTTTCCGCTATCCATTTTTCTGGGGCTGCCGCCCTGCAGATCTGAGATGCCAGAAAAACCCCTAGAATTTGCTAAGTGACCAGTGTTTTTGTGGGTTGCTAATTGACTTCTTTGTTTACTTTGTCGTTTCTTTTGTTTACGCCTGCTCCCCTCAGGATGCGAGTTGCTATTCGGCATATATTGCTTTTTTTTCGCGAATCTTCGAATGCTCCACCTCGTCAGTACTGGTGTTCTGGACACTGGATCAGGCGTTGTTGCGTTCCACACATACTTTGTGTCTCTGCCCAAGCTCACAGTATCATTTTTGCATGTGGATGTCATCTACGCGTTGTCAGGCAAATTGTCGCGCTTTTTTCCGTGGTGCGTCTGTCCTATCAATCGACACCTATCTGTGATCTCTGTATTGATGTCTACTACATATAATATGTCTTGAATTTGAGTTATTGAAACCCAAAAACCCACAAAGCACAACACCTTGAGGTTGCTACAGTTATACATCCTGATTCCTTAGTTATGAGCTTTGATAGAGCCAAAATTACGTTCACTGCTCAGATGCCAAGTTTGGATTTTTCCTTTATCTATTTGATACAACAAAAAAAATAGCCGCTGAGTCAAGCGCTTCTGTATTTTTTTTTCATTTTTTTTTTTTTCCTGCAACTGCCTAAAGCCTTCCTCAAGTCTCTTTATCTAGTGAACACAAGATTACTGTGAATTTCACAGTTAGACACTTCAACTGAAAAAAAAACCAGAAAAGAAAAAAACAAAAAACAAAAAAAAGCAGAAAACAAAAAAACAAGCGGTGCGTTTGGGATGTGCGCTTAGTTCTGAGACTGATGATGCTACATTTCAGCAAATTGCATAGTGCTTTCAACTGGGTTCAATTCGCTAGCTGGTCCAGCTGGTATGATTTGTTCATTCTCTCGCAACAAGTGTGTAGCTGAACCTCGCAAGTATCCCAAAACGAACCTACAGACTATCAGGGGGTAAATAGTCAGAGAAAGTTGTGTCTCTTTGGTATTTTTTTTCGTCCAAGAAGAACAATAGCAAACCAGACAAAAGACTGAATTTTCTAGCATCCACCACGACTCTCAGAACATCCAACACGATCAGAGACTCATATCCTTGAATAGCAAGTCACAAATCAAAACCTCCAAGCAAAAGAGCTGGCAGGCCACGAAGCTACCAGCTGATCAAGTTTTCTGTCGATTCCAACTGCAGAAAACCATGTTCAAAGACAAAACACTCTTTGGCAAAAAAGACGAGGAACATACGACCAGCAACAACCCAGATTCTATTGCAGCCACTACTACCGCTACAACATCTCCTGCTACAAGCTTCACCACGTTTAGCACGAATACCAACGGACACACCGCTACTGGCCTCAATATCGCCACAGCGACAACTGACTTATCCGAACAACACACAGAAGAGCTCACGAAGAATCTCCCAGAAAAGAGCAACCAGAGCTTATTTTCGAGTTCTTCATCCGAGTTAAGTGACTTGAGCGATTCCGAAGCAGAAACTGAAAGAATGACGTTTTCTCAAAGACAGCAAACAGGATATCCTTTGGATCCTGAAGGTGAATTCAAGTCTCAGTTGTTGCAAATGGCATCCTCCGATAATAATATCCCAACATTCGAAGATTTGCAGCCTGCAGCTTCCAATACATCATCTCCATTATCTAATTTGAGCTCTGAGAGACCAAATGATCGAGAAGGAACCATAATTGTGGACCATAATCTGCAAAATGAGGACAACGAGTTTAAGCATACTAATAATATTACTAATAATAGTACAACAAACATCAGTGTTGATGTTAATTCAAATCAATCTTCCAACTCAAGTGGAAACAAGGCTCAAACGAAGAGCGAAAAAGACACTGACCCTGTTTCGAATGATCCAATAGAACAAACAACTAATTCAAGCATTGCAAATTCCTCTCCTTCCAAAATAAAAATCGATGGTGAAGCCTTGGTCCCTAAAGAGGCCATCAATTCCAGTACGGAGCTATCTGTCTCTACAAGATCAGCAGAAGATCTCTCTGATAATAGTGGAAAATTTTCCAATGAAATAGTAGGTGCCATTAATGATAATTCCAACGAATCAATTCAAAAAAGCACCAATGCAGTGCCTAGTATAAATGAACAATCTGAAGATAATGTATCTGATCATAAGAATACAGATTTGCCCCAGGTGGAGAATGGCACTCTGAATCAAAAAATCTCAGAGGATACAATCAACAATGATTTGTCAGAAGAAAAGGATTCAGATAAACAAAAAGAAGAGGACATTGAAATGCAGGATCATCTACAAAACGATGTTTCTAAAGACAATACCATTAAATTGATGCTTACAAAAGAAGCACATTCTACTGAAAGCTGCCAGGAGCAAGACATTTCAAAAATAGTTATTCAAAACAACATTCTGGTATATGCCGACTCGAAAAAATCTTCTGAGATCCTACCAGAAGATCAAAATCTTGATAGCTTGGCTGATAACGTAATCGTGGATACCTTATCTACGGAAAAAGCAACCAAAACCTCTGAATCTCCTGAGGAGACATTGAAGAGAAAAGCCGTTGAATCATCTGATATGATCGATGGTTTGCCTAATGGAAAACGTCAAAGAACTGAGGTTGAATCCTATACGATCAATGGAACAAATGTCAAAAAACTTGAAGACAATCTTAAAACACAAAATGCCACATTAAATAACAAAAATGAAATTGAAATAGGTGTTCCCAAAGACCTCAATAAAGACATAGAAACATTGGATAATGAAGTTGAAGCTGATTCCAATAATGAATACAAGATAGAGCAACCGCCTGCTAAAAGTGATAATACTCTGCCTGATTCAGAGAGTATAAAAACCGATGCAATTATAAAGCTGAATGTGGCCGGCAACGAAAATAAATTAGATGAAACTAAAACTTTGGACGTTGAAATAGGTGAAAAAGTATCAAAATCGGAATTGCCTATAGAGAACAAAAAAGACACTAATGACATCAATACTTTGGAGAAAGTCAATAACAATGACTTGAGAGAAGAGTTTCAGAATGAAGTAGAAATTGGGGGCGATGAAGATGAGGATGCAGAAGAAGATGAAGATGAAGAAGACGAAGATTTACCAAAAAATAGGGAAAGTTTTGAGAAAAAAGTTGAGGGTGACGATAGTGAAAAGGCTGTAGAAGAAATAGATCAGGTTGATGATGCAGAGAAACAGTATGAGCTTGAGCAAAAACAGATCAAGCAAACGAAAGAAGCCATCGATAAGCTTACGGAAATTGAAATCGATTTTGCAAAACTTAAAGATAAGTTGTATGAGGATAAATTAAAGACATTTGAGCAGGAAATTCAAATGTGTATTAACGGTATTCACCCTACTTTAAAAAGCTTGTATTCTAAAATTGAGGAGTACCGAACTGAAAAACTTCAGCAAATCAATAATAGAAAAAATTATCAGCTACTAAATATTGATAGATGCACTAGAGCTAAGAGAGCCTCAATTCATCAACAGCATATCATGGAGAAAAATGAGATAAAGCTTGGAATTTTGAACGATTTGACCTTGAAATGGTACGACATCAATAGAGATCGCAAGGTCATGAACAGCTTGACTCCTGAATATAGTTATCGAATACCTATATCTGATTCAGATCAGTCAGTACAGCCTTTGGTCGACCAACTAGCTGATGTTAATGATGAGATTCAAATTTTGAAAACCATAAGCCAAAAATTCGGGTTCCCTGTTGCAAGCAGATTGACGTCTGGTACAAACGAGGAAATTCTAGAGGACTTTACTGCCTTGGGCCTTCTATAGATTTTTTTTTAAGAAAAATATTTTCTTTTCTGTTTTCTTTCTATGCTAGTTTATATTCATTATTCAATCATATATTTTCTTTTCTACGAGACCATATTTATTGAATCAGCTATTTTATAATATTCAGAATGTCAATTCCATGAATTCCATGTTTTATTTTAATAAGTAGTTTATCATGTTCACTGTTAGCTCTTCTTTTTATCGATTTGTGCCTTATAAATTGGCGCGTTTTCATTGGATATTTTGCATCGGAGCCCATTAAAAAATTAGGATAGCTCAATAATATGCTTACGATAAATTATTCTCGCAAGAAAAATTTTTAATATAGTGAGTGCGGTACTTAAAAAATGTAGAGAAGAAAAAGTTGGAGTAATATTGATTTAGTTCTTTTAATACTAGAAAAGGATCTTCTGCTAATATATATCTGGTGAGAATAGATATATTTTCGTAACCTTTATAGCAAGATAAATAGTAAGATAACATATTGATAAAATGCTCGCTATTCGTTCCTTAGGTATTAGACCTGCTATCAGAAGCAACCTCTTAAAATCTACCTCTCAATCCTTGCTTTTCAAGTCCAGAATTGCAACTGTCAAGGCCACCGATAATGAGGAAGACCAAATCTTGGTTGCACAAAGAAAGAACAGACCAGTTTCTCCACATTTAGATATCTATCAACCTCAGTTGACCTGGGTTTTATCTGGTGCCCACAGAGCTACTGGTGTCTTCCTTGCTGCTGGTTTCTACGGTATTACCTGTACCTATGCTGCCTCTTCCTTATTTGGTTTCCATTTTGATGCTGCTTTGATTTTCCAAACAATTGAACAGTTACCAGAAATCGTCAAGTATGGTTTCAAGGCTGCCTTGGCTTACCCATTTGCCTTCCACATGTTTAACGGTTTGAGACATTTTGTTTGGGATTCTGGTAGAGAATTCACCATCAAGGCTATTTACAGAACTGGTTACATTGTTTTGGCTGCCAGTGCCATCTTTGGTTCCTACTTGACCTTCTTATAAGTATGATCATGCTTGGCATATTGTACCAAAACTAAAAAAAATAACAAATAAAAAAAAATATAGCAAGAAATTTAGTTATACGCAGAGAGTCTCTCAAGAATATCAAAACTTGATTTGTTTAGACAACTAGAATAATGGTGTGTCTATTGTTTTCTACTGAATTTCAAGAGCCAGGTTCGTTATTTGCTCATTTATGGGAGCCCAAAGCGATACAAATCAAAAACTAATATGAAGCAGAATGCTATTGAACTGAGAAATGCAAACTTCTAAAGCTACAAATTACAAATATATTCTCCTCCATTTTTTTAATAAATACTACAACTCCTCGCGGTTAGGAACGGTCGTTGCATCTAACAGGTGAATGAACATGACATACTTAAATATATAGTGATCCACTGTCACATTTTATAATTAAATTCTAGTTTTCAATGTAAGAAGTATGGTAGCAGTGGATGACAGCTCTATAATAAGCTTATTAATGGGTTTTATCGGCCTATAAGATACTCGGGTCCGCTTCGGTATTATCTAGTTCAATTCGGGGTTGTCCCGGGAAAGTGACACAAAATAGTTCATCACAAGAGCACATAACCGCCATTGATACCATCCTATGTTCAGCTCATCACTACTAATTGACATGATGCTCTCAATACATGAAAGATGATTCTTATTTAGTAAGCCATTTACAAGCGACCACTAACTGAGTATTTTGAAATGTAGTATATTAAAAAAAAACCTAATCCCCCAAGAACTAAAGAACAAAGAATAGTAAACAAGAATTAGAGAAAATAAAACGAACTGAGTAGCTGCCTACCATGCTTTCCCTAGTTTTACGGAAAACGAAATGGCTACCAAGACTAGTTAGAGGTTGTCCCATATGTAATTACTGATAAAGTATTCACTTAAATTATTATTGCTTTCATCAATGGTCAAGGTTGTCAGAACATTAGATCTCTGATTATTTATCACTAACTTGTAAACCTTATTTTGCGCATTATCCTCATTTAATTTGGAAATGAAACTATCGTCCTCTTCTCCCATGTCTCTCTTTGGGCTGTCATTAGATGCACGCGATTTCCGGTTTTGAATATCTATAAGCAAGCCCAAATTCTTATAAAACTTCAATTTCAAAACTGTTGAGTCTGGGTTATCTATCACTTCGTAGTCTAATGCACTCATATTTTTCAAATCTAAAAATTCCTTACTCTTTCTATCCAAAGCAGACTTCAATTCGTTGATCTCAGTCTCCAATTCAAGATAGTTTCGCGCCAATTTGAATTTCAAGTTATTTAAGTCGTTGATCTGCTGTAGCACCTCTTTTCTATCAGACGAAAATTCCATGGTGTGCAATTCCTTTAATCGGTTCTCATATTTGGAGACTGCCTCGTTTAGGAGCTCTTGCTGCCTCTGTATTTTTGCTATTCGAGAGTCATGGATTTGTGACCCTTTCTTATGTATCTGACTCAATATCTGGATGTCTGGTTCAATTTCAAAATTCTGGATTGTAGATCGCAACAAACTTGCAGGAGAATCCAACATATTCGAAAGACTATTCAAATATTAGAGCTAGCCTAACTGAGAATCTGAGTCTATAGAGAATGCCTTATAGAGTATGCCCAGAAGTTTTTTTTCAAACGTCTTTTAGCTTGTTTACTTTTTATATTTAATCATTTAGTTACCAGTAGTGAAGTGAGTATTGTTTTCTTTTTTTCTTTCTTGCGTATACTTGGTCTGTAATACTATCAATTAGTATTCACATATGTGCAACGCTCGTAACCTTAATATAAATATCATCAAGCCTGATTTAAACCTGTTAACTGTATCTATCTCATCTTTGCATCTCAAAACTTGGCTTGTCAACAATTGATCTACCTATATAGGTGTTGAAAAGTCGAAACTTTGAATCAACAAAAACTCTTTTAGTAATCCAGAGTATGTCAGATCAAGATTTGCTCAATTCTTTTGAAAAAGTCACCAGCAATGATCAACTATCAGCAAAGAAGACTAATGTTTACACACCTGCTCCTACTCAGGTAACGGCAGAGTCAATCCTCCAAGGATTTAAAACCTCGAATCAAAAGAAAACATCCATTAATGAGGAAGAACTATATAGAAAAGCAGAGGATTTGGAGGAGATTGAAGAGTATCAACTAAGGAAAAGAACTGAATTCGAAAAACATCTCCGAAAGGACTACCAGAATTTGAAAAATTGGTTTAATTACGCAAACTTTGAGTTTGAGCAGCATGATATGCCTAGAGTTCGATCAATTTTTGAGAGATGTTTGTTGCATAATAAGGAAGTTGTTGCAGTATGGATAAAATATGTGAATTCCGAGCTAAAGTCTGAAAATATCAACCATGCGCGGAATGTTCTTGAGAGAGCTATCAAGATACTACCTTTCATCGACAAGCTATGGTATTACTACATACAGCTTGAAGAATCATTACGAAACGCTAGAGGAGTCCGTGACATATTCAATAGATGGTTGATTTATGAACCTAAATCAGATATCTATGATTCCTACATAGATTTTGAACTACGAAACGGGCATCAAATCGAAAATTTTAGAAATATCGAGTCTATTTTTACAAAATATGTAGTGATTCATCCCGAAAGCAAAACCTGGATTAAATGGATAAAATTCGAAACAAAATTTACTAAATCAACAATTAATATCAGAAACATATTTGAGACATCAATAGAAACGTTGTTCAAAGTAAATGAACTAGATGGAATTGAAGACATCTTTATACTGTGGATAAATTTCGAGGCGTCTCTAGAAGAATTTGAAAGATGCGAGTCTTTATTTAAGTTTTCGATTAATAAATTAAAAAATAGTGAAAAATTATTAGATTTTTACTTGCAATTTGCAAAGCAGCACGATATGCAGTCATTGAATTTAATTTTATTGAATAAAAGAAAACAGACATATTTGGCAGTGTTGGAGGAAACACCTTTAGACTACGATATTTGGTGGGAGTATATCAGCTTAATGAAACAAATGATTGTTGACAAGAATGATCTTATTGACATCTTCGAGAGTTGTTTGAAGAACAAACCAAAAGACGAACAAAAACAAGGAAAGACATTACAGTGGAGAAAATATATTTATTTATGGATAAGGTATCTATACTTTATGGAGACCCAGATAAAAAATATTTCGAAAACTAGGGAGCTATATGAACGATTAATTAGCTTTATAGATCATAAAGTTTTCACATTCAGTAAAATATGGATAAGCTTTGCAACTTTTGAAATCAGGCAAAATGATTTGGCCAAGGCTAGAAAATTGTTAGGCCAGTCATTAGGACTCAATGCTAAAATGAAAACATTTAAAGCTTATTTAGATATTGAGAAAAAATTGAAAGAAATTGATAGAGTACGAAAAATTTATGAGTCATGT
The DNA here is from genome assembly GCA_002564245.1 of Saccharomycopsis fermentans. NCBI lineage: Eukaryota > Fungi > Ascomycota > Saccharomycetes > Ascoideales > Saccharomycopsidaceae > Saccharomycopsis > Saccharomycopsis fermentans. The sequence continues at coordinate 1,753,751 of JNFW01000003.1, forward strand.
TTAGTTAAATTTCCGTTGAACGTCTCTACTTGGTTTGAATATATAAAATTGGAAATAAGCTTGGGAGATTACGATAGAGCAAAAGCTATTTATGAGATTTTAGTTAATGATAACACATTTGTCAATAATTATTTGAATATTTGGTACAAGTTTATTGATTTTTTAACCACTTATCTATATGATTATCAGTACGCAAGGGAAATTTTTCAGAAACTTCTAAACAAAAACAAGGATAATGTACAGATATGGATAAAATCAGCAATGTTTGAAGTTACATCGCCTGATGAAGCCCAGCTAATAAAAATTGAGAAGTTTTTAAACGATGAAAAAATTGAAAGTGAGAATGAAGACCAAGAGGAGGAAGATGAGGAATTTGAAGTTGAGGTAACAGAGGAATCTCGTAATAGAAGCAGAGACGTTTTTGAGGAAGGGTTGAAATATTTCAAATCTCAAAATAACATGTTACAACAAAGAGCATTACTAATGGAAGTTTATAAACAATTTGAAGAAAAATATGGCGATGAGGATTCCCTTAACAGAATAAAGAAAAGGTTGCCTGTTATTGTTAAAAAGTCAAAAATAGGGGAAGAGGAAGAAATCGACTATAAATTCCCTGAGGATGAATTGAAACCTAAAGCAGAGGTTGATGATTCAAAGAATTTAATGATGATGAAATTCTTACAAAATGCACAGAAATGGAAATCTGGTGGAACTGTTTAATTTAAGTAGATGATGCTTGATACTGTGAATCCTACTCGATGTTCCAAAGCTCGGCTCGATGCTGTATATTCGAGTTCTTATTTATTCAAAAACCATAAACTATATATTTACAGAAGAACATGTGTCTTATCATTTAGTAAATGTCTAATAAGTTTTTACATGCAGTTTTATTTTGCTATTTAGATTGGAATGTTCATTATCTTTCACTTTGCGTAAATTTGCGGTAATTGTAGCAGATTGGATAGATTTAAAGTCTGAGAAGCTTTTTCAACTTATCAAAAGTAGTTTCTTTTTTCTCAGGCTTCTCACAACCGTCAGTACTACCATCAAAGTGCTTTAAAGGATGTACTCTATTAGCTGTGGTATCTCCATAACTATCAGCGAGAGCTTCTAAAATGGCAACTTGTGTTTCATTCTCGGCCTTTGGAATACTGACCTTGAACTGTACTTGTAAATCTCCTCTTCTGTTCAAATCACCGTTCTTTGGAATACCCTTTTCGGAGATTCTGATTGTGCTGTTTGTATTAGTACCACTTGGTACCTTTAATCTGATTTTAGGGCCATCAATTGTTGGCACTTCCAAAACACCACCTAAGATCGCTGTTGTGAATGGAATGGTCACATGATGAATTAAATCTTTACCGGAAACAGTGAAGTTAGAATCAGGCTTAACACGAACTCTCACAATCAAATCACCCTTATAAGTTTTCACATTCAGGGATTTAGTAATGGCAGGAGAGTCACCTTCATTAGCAATTTTCACCCGAACATTATCAGATATACCTGGAGGTAAGTCGATTTCTGTTGATTTTTTGACATGTGTTACACCTTCTCCATGACAAGTACCACAAGCTGCAGAATGTGAAATTGTGGAGCCACTACCACCACAAGAAGAACAGGTAGTAGCCATTTGGAAACCACCTTGCATGTATTGAACTCTTTGACCTGTACCATGGCAGACACCACAAGTTGATTTTTTCTCTCCTGGTTTCAAACCTGTTCCGGAACATGTGGAACAAGAATCTAAAGCTGAGTATTTGATAGCTGTCTTTCTACCGAAAACGGCATCCTTCAAAGAAATGGTTTGCAAAACTTCGATATTGTCTCCCACGTATTCTGTCACATAACTGGATCTAGAACCACCACCTCTTCTTCCAGCGCCTCCGCCAAATGCTGCGCCAAACAAATCTTCGAAATTGATATCACCGAAAGGATTTTGGCCGCTTGATGCGTTATGAAAACCGCCAAAACCGCCACCAAATGGATTCTGGCCACCAAATGGATTCTGACCACCGAAATTTCCATTTTGATCGAATGCAGCTGAGCCGAACTGATCAAACTGAGCCTTTTTATCAGTGTCACTTAGAATTTCGTAGGCATCTTGAATGTCATGGAACTTAGTCTGTGCACCTTCTTCTTTGTTGATATCAGGGTGATATTTTTTTGCAAGCTTATAATACGCTTTCTTGATATCACTTGCACTAGCGTTTTTGTCCACTCCCAAAGTACCATAAGGATCTGCTACCTTGAGAGCAAGCGGAGAGCAATGGAAATGTCTGGTATTGCGCAATGCGATGCCAAATTTGAATGACTTTAGTAAAGTTTTGGATAATCCGCTGGTTTTGAACATCTTTGCGGAAATCTATGATATTACTCTATTCTCTTTTTTACTTGGAAACGGGTTTTTCGTGATACTATGGAATCTTCTATACGCGTTCTACTTTTGTGTACTTTCTTTGAATTTATATTCTTTCTTTCTTTACTGGGGATCAATTTCCTCTGGAAGGATTTTTTTTTCAGTATTTCTGGGTTCTTTTCTTATTTCTCGACTTGCAGAAATTGCGAAAGATTCAGAATCCTCTATTTTTAATTAAAATTCCACAGTTAGTTTCTTTATATATCGCAGATTAGCTATTGGATGTTTAATATATTCCTCGTTAGTACGGGCTTGATTCAAGATATTATCTTCTGAATATTACTGTTATATATATAAAGATCATTTTTTTTTCATTCATATTTTTTTTCGCATACTGGATTTATGGAACTGGTGGGCGGTTATGAGACACTGGATTTTTAGAAATTTCCAGAATTTTTGTGGATTTCATAGTTTAGCGCACAGCAGATTTGAATCATTTGATAAAATCTACTCTTTACTTGATTAGAAGTGGTGGAGAATAACATAATGAATCAAGTATTTTTGACAAAAAACCGCACCGAGGAATTGTCTCACCAAGTGATTTGGAAATTTTATTGATTTTTTTTTGGATACAACTGTGGAAATACAGATCTGT